>JAENPR010000681.1:0-342826 GCA_018135685.1 Themeda triandra
ACCACAGAAAATCGAGACGTATTGAAGCCAAGTAAGGCTTTTGCATGTATACGCTAGCTGTCGATCACGATATATGCTCATCCACTCGGCAGCCTACACGGATGCAACAGATATGGTCTCATGTCGTGACACATGTGAGAAGACGTACACGTCTCGTGGCATGGCGCTGAGACGACACGCCGTACAATGGGACAAAAGATCGGTACGTGAAGCTACTGAAAAAGAGATGAACGAAGCTACTCTACTCCGATCTATATGCGTTGGAAGCTTCTAGAGCTAGAGGCGTGCACCGTTTGGGATTTGCTACTGCTGCTAGGTACGGAGTATTCAGGTTCTTGCTGCGCTAGCCCTCCTATCCTCAGCTGCCGGCTGTACGCAGGCCGACACGTACGTATACATACGCCCAACACTTGTTAGTTGTTACCGCCCGCTGCCGTCAAAATTAAACGCCATGCATGCATGCATGCATGATCAGAGATGAATGGAGATGCATGCATGTTAATTTCCTTCTCGGTGCCAAATGGTTTTCTTTAGCGGAATGAAGGATGACAGATTCAGTTTGGCCCCTCGAGTCTCGATCGATCTTGTACCATATACGTAGTACGTGTTCCATGAATGTTCAAGTGAATTCACAAGCCTAACCCTGAACATATATTAATGAGAAGGAGTACTTTTTTTCTAATGAAAAAAAAAACTCTGCAAATCTAACGCTATAGAAGCGCATGCGTGCAGATGATCCAGAACATGCTTGAATTAAGCTGAATAGCTACAATTTGTTTCTCTGAAACAAGTGTAAACCAGCGCAACGCATGAATGAAGACTTTAGTTTTTTGGCACACAAAAATAACTAGTAAAACCACTATTTTAGATAACTCGGACCATTCAAATGATATATATGTTTTATTTTTTTTACAGTATATACATTTATTTGCTGTCTTTGAGTTACAATTTCTGACGAATAGCCTTACAACATACGCCAATCAAGTATGGCTAACGCACTTATCGAAAAAAAAAAAGTATGCCTAATGCACACAACCACAAGGAGGAAGCTTTGGAGCGAAGACGAAAGAATCTGGCTATTTGGGCCCTGTACTATACATGTACCTGGCCTGTTTGACGAGCCAAACAAGTGGGCTTCCTGCTGTTTGAGCCTGTAAGCAGCCGGCCCCGTACATGTGGGGAGTTCCGCAAGTGCCTCTGGTAAACTCTTTCTTTTTAAGTGTCGCCTAGATTTCAGTTGTAACTCAATTTTTCCGAAATTTAATTAGATTTATAAAAAATATTACTAACATTTATATCTTTAAATAAACCTCTATTATTAAAAATTAATATTTAATCTCATATTATTTATTTATAGACCACAAATTTTACTAATCTCTTTATATATTTACTTAAAAGTTGAATAAGTTTGACTTCTCGATAAGTGAGAAGACACTTAAAAGGGATGGAGTAAGTAGGTTCATAGCGTAAATTACGGTATATCTCTACTGTAATTAAAATCTTCTCAGCCCCTTTCCTCTCATCCAAATCAAGGGCTCAAAACATCCCTCCTCTATATCTAAGGGCTACAAATAGATGTTTGATGAGGCTTCCCACTCTTCCTCATACCGCGCTCTCCCCTTCCCGTGGCATCCACCTCTTGCCAACGACGCAACGAACGTCGCGGGTTCGAATCCCGGCCTTGCCTAAATAAAAAAATTCAGTCCGCCTCCGTGCGACCAAACTCCTCCGTCGGTCTACATGGCTTAAACTGGAAGGCGTGCGTGGCCGGACGGTCAAACAATGAAGCCCGCAATTTCAGCGACCAATCAAGGCAAACGCGATTTTCCCTTCCCATGGTGGCACACAACCTGCTCCATCGTTCCCTTCCCGTGGTGGCACACACCCTGCTCCATCGTTGCGCCCGCGCCGTCGCGCTGCCCCCTCGGCTGCTTCCTCGACGCCCTACTTTGCGCCAGCGCCGCCGGGAACACCACGGCCTCCACGACGCCTGCACCATCGTCCTCGGCTGCCATGTCGATGCCTCGACGCCCCCAAACCCAATGCTCCACCTCGCCAGTCGCCCTCCTCTGTCCTTTCTTCCCCTACGCTCCGACTCATGCGGCGGCGGCTCTGCTTCGACCTCCACTTGGCGGCGCACGCAAAAGGCTGGCAGGCTGCGTCTGCGGCGGCGGCGTAGGCGAACGCGTCCTGCGGCCGGCGGCGGGCAACGGGGGACCGGGGCGGCTGACGGACTGAGGCTGCCAGCGTCCGACGAGGTCGTGCAACGGTGAACGACCACCTGGACGCCTCGATCCGGCACACCTGCCTGCTGGCGCGATGTCACCATGTAGAAGTGAGCGTTTGTTTCCCATCTCTCTTCTCATGTGGTTCCGATGAAAACTGAAGACATCTATTACTGGGTTGATGATTATTGACCTCAGATCTGCTAATTGATCGAGTTTAACAAACCAGATGCATCTCGGGGCATTCTGATGTTGAAATTAACATAAGTTGCATTACCCCAGGTTTGTTCAGAGACTACATTAATTTTCTTTCCCTGATGTGGAGTTGTGATTAGGTGAACTTATTCATGTTGCACAATCATGTTCTTTACTATATATGCGCCTGCAGATATATGTGCTTTGACTGAATGTTTCTAGGCCTTCTACTCATCATCCTCCCCACAGTGGTGGTTATCTTTGTTTTTAATATTTCTTTGACGTGTACTCTGTATCTGTTGCAGGTTAAGCAAACAACAGGTACGTACTGTTGGGGGCTTCAGTATGTTACTATTACCCAAGCTGGAAACTGTCCACCAAGCACAACAACACCGTTACCATCCTCCCCACCTCATTGTTGAGTGCCTGTTCTTTGAAAGACCGTAAGTACTTGACCACATGATATTATGTATATTTTTTGTAGTGTCAGAAATAAATAGGAGATGAAGTCCAATTGCTGCTAATTAGAACTCTACTGGTTTGGCTTCCAAGTAATCTTCATAGAAAAGGATACATCCCAAAATGGAGTGTCTGCTTGGCATCTACATTAGCATAGTTGGAAGTTCAGGCCAATTAGATATGATAGCACAATTCATATTGGCAAAGTGCAGATCACGCAGAATCAAAATCTTACATTATTAGAACTTGTTTTGTGGTTTATGTTAGTTCATGTACTTATTTCTTTGGCAAACTTGCACTTGTGAGAGCCACCTAATTGCACTTGTGCATTATCATGCTATATGGCTTGCTGCATGCGTGAGTTACTGAATCAATCTTATATGTGTCAGTTGACAAGGATCTTTGCACAACATAAAAAGTGACTTTTTAGGTGGTTATGCTTGCTGAAATCATGTAGCTTAATTGGTGAGATAGTTGTTTGTAACATAATTTTTACGTCTACCTTGCCAATTCTGCTATAAAGAAAGAAAAAGAAAACACCGTCCGTAAAGGTTTTGTGTGCCTGCGGATCAGTTAAAAAAGTGACCATGGATGAGTTAAAATAGCGTTTTGTGGGAAGTTTAATAAATATTGACCATGGATGAGTAAAAGTGAGCAAAGAGGAGACACCTTTCATTCTAAATTAGCTCTAAGGAACAGAAATTTTTTTGTGCATTGTTTTCTTTGCCCATCATTTCACTGAATGCCTAATCGAGCCATTCAATGCTGAGGTTCCAGTTATCTCCTGACTCAGAGGTGGAATCCTGTTTGTTGGCTTTTCCTGTGACAATATATGTGCAGCGATGGGTACACACACCATAGTAGGCACTCGTCATCATCAGCTTCTGCTCTTTTTCCTTTTCTGTGTTGGACATTCTTTCGTCGGAGAAACTGGGGTTGCTGCTGCCGTTTGGACTGAGTCGGGATTTAGCGGTTTTAACTACCGCTGATCTGCTTTAGACATAGGTTTGTCAGAGAAACATGATGTTTCTTTCTTTAATTAGTGGAGTTCATAGCATTGAAGTAAGGAAACTTAATAACTAATATGTTTTTATTTTCTTTAAAAAGAGTAATATGTAGCAAAAATTCTTCTTTGACTTGTCCGTCATATAGCATTGGCCACATCTGTAGGTTGTGAGGCTAATTAAATCTCTAAACCTTGGTAAAATGCATGATCTTCTTAAGATATCTTGTGCGCCATATTTTCTAGAGTATGGCAGGAATGGAACAATTCTGAAATTTTCTTTTTAACATATAGATTTGGCAATTCTGCAGGTTGAACATGTAATTAGGGATCATAACTTTTTGGAAGCCAACGAGATCATTGAGCTGATTGTTACACGCCTTCCCATCATCGCAGAATAGAAGTTTGTCTTTCACTACCATCACTTGGCATTGCAAAATTTGTTGCTCTCATAAATAGGGCAACAAAAGGTTATAATCTTGTGTCAAAATTTTGCTCAGGGAATGTCCGGCACACTTGAAGGAAGGTGTTGGCAGTTTGATATTTGCAGCTCCATGGTGCTCCGAGCTCTTTGAATTTGGTCAAATGCGTGGTATAGAGATGTGCTGAACTGGCGATGAGTGGTAAGTAATATTTTCTAAACATGTACACTGCCTTTATTTCCAACCAAATGGAACTTCTTATTAATAAAATATATTGCAATTTGCTAAATTTTGATTGAATAAAATAATGTCAGTTCATCTTGACGATTAGATTTTCTTAGTTCATTTAGACTGAAGAAATTCATTTGGGTTTGTTGTCGTTGAGGCAAAGTACTGACATTATGGAGCTCTTAGCTCTTACAATTTTTCTTATGTTGCAATTTCACTATGCCATATATATGTTGCTTGTGTCCAGCATACCTGAAGGCCTAGATCTTGTTACTGCAACAATAGAGAGGGTTGGATATAATGCAAGGATAAATTTGACAATTCATGTTTCTGCTACTGATTTTTGTGTACGCAAGTAGAAAAATAGTGGATTGCCTATTCATGGACTACGTAAATGTTCAAACAATAACTCTATGAATAAAAATATAAAGAGAATATGAAATTTTGTGATATGATCTAAGCATTCTGCTACTCTGGTTGTGTCTGCATACTGGAAGAGTTGCACGCTATGTTTTCCTATGAAACTGTGCAAAGTATTTGTGCATTGAGAGACTATGTTTCATCTTGTTTCATTGTGGGTGTTACGTCTTGGAAACTGTGTGGTGAAATTCTCCATTAAGACTGGCCTTAGCAAATGGCAATATGCCTTCTGTTTTTAAAATAATTACTAATTAATCTGTAGGCTCATAATAGTAAGTCGGGTAATCAGTTCACTGCCTCTTTGATCAGGATGTAGGTTTTCTTGTGCAGAACACTATTGTGTTTTCAGCCGAGGTTCTCATTATGAAGGAAATATCAACTATCCAAGAGCTTACCGATGAAGATTCTGAAATATATATGCAGTTCAACGGATGTCAGATTGAAGCTTTACCAAAGCGGCCACCATTCACTCGGAAAGTGGAAAATTTCTTGGAGAGTGAACAGTCATCTGGTATGATCCTGATATATCATGAATGTATTTTGGCATGAATATTAATTTATCTCACTATTTACTTCATTTTTTAAAAAACATATTGTTCTTTTGTTTTTACCATAGCATTAGCACGGGCATGCTGGCTGGAGGCGCTGGCTAGGCGGCTGGTTTGGGAAAGAGGGCATGGAGCCATGGTGCCCACCTAATACGTCGTGAGCATGCAGAATATGGGCCGTCGAGCAAGCAATTGTATGCAAGCAACGTGCAGATGGCTAGAGTGGTAGCATTTGTCTAGCATAGAGCATATGAGCTCCCTTGTGCAGAGGTCCGGAAACCCCTTGTTCCACAGGCACGTTGAAGGTAACTGAACCATCCATTTTGTAGTAGAAAGCTTTCAAGTTCAACCCAAGTACTTACAAATCAATTTTTCTTGCATAATTGTCCAGTGGCCTGCGGCTGATTGCATCGAAACTTGCAATGAGGGGGGGGAGGATCTGTGGTCAGGTGATTTCAGCAAAGCCCAAATGATTTTTGACCCAATTGAAATGGCTTTTGTTCATATCAGAAACCAGCCGTTTACAAAGTTGTAGAGATTTGAAGTCCAAAGTATAATCACAAATTTTCAGAAATTTTGGAGTGGGAAGGTTTAACACAGTTGTAGAAAAAATAAGTAAGGTACCTGAGAGGGTCACAAATATTACCTCTGCAACATGGGTTTGATCTTTGTTTTTTTATAGAACAATCTGATGCAAGCAAGCAAGGAAAAGAGTAACCAATTTTGATTGGAGTTAAAATTTAAAGGAGAGGGAATGGGAGAAGAACTGCATGGCTTCAAATTTCATAATGGAAGTATATGGAACATAGTCTATGCGTTTTACTTTTGTTCAAGTGTGACTTGGATGGTTAATACGAGAGAAAAAAAACTTTACTCTGCCTTCTTATATAAAATTGTTCCTGAATTATGTACATGCTCAAATACAATTGTATACAAGTGACTATGCAAAAAAAAATATTGGTTATTCTCATATGCACTCCAAGAATAAAACCGTAGCGTTAGCACGGGCATTATACTAGTTTGAATAAGTTACTAGTCACTTAAAAAATTACTTTAAATTAGTTGAGATTAGCTAGCTAGTTGGCTAACATATAGCTCAAAACTTGGTTAAAAAATTAGCTCACCAATTCGTTCTTCTGTTTAGATGCATTAGGATAAACTTTAACTAATTTTTGGTAACTAGCGATTAACTCTTGTATACAGTTAGACCCATAATACAGCTAGTACCATGCATGTTCAACCAAGACTCGATTCCAGGATCTCTTTGTTCGTAGCGATTGATCCCCGTGTTGGAAATGCAGCTCCAACTCCAAGTTTTGTTCATTCATTCCTTGGGCGATTCTGAGAAATTACTTTATGCAAGCTGTTTGGTCGATCTGATGCGGAATCACTTGTGGGATGAGCACAGGTAATAAGGTCGTCCGACAGTTCTGCAAGGAATGACGACCCCGGCCGTCCGGTAGTTTAGCTCTCTTGTGTGATGAGCCGATGACAGACGAGCTAGTTATGGATTCATGACGTAAAAAATATACAGGATAGGTTGTAGCGTAAAAAATATATACAGCAAGATCGATCGGATGTGAGCATATATGTTATGTTAGTGGTTGATGATGAAGAAGGAAGAGGAGTAAACAACATTTAAGATATGATCGTATCATAATATATGGAAACCAATACATGTGATGTAGTATTCCTTTATTCCTTCTAAATTATAAGCTTTATGGTTTTCTAGATACACAGTAAATTAAAAACGATATATCTCAACATATTGTACATGACGACTTTTATGAAAGACATACTAGTGTATATATATCTACTATATACAAAGCAAAATCTATATTGCTGTGAAACATATATATGTATAGAACCATGGTGATTGCAGCGGTGCCCATATATTATTCACCTGCATGATCCATCATGAAGAAGCAACAAAGTAGTTGCGTACATGCACTCAACGACCAGCAGCATGCATGGAGATGAAATGGAACTGAAAACAGTACACATATTGGTTTGCTGTATCATACCTGTAATTAATAATGACACATAGCTCATCATCAAAGGATTAAGGACGATGATAATAATCTAGAAATAACAGCAAACACGTATAGAAGCCTTCCGATATTATAATATGTACATAACCAGCTCGAACGAAGACATAATCGTCTCTGCATATGCATGCTATTGACACTACTAGGAAGTAGCTAGAGAGGGTGCATCGGACGCACACAGCGTGGCACGACCAAATTAAACCCTAACTAGCTCCATGGAGGAAAATTAAACCAGAGCGTGATTAGTGATGAGCACGCACGGCCGAGCTGAGACAACCAACTCTCTCCGTAACTACGGGAGAGGCCCGATTTGCCGAGTGCCGCCGGCTTTGCCGAGTGCCAAAAATCGGGCACTCCGCAAAGCCAGTCTTTGCCGAGTGCCGGGCCAGGTGGCACTCGGCAAAGCCTAGCACTCGGCAAAGGGCGGCACTTGGCAAAGGCCCTCTCGGCAAAGAGTGGCACTTGGCAAAAAAAAAATACAACTTGACGGCCAAGGCCGCCCACGCCGTCAAATTTTTTTTAAAAAAAGCTTTGCCGAGTGCCGGCTCTGGGTTTTAGGCATCCGACGTCGCAACTTGCTCGAAATCTTACCAATTTTTTACCACAGCCTCCACATGTGATAACATGACGCCTCGACAAGTTTCGTGATTTTCGGACTTCGTTCGGATTTTATATAATTTAAAAACACTTTTTTCGCAAGTACCTCGTCATGTTATGTCAACAAAATGCTCGACATTTCATGTGAGTTCCGGGACATGGCCTCAAAATACATTAAATATCGTGAATATTATTTTTTAAATGACCAAATTCGATTATTTCATGCACTGCAGTTCAAATTTGAAATATTGCAAAATATTCAACGAAACGTAAAAAATTAACCAAATATATCAAAAAACTCAAAATTGCCCCAAATTTGAAAATGCAGTCTATAATAATGTACTAAGGCCACAAAAAAATGGAGCCAAAAAAAATAATTTGCCTAGTGCCACCCGGGGCACTCGGCAAAGGAGGCTTTTGCCGAGTGCCAGCAAGGAGGCACTCGGCAAAGAAATTCAAAAAAAATCAGGCTTTGCCGAATGCCCGCGTGTGGCACTCGGCAAAGAAATTCAGAAAAAAAAGAATTCAGGGCTTTGCCGCGGCAAAGAAATTCAAAAAAATTAAAATTTTCGGGCTTTGCCGAGTGCCGCGCCAGTGGCACTCGACAAAGAAATTAAAACAAAAAATTCAGTCTTTGCCGAGTGCCGGCCGGGAGGCACTCGGCAAAAAAATTTCACAAAAAAAACAAAAGCCTTTGCCAAGTGCCGGCCCTTCCCGAAGACTCGGCAAAGGGCCAAACCCTAACTGAAGTAAAACGGGCCGGCCGACACAAACACTCACACACTCCAAACACTCACGCACGCACGCACGCAGACACGCACAGCCGATCACCGCTGGGCCACCCGGGCCGCGCTTGCCGCCGCCAGCCCGCTCGCTCGCCTGCGCCGCCCGGCCCCGACCCGCCATGGCCCCGCCTCCCCGACCCGCTCCGCGCGCCTGCGCCGGTGCGCCGCGGGCCGGCCGCGCCTGCCCTCCGCGGCCGCGCGCGCGCCTCCGCAGCCCCTGCCTCGCCCCTCGCGCCGCCGGCCCGCCGCGCCCCGCCCCGGGCGGGACGCCCGGGTTGTTCGCCCGGCTCACCCGGCGCCGCCGCGGGCCGCGCGCCCCTCCGTCGCCGGCCACCGTGCGCACCTCCGCCGCCAGCCGCCACGCGCGCCTCCGCCGCCGGCCGCCGTGCGCGTGTAGGGTCGAGATGGACTAGAGGGGGGTGAATAGTCCTTTCTAAAATCTTACGCGCCGGTTAACCGAAACAAATGCGGAATTAAAACTAACGGTCTAGCCAAGAGTACCCCCACTGACTAATACTCTAGTAGCACCTTGTAAAAGAACCTAAACAAGTAAGCAAGGTGCTAAACTAGCTAGTGCTCACCTAAACAAATCTAGCTTGCAAGGTCACACAAACCTAAGCAACTAGTACTTTGAAGAACCGGAGAGCACCTACACAATTCTAATGAGCAAAAGCACAAAGCCAATCCTAAGCTCACTAGATGCTCAAGGACAAGGCTACACAAGCCGAACCCAAGAGCGCAATTTACTTAACTACACAAGCTAAGCAAAGCACTTATTCTACTTCTAGCTACACAAGCAAGAAGGTGCTCAACTAGCTACACAAGCAAAAGAGCACAAGAGCAACTACTCAAGCCAAGTATGAAAGTAGAAATGTAAATACAAGCTTGAGCAAGAGGGGATGCAAACCACCGCGAAGAGTGGACACAAGATGATGATGGCCAATCGCCGGGCGTAGAGACCAATCACCTACAAATAAGCACAAGGAGGTCGAAGCCTCGGCAATCACAAATCGACACACGATTTTCCCCTGGTTCACTTGGTCACCACCAAGCTACGTCCAGTTGTGGCGATACACCGACTTGGTGATGAGATAGCCGCTCAACTTGGCTCACTGCCAAAAACCCCACCGGGGAGCCCCAACTCCAATCAACACAAGACCGGGATCCTCCAAGCCACGCTCAACTAGAGTAGCCAATTCGCGCTCATGCAGGGAAGGCTCAAGAACCCCTCTCAAATCCTTCTCCGGAGCACCGCACAATCTCCTTGCGTGCTTTGACGAAGTCTCTTGCCACCAAGCCGTCTAGGAGGTGGCGACCTCCAAGAGTAACAAGCACACTGGCTTGCAACACGATCACCTAGTGCCACTCGATGCAAATCTCTCAATGCAACGCACTAGAATCGCTCACTCACTCGATCGGATGATCTCTATCAAGCACAAGTGAGTAGAGGGCTCTCTAAGCACCACAACACAAGCCACTAAGGCCCTAGTATGCTCAGCAACCAGCCAAGGCCGGCCAAGGTCTCTATTTATAGCCCCAAAGGGCTAACTAGCCGTTAGGTGCTCGAGTGGCCCAAGTCGGGGGTGTCGGACGCAGGCGACGCAACCCGCTAGACGCTAAAGCCCGCGTCCGACGCTCCACCGAGCGCCACATGTCCCGACCGTTTGAAGACGACCATTGATGCCCAATGGCTACATCTCGATCACGCCCAGAAGCGTCCGGTGCTCCGCCACGCGCGTCTGGCGCAAGCGTCCTGCGTGCCCCAGCGCTACGGCACGCACTGGACTGTGTCCGACGCACGTCGGACGCATCCGGTGGCTGCCACGACAGCCCTGCCACGCGCGAGACCACCACAGCGATGGACGCCCGAGCCCAAATCCTCAGCGTCCGACGAACGTCCCACGGACGCGTCCGGCGCCGTGGACTTGCCCGGTACGTCGCGCTGTCCGAACCTATCGAATGCTGCTCACCAGCGTCCGACGCGACTCGTCAGCCGCGTCCGGCGCACCACTGCGCTGCAGCCCCTGCTGGACCAGGTCCGGCGGTCGACCGGGCGTCCGACGCTCGTCGACGGCCGCGTCCGGCGCTAGGTAAAAACCAATTTTCCAGCCCGCCGCGACGCAAACTACTCCGACAAGCTAGCCAACAAGTATACCAACTTGATCACCAAAGATAGCATGTTTTCAACTACATTTTGCATTCGGCGCAATAGAAAATATGCCTCCAATTTTCCCGAAAGCGCCAACTTGTTGGCGGTCCTTATTGCATACTTTTAACTGCCAACTTGACATGAAAACAATTGCCAAACTTAGTAATAGGGTTTATATACTAACAACTTCCAGAAGTTTTGGTGATTATTCATTTGCAGGAGGGCATGTCGGGATTACATAAGAAAAGAGCTCAAAAGTATATAAAACATATCACTTAAAAATATACAACATGAGCCCAAAGGACGAAGGCCCAGAATCTAGACAAAATCCATATTGGGCTGCAGGAGCGGGCCGGAGTAACTTGGACATAACACATTCATCCGGAGTCCAAATCAGACAATCCACCAGGCCACGCGAAGCTATCGACGATGAGCATCCAGCCAGCAAAAGCTCAGCCCATTTATTTTATTATTGCTATTATCATCATCGTAAAAAAATCTTTTCTTTTCAAATAAAAGCAAGGGCATGTCTTCAAGTTAGTATGCACCTTTGGGTATTCTTGTCGCTAACTATTTCAGGTTAAGATCAAGAAGAGTACGGGTCATATGGCACTTGAGAACATGGAGCAACATCAACTATAAACCATGATGCTCTTGAGAGGTGGAACACACTCACAAGGAGACCCTGACCCAATACACTTGACTTTTATACAAAAGTCCAAGTGTGGGGGAAGATGATGAGAATCTCGAGTTCCACTCACACCAAGAGGCATCCAAAAAATTGATGATGGATGATGTTAGCTTTGCCTTGGTAAAAAAAAGAAAAGAAAAGAAAAAGGAGTTGAAAAAAGGAAGATGAAAAAAAATATATGCATATGAGAAAAAAGAAAAAAAAAAAGAGAAAAAAGAAGAAGAAAGAAAAGGGAGAGCCCCTTCCTACCTTTGCTACCACTAAGGCCCAACGTCCATATACACTAGTTGTGTGTATGATTTGGCCTTATGGTTCACCTGAGTTGGAGCCTGTACAAACACGTCACCGGTGCATCAACTTCAAGGCTGAATTTACATATGCTGCCGGTAAGGACACTCAGGTATGCAATAGGTAATAAATGTTCACCAACTCCTTTTGCTCATTCTTGTCTCCATATGATCGTTCAAATTCTTGCTTCCCTGTTTTTGTCAAATGCTCTAGTTTAGATTTGCTCCTGTAGGGTGCATCTATAAGCTTTTTCAAATTTAGCGTGGTGCTTGGGTTGAAATAGCTTACTTTACTCATAATTTGACTTGGTGCTGAATTTTGGTTAATGATCTATGAGTTGCTGTCATAAACATCAGAAGTAATTCATGTTTGGAGATGAGTTAAGGCTAGTTTCTTATTGTAATTTTATCTTAGCCTTGCTTGAGCTCTAATAAAAGTTGGGTGAACAAGTTTTTAATAATAATAAATTTTTGACTCTCTCGGTGTTTTACACCGAAGAGCCCTTGTTATTTTCAACTATTTTTTATTTTTGAATAAAAGCTAGGTATAGCTTTAATGAAGTGTGGGGGTGTCAACACCCCCATCAAAAAAAAAAACCCGAAGAAGAAGGAAGCACCAAGCTGCATCATTAACTCGGTGGAGGAACCCGTACACAACTCGGTTTGATCACTTTATCCCCACTGTTCATTTTCGTGCTCCCGATTCTATCATAAGTTTCCCACTTGGATTTAAATTTTGAAAGTAAATATGATTATAGCTTTTTGAGAATGGACGCATAATTGTTAGACCTTATATATCCTTCATGCTTGTGGGAAAAATATCTAGGAAAAACATTTTGACTAAGTTGTTGTGAAGTGAGATATGGTTCTGGCATGAAAATCCTACCTATTCTATCAAAGTACTTGGAGAGTTTTCTTTTTGATAAAATGCCAAAAATCATAGTTTCACATACTCCTCAATGGTTGAAATTCCCACCAAGACCATATGACATGCTATACTTTGAAAACCCCAGTCATATGCTACTTGTTTGATCATTGAGCTTTGTCAAATTGCTTGTGACCGATGTGAGACTATAGTCATGCACCCACGATTGAGATTCACTTGCACCCACCAAATAAACGCCGACTCTTACACTGAGAGTCGCGCACACCATGCACCCCTTCATCCACAAAAAATGCCAACTCTTACACTGAGAGTTGCGCACCATCTCCACCAAATAAAAATGCGGATTCTTATCTTGAGGATCACGCATTCATTAGCCACCAAAAAGTACTCCTTGCATTATTTTCATGACATCTCTCTCCATTAGTTATTTACCGAGAAACAGAGATGGGCTATATAAAAAAAAGAGAAAAAAAAGAAGGAGAAGAAAGAAGGGGTAGTGCAATAGATCAATGAGAAAAAAGAGAAAAAAATGGGGAAGAAAGAAAAGAAAAGGCATAAATATTTTAGCATGCCTTTAATAGCCCATACTCTCCCAAAAATCCCATCCACCGATAAAGAGAGAAGTCATGATGCATGGAGTATCCAAAAATACTCAAAATTAGGAACCATCCATCATTCCACACATGTGCACATCTCATCAAGGTGTATGACTTGTGTCTGCATAGGGTTCGGTTTTTGATGAAGCAACATATGTGATGCAAGTATGCCCACTTTCATACCTGCCCAAAAACCACTCACAGCTTTAGTGGTAGGTCATGAAAGAAGGCAACCTCAAAATGCCTTTGGTGAGGTAATCATACACTTTGAGCGACTCAAGAATACCATTTGAGGAGTACATGTGAACTATGCTTTGTTTGAAAAATCTCATAAAAACTCCAAGTCACTAAGATATGAAAAAGGGATGAGATGGCTATGTTTCAGAGCTGTTCCACTTCTCAACCGCTCAAGGAGATTTGTTAGCCACTCCACATATCCCACAGGTATAAGGTATGTTTTGGAATGACCTTTGTGCTAGTTCCATATCTTGAGTAGCTATGTTCATGTCTAATTTATCCTAACCTTTGCTCGGGACGAGCAAAGATCCAAGTGTGGGGGAACTTGTTGGCGGTCCTTATTGCATACTTTTAACCGCCAACTTGACATGAAAACAATCACCAAACTTAGTAATAGGGTTTATATACTAACAACTTCCACAAGTTTTAGTGATTATTCATTTGCAGGAGGGCATGTCGGGATTACATAAGAAAAGAGCTCAAAAGTATATAAAACATATCACTTAAAAATATACAACATGAGCCCAAAGGACGAAGGCCCAGAATCCAGACAAAATCCATATTGGGCTGTAGGAGCGGGCCGGAGTAATTTGGACATAACTCAATCATCCGGAGTCTAAATCAGACAATCCACCAGGCCACGCGAAGCTATCGACGATGAGCATCCAGCCAGCAAAAGCTCAGCCCATTTGGCCCAAGGCAAAACAAGGAGCAAACTGGGCCTTCGGAATGCGCATCAGCAAAATCCACCAAAGCACCTCGGCCCAGGCCCATCCACCAACCGACCACCCGAAGGCGGTCGGGGGACGGCGTTGCCTGGGGGCTATCGGCCCCAGGGAGGCTATGGACCCCACTAGGTGTCGCCTCACGATGAGCTTTGGTGAGTCAGTGCATTGAAGGTCCAGGAGGGCGGTGCGGTGCTGGAATTTCCATGTTCACTGAACCTGGACGTGGGAGGAGGTCGGTTTGGTGCATTCAAGGGAGGAATATTCCAAAAGCATCTCCACTCTCCCAAGGCACCCCTCACCTATAAATAGAGACCTCCTCTACACTTGTAACACACACATTCTACACAAGAAGAGCTCCATTCCCACATCATATACTTTGTAGTAGTGTCCCTCTAGGTGCTAGTGCCTAGTTGTATACTTAGAAAAGAGGAAGAGAGAGAAGGGAAGAGCGGAGGCAGAGCCGGCTTGTCGGGTTCTCCTCCAGTTTGTACCTCTACAGAGCTGACTCCTTCGTGAGTAATATCCGCATTCTTTCTTTGCAATTCCTTAGTGATCTATTTGATTAAAGCTTAGTGCTTACTTGCTTGCTTGCGGGATCTCCGCTCGAACGAGTGCTTTAGTCCAGCTAAGAATTCGGACTAGAGTAGTAGCCATTAGCGTAGACGTGGTGTCTGGGCTAGCGAGTTACCTGAGTTTGCACCCAACCCCACGGATAGTTTGTGGTAGCCCCGGGGGTGACAGCTCCGACAAGGCCTTTGTATTCCACCACGTTCGGGTTGGTGTTCTCGTAGAGCTTTTGGTCGCCTTCTCCCGGTTACGTCTTCCCGCCTTTTCGAGAACCGGAAAGGAACAAACTTCTCGAAGTGAGTGAGTATAGTAAGCCGAGACTTTAGTTATCTGGTGACCTAGGGCTGAGCTTCGAAAACCCTCTTGCCCTACAAAAACATCCTTCTACCTTCTTCTCCTGGACGTTCTTGTTTCCCTCTGGTACACTTCTGTTCCCTGAGGATAAATACAATACCCTGGAATACTCTTGGGTGAAAGCTACAACGGTATCCGTGCGCTTGTGGATTTATCTGCTTACGCTAAGAAATACCAACACCAAGCCCAACTCAACCCTGCAAACCACAGCGCGAACAACGCCACCTTTGCAAATGTGCCAACACCACCAAGTGTACATCACCATGTGCATGTGTGTTAGCATTTTCACAATCATTTCAAAGGATTTTTCTGTTGTTCTCACAACGCCACTCGATCCTAGCATGTCACAATGTTAGATCGCTCAAGTGGCACTAGATGACCGATACGCAAACAAGTTTGCCCCTCTTGATAGTACGGCTATCAATCCTAAATCCGGTCATCAACTTCTCTACACACCTCATGATCGGTGAAATGAAATGCCCTAAGTCATACCTTTGCCTTGCGCATTTCCATTCCCATGGTCTTCCACCGAATTGCCAATGCAACACATGCACCGACACGATCTCAAGTTGATATGATCCACTTCATATCATCATGCAACCCTCTCGGTCCATCGATCTTGATCTCACTTGCTCTTCACCGCCTCATGGTCCATCGGAACCAAGTCTTGTTCAAGCTTCACCCTCACTAGGTCCATCGCTTCAAAGCCTCGACTTGTCCTTCACACACCCTCCGGTCTCGAGCCAAGCCTCATCTCGATCTTCACCATTCGGTCACATGACTCCATGTCATGTCACATATGCAATGAAGCTCCTTCATCTCACATTCACCTGTGGTCTAAACCCCTGTGTATTCTCCTGATCACACAATTAGTCCACCTAAGTTGTCACTCAATTATCAAAACCAAACAAGGGACCTTTCAGCGCCTCCCGCCGCCGCCCCTCCGGCCTCCTGCATGCCCCAGAGTGGAGGAGGAGGGGCCAGGGGAGAAGAAAGGAGAAGGGGAGAACAGAGGAGGAGGGGAGAATAGAAGGGGGAGGAGAAGGAAAGGAGGAGAAGGAAGGTGCCGTCGATCCTCACGCCGCTTTGGTCGTCCCCGCCGTCGTCTTGCCGTTGTCACCGTCATCGTCCATCGTCGGCAAGGTAAGTAGTACTATTAGTAGTAAGTAGTAGTTTGTTAGTAGTAGTAATTTGTAAGTAGTTAGTAGTACTAGTAGTACTAGTAGTAAGTAGTTCGTAGTAGTAAGTAGTACTAGTTAGTAGTTGTGTTAGTAGTAGTATTAAGTAGTTAGTAGTAGTAAGTAGTTAGTGTTAGTAGCAGTTGTAGTGCTTTTAATAGTTGTTGTTGTACTACTTTGAATCTTTTGTCTGCATGGAAAGAGAAGTTAAGTACATGGCTTCTTTTGATATATATGTGGTTCTTGGCCTTCGTGCCGATGTTTTCTGTAGGTTTTGGGAACCTCCCCGTGCAGGGGAGGTGTTGCTGAAATTTTCGGTCGACACTAACCAATTGCCCTTTTTTGCAGGAGAAGGACTCATGGGAGGGACTCGGCGACACCGATCGTCTTCGGCACCCTAGGTATAACCCCTCTATCCGTATCTAGTCTTTGGTCATGTAACCTAGTTAGGCGTCTCCCGTTCGAGAGAGATACGGTCGGAGGTATGCAGACCTTTGCATATCTGCGACCGTATCTCTTTCAGATTGTCCACGTTTTTTGGACAGCCCGTGGATGCATAGTTAAGGTTAGTTTCCATGGTCCGCTCCAGTTCGAGATAGAGTTTCGGCACCACCTCCCTGTTGTTCTCCGGATACACACTCTCTCTTCCAGGACATGTATCGGGAGAACAGCGGGGAGGTACTGCCAAAATTCTATCTTGGATCGGAGTAGAGCATGGAAACTAACCTCATCTACACATCCGCGGGTGGGATTAGGACCTATCCTCACCTATTAGATAGTAGGCATGCTGTGTAGATGCAACTGATGGTTTTATTACTCCGTTATGTGTATATGCTAGAGGATGGATAACCGTGAGTGGATGTACACGGGACGCCCAAGTCAGGCTCAAATCACCCGTGAATGGATGGATAAGACCGAGAAATTCTTGGACCATGCATTCAAGGTAGCTAAGGGAGTGAGAGACACGTTCTATCCCTACAGTCAATGTGAAAACAAAAAAGAAAAACAAGGAAAGTTATGGTGCAACATCTTTGCAAGTATAGATTTATGCCAAACTATACCCGGTGGGTGTCCCTTGGTGAAGCCTATCATCCTAGAGAGGAGGCCGTGAGACGACGCTTGGAGGCATTTGACGGTGATGGCGGGGTACCAGGATGGTTAGGTGACTATGAGGATGCGACATTCGCTGAAAGGCCTACGGAGGACGAGCAGGAGGATGAGGAGGAGGAGCCAAAGCCAAGCGCTAAGGCATTCTTGGCCATGTTGGATTTGGCATAGAAGGTCCTACATGAGAAGACAACGGTTTCTCAAGTGGATGCCATTGGCCGCCTACTGGGGTTGAAGTCCCAGCACAACATGACTCGAGCCTGCTTCGATACTATGATGGCAATTATTGGGGGCCTGCTTTCGGAGAGTCATCATCTGCCGAGCAGCTTGTACGAGTCAATGAGACTCCTTCGGGCACTGAAGATGCCATATGACCAGATACATTGTTGTCCGAAGGGGTGCGTCCTATTTAGGGAAGAACACAACGATGCAAAGTACTGTCTAAAGTGTAAATCCTCTAGGTATGTGGAGGTAGACAAAGGTGATGGAAAGAAGGAGCTGAATGAGGACATCCCCATGAAAGTCCTAAGACACTCTCCGATCATACTGAGGCTCCAACGGCTATTCATGTCTGAGGAGTCCATGAAACGGATGACATGGCACAAGAATGTCGTTCGATACAATCCTGACAAGATGGTACATCCAGCAGATGGTGAAGAATGGAAAATCCCATAATGTACATGTTGCACTGGCAACGGATGGGTTCAATCCTTATGGAATGATGTCGGCCCCATACACTTGTTGGCCTGTGTTCGCTATCCCCCTCAATCTCCCCCCTGGGGCCCTACTTCAACGGTAAAATATATTCTTGACGTTGATAATTCCTGGACACCCCGAAAACAAAATGGGTGTGTACATGCAGCCTGTTTATGATGAATTGATCAAGGCTTGGAATGAAGGCGTATGGACTTATGACCAAGCTACAAAGAAGAACTTCAGAATGTATGTTTGGTACCAGTACTCCATGCATGACTTCCTGGTGTATGGGATATTCGCCGGCTGGTGTATCCACAGGAAGTTTCCATACTCGGTATGCAAGGCAGCTCTACAGTTCATTTGGTTGAAGAAGGGTGGCAAGTTCTTGTCGTTTGACAAGCATCGACAGTTCCTCCCTCTTAACCATGCATTCAGAGGAGACACCAAGAACTTCAAGAAAAGTGTCACGGTGACCGTTCCTGTACCCTCAGAAGATGACTAGTGCCCAGGTTCATAAGTCAGGATTGGAGAGGCTTCCCTATTTTGATGACCTTCTCCTTCCACATAACATATATCAGTACTAGAGAAGTGCTCATCAATGACGCTTCTCTTTCGTCACCGAAGACTCCAAAATCATCACTGAAGATCTTCTGTGACAAATTTGTGACAAAAAAATTTCATCATTGAATGAGCGTCATAGATTAGACTGTGACGGAATGACAATTTTTCGTCATAGATGTGCTTTTATTCTATGACGAAATCCCCGACATCACAGAAGTGATTTCATTCTATGACGAACGTATTTCGTCATTGATGTGCTCCTCTTTTCATCATAAGATGTCGGTCTGTCAGGCTGACTGACGGCGTTTGCCATGCTGGCAGCTGACGTGGACCGACATGTGGCACATCCACGTGGCTAGCCACGTGTCTGCTGACCTGGATTGACACGTGGCGTCTGACGTGGCTTGACATGTGTCACTTTTTTTACTAGACCACGTGCCATTCAGTGATTAGTCCACGTGTCACGCTATGGTTGCTTCTCATTTTCGTCACAGAACGACATATGTCATTGTCATAGAACAAAATATATAATCATCACAGAATGACAGCTTTTCAGCACAGGTGCCCATGCTGATTTCATTACAAAATGCAAATAATATTTACATCACTAGCAGCTAACAGATCCAAGATTCCAATTACCATACAACTTAATTAACACTACTAAACTCAGTTCACTAGCAACTAAACTCAATTCACCAACACTACTAAACTCAGTTCTCTAACCCTGGATTTTATCACTACCAACATAAGTGCTAAACAAAATCATCAGTAAACATAAGGATTGCATAAACATAATCACTAGCATGCCAACCACCAGCAGCTATAGTTTCTGGTCATGCCAACCACCACCAGTGCTCATGTCGAAGAAGAGTTGTCGAGGGACAAGATACGCTTGAGCAGCACATTGTTCTCCTCCATTGCCTTTTGGTTTACCTCTACCACTTCATCTCCTCCATCTCCCTTTGTGTCCTCTCCAGCTTTTCCTCAACTTCTTCACTTCTCTTCTTGACTCTTGAGCTCCTCGATTTCACCTTGTACAACAGCCTTAGCTTGAGCTGCTAGTTGTTCTCGAGGCACGCTTTCATTTGATGATGATGCTTTGGAGGATGGCACTGGTTTGATGCCAACACTCTTCAGGAAAATGTTGGAGCTGTTATTGGAGAGTACCTGGGACACAACCTGTCTCACCTTCAGTTGATAAATATTGCATTAATTAGAGGAGGAAATATCACACAAGATGTAATTTAAAAAATATAAAAGCAAGATGTGTACTGGAGAAAGGTAGAAGTAAAATGGATAGGCTGTAGTAAATTACAACTGTCAGTTCAGACTATTATCCGCAAAATGGAATCTTATTTGCAGTAGTGTTGCACTACTTTCAGTTTTGAATCTTTTACATATTATAGTAAATTATGATAGTTGAGATTAAACAAATGGCAACATAATTGTGCACGGTGATACTTGAATATTCAGTTCATGTTTGGGGGTCAGCATTTCAGGTGAGCAAGCATGAGGAAGTGCATTTCAGTTCATAGTCAGCAAACAAAGTCAAGAAGTAAACTTCATAAGCTATATGGGCAAGCATTTAAAAACTAGAAAGAAAAATTCAAGAACTATAGAGCAAATACAAATAGTACACACTAGAAAGAAAATTCAATAACTTGTTAGGATTCATAAAGTCCATTGCTGCTGCTTCTTTTCTTTTCTTTGTACACATCAATATGGGAATTCAACCATTAATCATTTGAACCTGCAATGAAAATGTAACTTACAATATTACAAATTAGGCGACATATTTACATTGATGTAAAGTTAAGAAAGGTAGTTTAAAAATAAAAGCATGAGCTAATTAAAAAATCCTTTATGGATAAAATAAGTATTGAATTCACAAGAAAGTGACTTTACCAAATCATCCCTATGTTTAAGGAATCCATCATTCGGGTAGGACTAAAGCATACAACTTTGTTGAAGGCTACACTAGGAATTTCGATAGTCAATAGCAAACTTTATTTAACATTTCACAGATATCTCACAGCTATTCATGGAGGCAAATTTATAACCAACCATTACTATGGAACAATACAGAACATACTATGCTTTTCGATAAGGCAAAATGGTGATAAGTCTCACCAATAAGTCAGTGGTGCATGTGATTTCCTTTCCTAAGATCTTATAGAATGATTAAGTGTATAGTCGCTCTATCAAAGCATGATTAAGCTCTTGAACTAATCAATTCCTGTGTTGCAGCAATGCGAGTATATCAAGCCGCCAATTCTTGAACTAGTTAACGGGCTAAAGCATACAGTGATTTATTTTTAAGAGTTGGAACTATAATGCTGCACTCAGGAAGATAAATATTGATTAATCTTGTTATAATCTATTTTAGTAATCAAAATACGCCTTCTTGTTCTTATTTAGAACCTTGTTATTCAGGCCCTACCTCGTCGTGGTCATATCTTCTCTGCCAGTGATCCTCCATAATCATATGAAAACGACAACATAATCCATCAGCCCATCTCATGGTGATCGAGACATACATGCACAATCTTATGGTGATGGAGACATACATACACAAGCAAAATGATGGATGTTCTGTCCTGGAATCCTGACCTGACAGGAAGCCACGCAGCCTGCAGTGCAGTAACAGTTGGTTCTTTGGAGCCTGCAGGATTTTTCAAGCACAACACAAGATATGATAAGGTTTTGTGCCGTGATCTTTGGATCCAATCCCATGGACGCGGGTGTTTTGGCGGGCTTTGCGAAAAATAGAGGAGGGAAATACCTATCCTCCAGAAAAAAACAGCGGTTTTGTTGCTGGAGGTGCGGTGCGGAGGGTCAGATAAGACGAGCATGGTCTGGCGATGGAGGAAACGGCAAGAGCTGGACGTGCCCGAGCCGGGCGTGTGAACGCGACGGGGTATTTTCGCTACAAGATGCCGTTCACACGAGGCAAGCGGTCTGGGAGGATGCACATGACGACGTGCGTACGGGACGTAAATAGTAGTGGCCAAACTGTCTAACATAAGCCGGTAAAGGCATCCTCAGATTTTCGCGCCCAATGTTAGTTTTTTCACGCCCAATGTCACATTTTTCATGAAAAATGTTCGGTACGTACAAGTACCACTCCAGTTTCCTTCTAGCATGCCTAAATTTTAGTATTAATTTAATCCATATAAAATGATTAAAAACAAGTTCGTGCCCTCATATATGGACACATGTGTTCTAAGTGACATGAACATGCAGATGATACTAATAATTATGGTTTTAATCGTTGAAGATAGAGGATGTACATACCCCATGGCACCAGAGCCGCTTGTGCTAGGGCACGGTGGCTAGGGCAGGGTTTGGTGTTTTATCACAGACCGTCCATATTTCGATCCGACGGCGAGAAGTTCATGGGCCAAATAGACCGGTAATGTTGGGCCACATATAAATGGGCTGAACTGCAACAAAAGTTCAAAATTGTCCTCACATGAGATAAGTCAGTTGCACAGCGGCATGGGCAAAAATGACTTTTTGCATCAAGCAAATTTTTGAAATAGATTTTTCGGGTATTAAATGATGTCAAGTGAAAAAAATGTCAACAACAAAATTATACAACTCATTGAGATCTAATATCTTTGTTTTGGTCATTCTTTCATATGAATTTGTTTGGAGAGTTTAAAATTCAAATTTCAAAATATTAGAACTTTGAGTAGATTTTTGGGGTATTAAACAATTTCAAATGAAAAAGTCATCAAGTACAAGATTATAAAGCTCATCGAGATCTACAAACTTTATTTAGGTCATTTGTTCATCCGACAAAGTGATAAAAACATTGTTCACAAATTTTACACATCTCCCTCGGTCTCGTAAACTATGAGAGAGATGTGTAAAATTTATGAACAACATTACTATAACTTTGTTGGATGAACAAACGACCAAAATAAAGTTTGTAGATCTTGATGAGTTGTACAACCTTTATGTTTATGACTTTTTGAGCTGAAATCATTTTAGGCTTCAAAATCTGGTTTTCGGTTGTCATTATTTTAAAATTTAAAATTTGAATTGTTCAAAAATTTTCATATAACAAGATGACCAAAAGTAACACATTAACTTGATAGACCATAATTTTAGAAAAAATTAGGAAAAAGAATCATTACATTTGGAGTTAGTATGAGAGAGAAAGACTAGTTACAAGTTTTGACTACAGATTAAAAAGAGAAAACCTTGTGTTCTTGTTCTTTATTTTCCTGTATTTAATTTTGTTTGTGTGGCTGAACCTTAGCTTAGAAAAAGGGTGAATAACGACCATTGAAGCGGTTGGAGGTTCGATCCATGCCTTCGACCAAGTTTTTGCTGTTTTCACTGTTTTTCTTTTTTAAAACAAAATCAGGAACAAAATGTTAAATAGACAAAATAATCCAAAGTTAACACAAAAGCATGCTGATCCTGGTGCTTTGCTCACTCTGTTTCAAGTGCTAGGTTCAACTCCCATGGCCGATTTTTTTTTGCTATTTTCTTTCTTTTTAGTAAAATCGTTAAAGGAAACAAATAATTAATAATCCTAAATAAAATAGGTAAAGCACCTTCAAAGGCTTATAGCCTCGTGCTTATGACTTACGACATGGGCTTATGTATATACATAGCACACAGATATTGTGTACAGGGCCCATCAACTCGTTCGACAAAATTTAAAAAAAAAACAAAATTCCTTGTTCTTGCTATAAATAGAAGAACATGCATGCCATAGACATAAAAGGCTGAGCGTTCCAGTGGTAACACTCCTCGTCTAGCTACAGGTTGTGGGTTCAATCTCTCTTGCCTTTGAATTTTTTGCAAAAATTAAAAGGGAGGGGGCAGCGCCACGTTTTTGCTGCCACACCGCGCTGGTAGGACCGCATCACCACGTCATCAAGGTGAGACCGCTCCGCCACGTCCTTGCTGGTGGGACCATGGAGCCACATCTTCATCTAATATTCAATTACCATGTTGTAAGTTTACAAATAAAGAATATACGTACCTTTATCACTAAATGGCAAGTGCTCTAGTGGTAAGGCACCTGTTTACCGAGTGAGCTATTTTTTTGCAAAAAAAATAAAACGTGGAGGGGGAAGGCTTCTGCATCGCCACGTCCTCCAGGTGGGACTCGGTGCCACGTCCTCGAGGTGGACCTCGTTGCTAGGACCACGGCGCCATGTCCTCGAGGTGGTACACGAGCCAAACATTCAATGACGATTTAGTATTGTTATTGTATGACGATTATTTAGTTTTCGTCATTATTCTTCATGCCAAAGCTCCGTCACTTGTAACTAATGACAAACCTGCACATTTTGTCATAGAATGCTCTCATTCTATGACGAAATTAGTAATCGTCACGAGTGAATCGTCATTGATGTACACATTTCTAGTAGTATAGATGTAATGCACACTGAGAAAAATTTTGACGAAGCACTTTGGGCAATACTCATGGACATTTCTGACAAGACAAAGGACAACCCTAAGGCCAGAGTAGACATGGCAACACTATGCGACAGACCAAAGCTGAAGATGCTGCCTCCAAGAGACGGCAACCATGGAGAAGGCCTAAGGCCGATTACGTCTTGGAAAAGAAGCATAGGACGGAAGTGATACAATGGATGCAGACGTTAAGTTTTCCTGATGGATTTGCAGCGAATCTGAGGAGGGAAGCGAACCCGGATCGACAGTCCGAGGGATGAAGAGTCATGACTTCCACATATGGATTGAGCGGCTTCTTCCGGCGATGGTTCAAGGCTACGTCCCCGAGCACGTCGGAAGGTGCCGGCGTAGCCGAGCTTTTTCTTCCGCGCCTTTGTACCAAGGAGATATCTCTCGAAAGTGGTTGAGGAGTTAGAAAAAATGACACCGAGTTGCTCAGTAAGTTGGAGAAGATCTTTCCACCGGCTTTTTCTTGTCGATGCAACATTTGATTTTGCACCTCCCGAACGAGGTACAAATGGGGGGCCCGTGCAGAACCGTTGGTACTATCCAATCGAAAGATGTCTAAAGATTGTTCACCAGAAATGTGGAAATAAAGGCAGGATTGAGGCTTCCATAGCAGATGCATTCATTCGTGAGGAGGTGTCAAACTTCACAATATTATACTATAGTGAGAACCTTCCTAGCGTGCATAACCCACCCCCTCGTTACAACGAGGACAAACATGAATCGACCCTTAGCCTATTCAAAGGGCAACACGGGAGATCAAGTGGAGCGGCCAAAAAGAGGTTGAACAATGAAGAGTGGCACAAGATCATGCTCTACGTGTTGACGAACCTTGACGAAGTTGATGAGTATCAGCTGTAAGTTCTCAACGAACTTGTTACATACTCCATAAATTTTCTGCATCCAACAACCTTGTTGCTTGTCGGTGCAGGGAATTTTTTGATCAATACTGGCATCATCCAAGGCCACCTTCTGACCATGAATGAGAGACCCTTCTTCAACATGGTTCACCTGATTTCATTACATGGTTCCAAAGAAAGGTACCTTCTGACCAACTTAGCTCGTTCTAAGTTTGGCATTCCTAGTTGCCTAATTTCATTTCTCTCCTGCTTGAGCTTGCAGTGCCAAAGTGATTTGTCTATAAGTGTCAAATTACGACAAGTGGCCAGAGGCTTTGACTATAAGGTCTCGTTATTTAACGCTTATGACGTGAATGGATATCGCTTTCACACAGCAAGCTACGAGAAGAGTCGGCCCAATCCAAGGACCACCAATACCAGAGTATTTATGCCCAGAGTAGTTACGCCCGACGAGGAGCATCACTATTATGGCACAGTTGAAGAAATATACGAGCTCGAATTCCGTGGTGAAAAAGCACCAAAGCCAGTCATATTCAAATGCCAGTGGTTTGATCCTGCAGCATCGAAAAAGCCCCCTAAATTTGGGATAGTCGAAACTAGACAGGACTCCTTCTATCCAGGAGATGATGTCTATATTGTGGCTCAATAAGCTAGGCAAGTTTATTATTGTCCATATGCTTGCAAAACCGACCCACGTCTTCAGGGTTGGTATATTGTGCACAAGGTATCACCACATGGTAAATTAGCTCACCCAAACGATGATGATTACAACTTGAACCCACCCACGTATGACGGGGAGTTCTATCAACAAGACGAGGGGCTACCAGGGATGTTTGAGATAGACTTAACCAGAGAGATTGAAATAGAAGTAGACGAGGAATGGGTTGTTGACGAGGAAGCTGCAGATGAGGTGCATGATCCGAGAGACTTGAAAATGCTTGACGGACATGTACTTGACAATGACAGCGATGAGGATGAGACTGTTGATGATTTGGAGGCTCTTGATAGTGATGACGATACCTATCGTCCAGATAATCCCGATCATAAAGAATATTAGAAATACATGTAATACTATGTTATTTTATAATTACATTTTCTTTATTTTGCATCCCTTGCTAAGTACTTCTCTTTTATCTGTACTAATACTGGTTTATTATTTTTAATTGCAGGTGATGGGGCCCACTAGGAGGTGTCAGTCGACTTACTCGAGACCGAGGGACACGCCACCGGCTGAGGACACGAAGGCGGAGTCGTCAGAGAGGCAGAGGAGGCCAAGGGGCAGGCCCAGGTGGGAGCCGTCGACTGACCACGACCTTGGCTCCTCGTGCACTTGTAGGGACGGCGACATCCCTCTGCCCACGGTGGGCGAGGATGCGGGTCCGCAGATGTACGACGACGTCGTTCCGCACGCGTCCGAGGAGGGGGTTCCGCACACGTCCGAGGAGGGGGAGGGGGTTAGACTTCCTCTTCAGCCTCAAAACCATACTTGTGAGGTCCCAGCCAGCTCCCGAAGTGACCAATTCCTTTTGACCGCTGCCCACTGATTGCACCCGAGGGGAATAAGTAAGTAACTTCATATGTTCTTCATTTGATGTGTTGAAAAATCATAATAAGAGCTAATAATAACTGTTGTTAACCAGGAGAAAAGCGACCAGCGAGCGCTGATGCCAAGTGCCCCTCACCATCAGGGCAGCGCCAGCCTCAGCAAATATGCAAAGACATGTAAGTCTCCACCATTTGTCTAAACTAGCCGCGCTTAATTCTGCATGATTTCTAACCACATGTTATTGTCTTTCTCGCAGTCAGCGGCGCACGGTGGCCAGCCAATTGGCCAACTCGTGGCGCATGCTCTGGCCCACATGGGCCCAGCAAGGTCCAACATCGAGTACAACCAGGATGCGGGCCCAGAGGCGTACACCAACTCCAGCGTCCACACCCGCCTCACTTCTTACACGGAGGTGGCAAGGTCAGTCTATGGGTCGGACTACGATCCTAGGACTGAGGAGCGCCTTGATCCTGAGCTCGTGATGAGGGTGGGGGAAGGCAAGAAGCATGGGCGGTTCTGGCTTGGCGATGGCATCCTCAACACGGGCTCTACTCCTCCTCTGAACCGCCTTCTAGCAGTGAGCACGACCTCTAGCGTGCCCATAAGGCAACGTCCGACATCAATGGCGACACTCCAGGTAAGTATTCCAGTTTCATTCGTCGTTCTTTGACTTTTACGTTCCTTAGCTCTGCATTATTGAAACATTGGGGTCAAATGTTGCAGGCCAAGCTAGAGCAACTTCGGACCCAGCAGGAGGCAGTGCTGGCTGAGCGGGAGGCTGAGCGGGCCGAGCGGGAGGCCGAGCGTCCGAGGATACAAGCTTTGGAGGCCCAGCAAGAATGTTTGCTCAAGTTCGTACAACAACTTGGGGAGCAACAAGATTGGCAGATCCCACTACATCTGCTTGCACCACAGCCACCACCACAGTCTACTTAGGTGAGTATGTTTTACTTTCTGTGCTCATGCTTAGTGTCAAACCTAGAGATGGCCTTCGTGCCGGATTTGTTGATGTGTGGGCCTTCGTGCCGGGTTAGTTGATGTATCGGCCTTCGTGCCGGAAATGTGATTGTCGGCCTCCGTGCCGATGTTTTCTTGCAGGTTTTGGAAACGTCCCGGTGCAGGGAGGTGCTGCCAAATTTTTCAACTTTTCTTTAAACTTCTTACATTTTTATCTTGTCACTCACGTGCAATATCATCTTTTTTATGCAGCGAACATCGGGGGCGGCGTCGAACCAGGTCGGAGGGTCGCCGACATCGCAAGTTGGGCCATCCGCACCCGGACCATTGCCGGGATCGCACGCTGGGGCGCAGTCGCCGTGAGCCGCTTGCGGAGTAGTTTCTATGTATCAAACTTGTGAATTTGTGGACTATGAACTTGTGGTTTGTAATAAATTGTGGATTTCGGACAAATTTGGTCGTTTGTAATATATAAATGTGGTTTGTAATTTATTGCTGTTGAATTGTGGTTTCTATTACATATATATGCATTGTTGTTTAAATGGAAAAGCAAAAAACAAAAAAAAATAGAGGTAACTTTGCCGGTCATTGCACTCGGCATAGAAATTTTTTTTAAAAAATAAAAAACACGCTTTTTGCCGAGTGCCGGTGCCGTGGCACTCGGCAAAGAGGTTTTAAAAAAACAGATTTCTTTGCCGAGTGCGCTCCGGCACTCGGCAAAGAGGTTTTAAAAAAATTAATTTCTTTGCCGACTGTTGCACTCGGCAAAGAAAAAAAAATTAGACGGCGTCAAATCTTTGCCGAGTGCCCGCACGGCACTCGGCAAAGCCTTTGCCGAGTGCCCGAAATTTGGCACTCGGCAAAGCAGCCTTTACCGGAAGGGGATTCGACAGAGACTCTTTCCCGAGTGTTGCTTTGCCGAGTGCAAAGCTGCCTAGAGCCCGCCTCCAATGTCATTGTTTTGCTGAAACGCCATGACGAGCGACTACTGCATGAATGGCCAAACCCTATATATAGTACATCGGAGCAAAAGGGGCGCGAATGCAAAGCTTATGATCGAGATATTGCACGGCAATGCGATGCGCGCGCGCGCACACGCACATATGGCGGCTCCGAGGCTATAAATAGGAGAAGCGGTCACACAGCCCATCACGCTGGTGGACGGAACGACGATCAGGCCCTCGCATGCCGACCATTTTTACGATTATATTGGTGTGAACGGCCAATCGTTTTCGCGCCTAGAAATGACGATGGGATACGTAGGCAGCATGGCAGCCTCATGGGATGGCGCAGCATGGCAGCCTCATGGGATGGCTGTGCCCCATGCCGGCGCCGTTCTTTTTTCTATTTTCTAGATTGTTCTTTTATCTACAAAGAAAAAGGACACACCTAGCCTTTTATGATGTACTAGTAAAAGGGGGATACGTGTATGTAGTACTCCCTCCGTCTCATAGAAAGTGTCGGATAAAGCATGTCTGTGAGGGAAACATGGTTTTCTAGTGACACTTTCTATGGGACGGAGGCAGTATGTATGATTGTGACATGAACTTTATCGTCTTACCATTGTTAAAAAAAAAATAATGAGATTGTAGGATGTATTGCAGTATTAACAGAAGACAGACTTATATAGATAACAATAGTGATGTGAAATCAAGCATAATTATATGGCACAAATGCTTGTTTGGATGCCCATGTGTTTAGCTCAATCCACGTGTGTTGAAATGGATTAGAGCGGAAATTAAATTAAGTTCCACCCAATCCACTCCAACCCGTGTGAATAGATGTGGATATATGTCATCCAAATAAAGCCTAAAAGTGACTAGATCAAGCACGCCACCATCTCGGTGGTGATGTTGTACGGTTTAGTTTGGCTATCTTTATGAGCCAATTCCCTTGTTGCCATTAGATTTTTTGTGACCTTAGATTTTTGGTGACCTCTCTGTGTGCCATTGAAACAGCTAAATTTCCTTGTAAGCCACTAAAAAAAAAATATCCCTTATATGCCACTTTCGACAACGTGTTCCATTATTCTTTTAACAGACAAAAGCTAGCACTGAATATTAATGAGCAGTGAAAGTACTTGAAATGACCTTGCTGCTCTTAATTAGACTGATGAGTGGGACCCACCAAACCTTATCCTTTCACCGTGCCACCAAAACAAATCGTATGGTCATGTCTCCAGATCTATTCTTGTACAAAACTATCGGGACTTCTAGGCGACCGCCACTTCCTCTTCCTTCTTGCCTGCTTGAAACAAGTACCAGAAGGTCATTTCAAGTAGTTCAAATGCTCGTTCAATCTCTATCCGTCAAAAGACTAACGGAACACGTTGAAAGTGGCATACAGGGGATATTTTTTTTGCAATGGCTTACAAGGAAATTCAGCGATTTAAACAGCACACAGAGCAGTCATAAAATTTCTAATGGCACTGAGGGAATTTCCAATGTCTACTCATCTCTTCTCCCAAACCTTTTGTGCCTTTTCTGTTAGCAGGCACTTCAACCATTTATGTGTCGATCCCACAGTCTCAAGCTCTTATTATTGTATATATGAATCGAGTTATTACAAAAAGATTCATAAGTAATAAGTAAAATATAGGTAAGATTCCAAAATTTATGACCAACAGTTTAAATATTTGTTGAACCCTCACTATACACGACTTTATTTGTTTTTTTTTCTCGAATACGCAAAAGATTTGCGCATCTTTTCCATTAAGAAGAAGAGAATGCAATGCAATACAATGAAACCGGGGTGAAACAAGATTAAACGGTTAGAAACGAGCTACACGACTTAATTTGTCATATAATTAACTCGATTCCAAACCTTGTTCGCTTATTTTTCTCCTGCTGCTCGAGAAGTCTCTACCTAAGCTTTGCAATTCTACCTTAACCTATAGGTTGTGTAAAAAACATTTATCAGAACGTTGCATTACATGGTGTTGTTTTCCATCTAATTAAAACAATGATTGCATAAATGCGAAACTTTCTACTTCCGACAATTATTTTTCCAGCAGTGTAAGCCGCATATTAGCCTTGCTATAAGTAAAGAATCATTCTTCATGAAACTGCAATGACAAAACAGATGCATTTAAATTTGTGAAAACTACAAAGTTTCATATGAAAAGAAAAAGCAGCTAGCCTGGCCCATGCATGTGCATGCTCAACACGATCCACCAGCGGAAAGCAGCAGCTAGGCACCTAGCCTGCTTTGGGTTTTCCCATTTGTGTGGTGGACTTGACCATGCTGGGAGTGGACAACATCAGGCCACATATATTCGGCCTGCCTGCGGTTGACCGGAAATCTGACACACCATGTGCTCAAAGTAGATAACACATTCCTTAGAGCATCTCCAAGGGATTTGGCATTTGGGTTGGCATTTGAGTAAAATGCAAAAAAGAGCAAAAACAGCCCTCCAATGGTTTTGCAAACCAAGTTGGTATTTTGACAAAGTTGGCATTTGAGGGAGGAGACTTGGCAAAAATGCCAAGCCATCCACAACTTGGCAAAAGGAAAATCTCGCATGCTATTGGAGGGATGAGCGAGTGAGGAGGAGGTCGCGGGAATTTTTTTCGGCTGACGGGTCCACTTTCCCAAATGCCAAGTTTCATTTGCCAAATCCCTTGGAGTACACCTATTTTTAGACTTTATATTTCTATTTGGGACTTTGTAAACAACCACAAATGCCAACTCCAAATGCCAAGTCCCTTGGAGATGCTCTTAGATGTGTTATTATTAACAGAAATAGGCGGCCTTAGAGCATCTCCAAGACCCTTTCTAAATCTCACTTTCTAAATCACCATTTAGAGAGTCACTTGCATAAAAATCGTTTTCTATATTTTTCCACTCTCCAGTAGTTTTTCTATTTTTCATCCGTACTGTAGAGAGTTATTCTCGTCTTCTATTTTTGGCTAGCCAAAAAATCGAAATAGAAAATGGCTATATTTAGATAACCATTTAGAAAAGCTGTTGAAAGGTAATTTTTCATCAAAATCTCTATTAAGATATAAAGTGTCTCTTGGAGAAGCGCAGGTGGTAGCGCCTATAGTGCTTGCAGATGAAATGCTTGGGTTGCTGGTTTGAACCTAACACGTACGATGTTTTTTTTTCTTTTACCCCTTTTTGTTTGTTTTTTTCTTGAAGAGACTTACCCTGTTTTTGGTTGTTTATTTCTTTCTCAGACTTTCCGGTTTTTTGGTAGTTTATAATATTTCTCGCCCAGTGCCCGTGCGTTGTGGGATCACCAATTTTTATCCAGATCTAAGACACTGTATGTGGCGGCATATTAAAAAACATAATAACAAATTTTCAAATCTAATTACATAGAAAATATAAAATACCTGTTTCATGATCTTTATCACTTGTGTTGTGTAGATTTACTTTATACAAACCTAACGAAATTAGTTTGCCTTTTTTAATTAATACTTTTTTCGAATCCATTTAGACATTTTTTTTTCATTAGTTATTTGTCCACTGGAACCATATTCTTTTTGTATTTAGTCCCCACATCCTTTTTTTACCACATACCGTGATTGGAATTTTTGAATAAGCACCATTTTTTTTAAAGCACCACGTTCGTTTTGGAATGGATAAGAGTTGTGTCAAGATCATCACCACCTGTTGTTGAGTGACCTCTTGATGACCCCATTGTACTCCAGCGCTCCATCAAAAATAGATCGTCCTTAAATTAAAGCTTCAGGTACCTGACGAATCACATAAAATCTGATAGGTAAGGTGTCAGCCATAGATTCAGATTCAGAACTGGATGAAGAGGGCTGCCATGATGTTCCGATCCGTGGTGTCAGACCAAACACTAGACACCAAAGGCGAAGGTAAATACAGATTATAGGGGCCGTTTAGTAGAGCTTGAGCTTCAACCAAAATACCTTCTCCGATGGAACAACTTTCTCTGACAACATATCTTCATTGGTTTAAAACGTTTGATAAAACAACTTCTTCCCCTTGTTTAAAAGAATTAAAGGTCCAATTTTTTATTTTTTATCTCTCTTTTTTCTCTTTAATCTTTTTCTGTCTACCTTGTCACCAATGCACGCAGAACCGGACACGCATATCTGCCTCATAGACTCGCACATCCCGGTCTCGCGCATGGCGTGGAAGCACCATTTGTCGCGGCCACAGGCCATTACGGAACCTACATGCTGCGCTTGTTTGGCTCTCAGGTGCCTCCGTGCACTACTACCGTAATGATTTTTAAGGGCGGGTCCAAGGCATTTGTAAGGGCGGTTTGCCCAACCGCTCTTGCCAGGGGGCTTTTACAAATCAGCCCACTGTAAGGGCGGTTGCCGAACCGCCCATTCATCACCTTCTTGGAAATCATTCTCCTTGCCATCATCATCTTCCTTGTTGCTATGCATTTCCTTCCTCTTGTCTTGGTGATCCTCCCACTTTGGTCAGAAGCCCCTGCAATGATTTGATTGTGGCCATGGCATGAATCCGCACTGGGTAACTTGTTGAAATCAGGATATCATCGATGAATATCAAAACGAAACATCTTTTTTGGAAAATGGAATTTATGAGATACATGGAGTATCTCGGGGTCATCTGTGACTGCAAATGACATAAACGTGTACTCATAAAGACCATACCGGGTCGAGAAAGTTGTCTTTGGTACGTCCTTACCCTATCTTAGGTCCATTCTTGGAAAAGAACCTAGCTCCAACTAATTGATCAAGCAGGTCGACTCTCTTGGGAGTGGATACTTGTTCTTCACTGTCATGGCATTTATAACCCACAACCAACCAAAGGCGTACTCTTGTCCTTCTTCGGTACAGAAAAGGCCAAGCATCCCAAAGGAGAGGAACTGGGTTGGATGTACCCCTTTTCTAGTAGGTTATTAGTCAACTATTTATCCATCTCTGCAAACTCTTATGGTTCCATCCTATAAGGTTGCCTAGAGATTGGAGCTGTTCTATAGGCATAAGCTCAAATCACAGATTCTCTGTCTCAATCAAGAGGAATTCTAGGGTTCTTCTTTGGGAAACACATTAGGAAACTCACGTAGAATAGTTTCCAACTCGGGCAACTTGGTGTCCAACGTATGCAACATTGGTCCGCTAAGCATGGATGGAAACATGGTGACTCTTTGGCAGGCGGAGGCGTGTTGAAGTTCTATGGTTTTAGGTAGGCTTATGATTACACCATCATTACAATGGTTGTGTATGAAGCGATTGTATATATATTAGCATCACAACCAGTGATCTGAATCGTGTTCGTATTCAAGATCAATTGTCTCTCATGTTTCTCTTTTTTATCCTTTTGTAAAAACACAATTTGGAAAACCTTTTGAAATAAACATATATAATCTCTGGCATAATTGGATTTGTCTTTGGTATGTCTTTACCCTATCTTAGGTCCATCTTGGAAAAGAACCTATCTCCAAACTAACCCATCAATTAGGTCGATTCTCTATGGAGTGGATACTTGTTCTTCACTATCATGGCATTTAAAAAAGGTTTGTAATCCACAACCATCCAAAGACATACTCTTGTTTTTCTTGGTTACAAACAAGGTCAAGCATCCCAAAGGAGAAGAACATGGTCGGATGTACCCTTCTTCATCTTTGCAAACTCTTGTGGTGCCATCCTATAAGGTTGCCTAGAGAAACTCCTATATGTCTCAATCAAGAGACATTCTAGAGTTTTCTCTGGGAAACACATTAGGAAACTCATGTACAAATGCATGGAATAGTTTCCAACTTGGGGAACTTGTTGGTGTTCAAGGTAGCTGACTAATTAATGTTGCATACCTTGAACACCAAGAAGTTGAGCTAAGCATGGAAACATATGGTGACTCTGGCATGAGGCATGTTGAATTTCTATGGCTTTCTTATGATTACACTATCATTACAATGGTTGTGTATGAAGTGACTTTATATATCTTAGCATCACAACCAGTGATCTGAATCGAGTTCGTATTCAAGATCAATTATCTCTCATATTTCTTTCTCTGTCCTTTTGGAAAAACGCGATTTGGAAAACCTTTTGCAATAAACATATATAATCTCGGGCGTAATTGGAACTGTCTCAAGCTGGTTGATGAAATGATTGTTGGGTGGCCCAATTTTGGCGGTGTCTGTGTGCCCTATGTGGTAGAACTTCCTAAGTAATGTGGCCCACATGCACTAATCCTTGTCTTAACAGACCTCGAATGACTATGCATGTGTTCCACAAGACTTAATTAGCTCTGTCGGGTTAAACCCGAAACCTCCACGATTCTCCAAGCAGGATCGATCATTACAAGAGACATTGCAGTGTACAACGGTTTTACAATAAAATAATATACATCAGAGTATAGAAGCGGAAGTCTTACAAAACATAAGTTTACAAACCTATAAGTTTTAAACCTTACAAACCCTGGGTTAAGTTATTACAAACCATAAAGTAGTAGATAGCATTAGGATAACTTTATACAACACCTCAGACGTGGTGCTTGCCCAAGGCCAAACACACTACTCGTCGTCACTCTCCAGAACGACCGTCATGCAACAAGGTGCAAAGCACACCTGAGCATGAGACTCACCTGCAACAAGGGTTTAACAAACCCTGAGTACTAAAGTACTCAACAAGACTAACCCGACGAAAAAGGTGGAGAAGACACAAGAATGCAGGCCAGATAGGAATCAAGATAAGGTTCAAAGCAAGAATCAATTCTTTTACAGAAAAGCTACTAAGAGTGTGTCCTTAACCTCAAGTTTTACTTTCAAGTTAAACCTATGGGATTATTTATGCTAAACTAACTTAAGTATAACCAGCAGATCAAGATAATTCATACAACTCTCTTTTATCTCTATCCTAAAGTAGCCACCACTTTTATCTACGATGAATGGTCGGAGGATCAAGTCTCCATAACCGAGGAGCACGACGATTCGAATCGATTTACTCAGCTGAGGATTCCTAAACACACGATATAAGTGGGACTCTAACTCACAATTATATCAACAGTACCATCGGACATTCTAGAACTAGGCTCAGCTTCCGTGCCATCCGAGAATACTTGTACACCTCCAATCCGGGTTACGTCCCACGGGGGTAACTAGTATCCCCGCCATCTCGCCACTCCCAATGCACGGGCTCACCGTACTAGTCCTTAGATTATCCTAGGGTAAAGCTTTTCTATAGATATATGAGTAGTTGCAAAGTCTTGTCCAGCAGGCCAACAACGGCCGGTCCTTAACTGACAAGTTGGAAACACTACATCAACCATTTGATGCAAGTCACCCGACCGATCTTAATGATCATTAGCTACCAACATTATGATTCCACAGGTGATACCAACTTCAATCATTTTGAAGTATCTCAGTTGAAAACCTACTTATTAAAGCAAGACTAAGCATACTAAGCATTTTCGAAATAAAACAGGTATCAAGGATGATATACAAGTAACAAGGTAGGTAATGCATCAATTAGGATTTCACGCAACTCCTATTACTTAATGCATCAAAGCAAAAGCATAAATGGTAAAAGCTTTATAATACAAGGTAGGGTTTGAATGTAACCGGGGCTTGCCTTGATCGAGAGAGTAGACAAAACCGGACTCGTCAACACTGGAAGCACCGAAACCCGACTCCAGAACTGGTTCTTCCTTCGGATCAACGTTACTCTCCTCGTTCACGTGGTCTACACGATAATGAAATGTATTTACATGATTGAATATAAATATGATGCTTGACAAAAATTAAAAAAATTAAATACAAGCGTAAACAATTAATTAAAGTGCCGAAGGTCATTAGGGTTAATGACCTAGGGTCATCACTCAAATCCAAAGTCAAACAATTAATTATTAACAAGGAAAATTAAACCCTAAAATAAAAAGTTGTCAAATTAATTTCAAAAATTATTTTTAGGTAGATTATATCAAAAAAAAGTGCACAAAATAAATTTTCATGATTTTTGGATAAATAAATAAATTACTAAAAATCAAGGAAGACTCATTTTTCAATTAAAAGAGCTAATTTTTGAACATAGCAAAACTACTCAAATTTGGCATTTTGAATTTTTCCTAGATAGAGAACATCATAAAGACATCAAAAAATTTTTAGAATTTTTGGAGCTACACAAATTACTATGAATTTTAAAAGAAAATAACATTTTTCGCCTAAATAGAAATGAAAAAGGAATTAAGAAAAAGGAAAAAGCCGATGGGCCGAAAAACCGGCTCGGCCCAACACTATTGGCGGTCTCGGCCCAACAGAGCGAGCCGGCCCAACAAGACTACCCGCTGCGGGCCGACGGCGACGGCGAGCTCGCCGGCGATTTCTCGCCGGCGGCGAGGTTCTAGGCGGCGCGGTTGGTACCTTCGTGACCCTCGTGACACGGCGCACCTCATAATCTAGAAGATGTGGCGGCGGAGCATCAACCGCACCCACGCCGGCGGCCATGGCGGCACGGCGGAGCGGCGACGCGACGGTAGGGCTCGCCGGAGCATCGCCGGTGTCACAAACGCGAGCACAAGCTCCCTTGCTACACTCTGGACACGACGCGCACACCAATTTGACTAACGTGCAACCCTAACAGTGACTATCTTGCGCGCGGCGGAGCGGCATGACCATGCCGGCGGCGGCGCACGGCGGCCGGACTTGATAGAGCCGCTCGGGCTCAACCAAAGGTAAGGATAGGCGCAGGAGCTCACCGCGGGGCGGATGCGCACGACGAGGGGAGCTCGGAGCGGTTGAAGATGGAAGCTTGGCGGTGGTAGAGGCGACGGCGGCGCTGTCCGGTGGCACGGGCGGCGTCACGGCGACGTCTGTGCACCAAATCAAAAGATAAGGGGAGCATCAAATGCAGCACGTCAAGGCGAGCATGATGGCAAGAGGAATTGAGAAAAATGAGCAGGGATGGCGACGAATGCGGTGGCAATGTCGCGGCGGCTCGGCTCACCGCTCGCGAAGAAGATGACGGGGCGCGGGCGATTGAGTGGGAGCGAGAGGGCTTGGTGGCGCTGGTTGGATGCGCGAGCTCAAGGCGGGCGTAGTGGTGCGGTTTGTTTGGGCTAAGGCGGCGCGAAAACGACGGCGTGCGGTGGCGGAGCAATGGCGGCGTCGGGGCAGAGCGAGAGCGGCGACAGAGGGAGAAGAAGGAGGGAAGACGCGGTCCGGCCGGGGCTTTAATGGCGCAAGGACGGGAACGGTGGAGGCGACACGAGGCGGCGAGGTTCGCTCGGGCGTACGGCGCGGCGACCGCGGCGATCGGGCGGCATGGCGCCATGGCCTCGGCGGTGGAGGCGACAGTGAGGTGAACATGGTGATGATGACATCATCCATAGTAAGCTGCAATGAAATTTTGCAAATTAATCCAATTTTGAACTGCACTCAAAAATTTTCAAAAAGCAACCCTAGCTAAATTTTTCATGCTCTACAATTTTCTCAACTGGACCATTTTCAAATTCTGAAAGGAAAATTGAATTTGAATCAAATTTTGAAAAGGGGACAAAAACCCTAGAATGAAATATATGAAATTACTTTGGATTTTTCTAAATAACTTGAAAAACTCCAAAACTATGGAATACTCAACTTTTCAAACTGCACATTTTCTCCAAAAAGAGTTTTTCCAAAATATGCATAGTTTTTGAATTATGATTTGAAATTCAAAGGGGGACAAGCGTCGGAAAACCGTATTTTCAAATTTATTTGAAATTCTTTTTGAAAACTTGAAAAACTTTGTTCACCAACATTGTAGGTCTCATCAAGCCCTACAATATTGCTTTTTGGACCAACCCCAAATTCTTTGTAGATTTTGAAACTAGAGAAAAGGGGGTAAAACGGAGGATGTCGGAAATCGGGGTTTTTGAAACGAAATCGAGTTTGATCTAGCCGACACACCTCTAGGCTATTAAAAGCAATAACAAGCATCATCTCGGGGCACAATCAACCTAGAATATAAATTTTGTTTTAGTGGATGCACATCAAGGTTGACCTAACATGAATGCTTTGCAACTAATTATGATGACATGTCAGGTTTTAGTTGATATAACATCAGAGATGTTACAGCCCTTCCCCCTTAAAGAAATCTCATCCCGAGATTTAAAGCCTTGGGTCAGGTAATGGAAAAGGAAATGTGTCAAACAACACATCTCAACAAGGACATAAGGAAAGGGGTTTTTACAACTCACACTAGACTAGTTATAACTCGTAGAGGGAATTATAACTTAGATAGAAGCATAGAACTCTGGGAAATGTTCTAACAGATACTCTTCGGATTCCCAAGTAGCCTCTTCTTCTGAGTGAATATTCCACTTGTATCTTGTACCACTTGGTTGTTTTTTGTGAGTAACACGATCTTTCGATCTAGAACTCGACGGGATATTCGAATAAGTTAATCGGGTTCTAGTTCAATTCCTTCAATATCAACAACTTTGTCGGGTGGTTGGAGACATTTCTTGAGTTGTGACACAAAGAACACATTGTGCACTGGTGACAAGCTGTTACAGCAACTCAAGCGGTATGCTACTTTCCCACAGTACCCAATAACCTGGAATGGGCCAATGTAGCCAGGTGCTAACTTGCCCTTAACTCCGAATCGAGTAACTCCCTTCATAGGTGATACCTTCAAATACACATAATCTCCTTTAGCAAATAACAAGGGCCGACGCCTCTTGTCTGCATAACTCTTTTGGCGTGACTGTGCTATCTTCGTATTTTTCTATATCTGCTCAACCTTTTCTTCAGTCTCTCTCACAAGATCGACTCCAAAGAACCTTCATTCCCCGGGCTCTGACCAGTTTAGTGGAGTCCTGCATCTGCGACCATACAATGCTTCAAAAAGTGCCATTTTGATAGTTTCCTGATAACTGTTGTTGTATGAGAATTCTGCCAATGGTAAACATTCATCCCATTTCTCTGGAAAATTCAACACACATGACCTCAATTTATCTTCTAAGATTTGGTTAACTCTTTCTGTCTGACCATCTGTTTGCGGATGATAGGCTGAACTATAAAGTAGATCACTACCCAATGATTCACTGAAAGATTTCTAGAAATTTGACATAAATTGGATACCTCTATCAGACACAATGGTCTTTGGTACACCATGAAGCTTCACAATATTGCTCAAATATAACTCCGCATAGGTGGATGTAGGATATACTGTCTTAATGGGTAAGAAGTGAGCTGATTTGATAAGACGATCGACAATGACCCAAATGGAATCATAACCCTTTGATACCTTGGGCAGTCCGACAATGAAATCCATACTAATATCTTCCCACTTTGCTGCAGTAATAGGCAATGGTTGTAGCTCTCCTGCTGACTTCAAATGTACAGCTTTCACTTTCTGACATGTATCACACCTTGCTACATAACTAGTAATTTCTATCTTCATTTTGGTCCACCAAAATCTTTGTTTCAAGTCATGGTACATCTTGTTACTTCCGGGATGAATAGAGAACTTAGTGTTATGTGCTTCATCAAGGATTTTTCGACGTAACTCGGGGACTTCGGTACAACCAACCGATTCTTGAACCATACAACACCTTTCGCATCAATTCTAAAACAAGAATCTTCATGTTTACTAGCCTTCGCCTTAATCTTCTCCTTGATACATTCAATCCCCTTATTATTTTTCTGAGCATCAACAATTTGATCTCTGATAGTTGTCTCAATAGTTAGATTAGACAAACTGCCTTGTTGAACTATCTCCAAGTTTCTCAATTTCATGGCACAATGAAATATCCAGAGGCTTCACTGTCAAACAGTTACATTGATTCTTTCGACTAAGTGCATCGGCGACCACATTCGCCTTACCAGGATGGTAATGCACTTCTAGATCATAATCCTTGATTAACTCTAACCATCTTCTTTGCCTCATATTCAGCTCATCTTGAGTGAAAATATATTTCAAGCTCTTGTGATCTGTATAAATATGACAAGTGCTGCCTAGCAAATAATGACGCCATATTTTCAAAGCATGGACAACTGCCGCTAATTCAAGATCATGAGTTGGATAATGCTCTTCATGTTGCTTAAGTTATCTTGAAGCATATGCTATAACTCTGCCTTCTTGCATCAATACACATCCAATACCAGTGCCTGAAGCATCACAATAAACATCAAACGGCTTCTGGATATCTGGCTGTGCTAAGATTGGTGCGGATGTCAACAATTTCTTCAAAGATCGAAAGGCTTTTCACATTCGAGTGACCGAGACAAACTTGACTTGATTCTTCAACAATTCAGTGATAGGCTTGGACACCTTTGAGAAATTCGGGATAAATCGACGATAATATCCCGCCATTCCTAGAAAACTGTGAACTTGATGAACTATTTTTGGAGGTTCCCAATCAAGTACATCTTTTACTTTACTAGGATCTACGAAACACCTTCTCGACAAGACATGCCCAAGAAACTGAACTTCTTTGAGCCAAAACTCACATTTGCTGAACTTAGCATACAACTGATGTTTCCTTAAACGTTCAAGAACAATGCGTAAATGTTTCGCATGTTCCGCTTCATTCTTGGAGTAGACCAGAATGTCATCAATGAATACCACTACAAACTGATCAAGCTCTGGCATAAACACCGAGTTCATAAGATATGAGAAATGAGCTGGTGCATTGGTAAGTCCAAAGGACATAACTAAGTATTCATATAAGCCATATCTGGTAGTGAATGCAGTCTTTGGAATATCTTCAGGGCGAATCTTGATCTGATGATACCCAGATCTGAGATCTATTTTGGAAAATACCTTTGCTCCTGCCAACTGATCAAAAAGTAGATCAATACGAGGCAAAGGATATTTGTTCTTGATACTCACTTCATTCAAGGGGCGATAATCTACCACCAATCTCAAAGTTTTATCCTTCTTCTTCACAAAGATAGCTGGGCAACCCCAAGGTGAACTACTATGCCTAATAAAACCTTTATCTAACAGCTCTTGCAATTGAACCTTCAATTCTACCAGCGCTGGTGGTGCCATCCTGTACGCTCTTCTAGATATAGGAGCAGTACCAGGTTTCAAATCAATCACAAACTCAACATCTCTATCAGGAGGTAACCTAGGTAACTCTTCTGGAAACACATCTAGAAACTCTCGGACAATTGGAATATGCTCAATTTTCGTTGCCGAAATGGCATTAACTACTTCAACCTTTCTTTTGAGAGTTGGGAAATGGATGAAAAGCTTGGACTTACTATTAGGTAAGTTGACTCTCATAGATCTATTGAAAATATCTATCACCGCTCCATGCTGACTCAGCCAATTCATTCCTATTATCACATCCATTGTCTGCTCTTTCAGGATTATCATATTGGTGGGGAAGATATGTCCCCCCAAATCTATAGGTACATCACGTACCATCTCCCTAGTACACATTCGCCCTCCCGGTGACTGTATAAAGAACTCTTCACTTGTTTTTATTATAGGTATGTCATGCTTCTTAACAAAAGTACCATTGATGAATGTATGTGATGCACCTGAATCAAAATGCGTAACTGTAGGATGATTGGCAACAGAAAACATACCCAATATGATAGGTTCGCCATCAGGAATTTCTCCAGCTTGAGTGAGAAAAACCCGACCGGTCTTCTTGTCATCCTTGCCTTTCTGAGCACTCTGGTTACCACCATGATTCTGATTCTGCTACTGCTGTTGCTATGGAGCAGGAGCTCTTGGAACACCATAACCATACTGCCTCGGATACGGGCAGTCCCTCGAGAAATGGCCAAGCTTGCCACAATTATAGCATGGGTAGTTGTAGTTTGGCGGAGTTTGGATGCGAACACCAGGGGCATTCGGCTGTCGTGGAGCTGGAAGAGCTGCAGCAGGACGGAAAAATGTCTGCTGCCTAGGCTAGAACTGGGGTGGACGATAAGGGAAACGACCATGATTCTAAGGATGGTAAATAACTTTCTGGCGCTTTGCATTGCCACCAAAGGAACTAGAGAAACCACTCTTCTTCTTTTTCAGCTCTTTATGCTTGCGAGTCTTCTCCTCAAATGCAATGGCAATGTTCACAGTCTCTTGATAAGTAGCATTGGGAGATCCAGTGAGCATTACCTGAATCTTAGTGTTCAGGCCTCTGATAAAGCATTCCCTCTTCTTGCGATCAGTATTCACATGTTCTGGGGCATACTGGGATAACTGATTGAATTTTCCCACATACTGTATAACAGAATCATCACCTTGCTGCAATGCCAAAAATTCCTCTAACTTGATCTTCATCAAACCTTCAGGAATATGATGAGCTCGAAAAGCTTCAACAAACTCATCCCATGTCACACGGTGTCCATCCTGCTGTTCTGCAAGAAAATTTGCCCACCAGGCACCAGCACGACCCCTGAGCTGTTGAGCAGCAAACACAGACTTCTGATAGATAGTGCAATCGATCAGACTAAACTTCTGCTCCATAGTGCGGAGCCAATCATCAGCCTCCATGGGATCATCAACCTTAGAGAAGACTGGTGGACGAGTATCAGTGAAACCCACATAAGTAGTTTCATCCCTGTTGTTACGGCCATGATTACCCTGCCTTGCATTCTGAGCCAATATAGTGGTTGCATTAACAAGTGCAGCTAAGGCCTCTGCTAGAGTGGGTGGAACTGGCGGTGGGAAAGGAGCATCTTCCGCCTGTTCCTCATGTTCAGGTGCCCCAGGCATCTGTTGTATAAACAAACCAGCTTATTCACATGATTTATTGAACTTAGAAAACAGTTACATATTACAAGTACACACCCTACTTATAATACATTATTTTTGTTACATCAGTCTGCCCCTCTGCAAGACTTCCCACAACTACTAAGGTTCAAGAACAAAAGAGAAGGAATATATTACATCACTGACTGCCTAAACTCTCTACTCTTCCTCCTCATCATCATCCACTGGGATGACCTCTTCTTCTTCCTCCTCTTCTGGCTCTTCTATTATCATCTCAGGATCTTCCTCTGGATCTTCTTCTTCCTCGGGATCCTCTTCATTCTCATTTCCAGCATGCATTTCATCCTCATCAATGATATCCTCATCAACAGGTGCATTTTCTTCGGGATCTTCTTCCATCATTTCCGGAACTTCATCCGGACCCATGACAAAACCAAGATCATCTTGCGCAACCATTCGCTAATAATCCGGATCCAACAGATTGTTCAACCTCTGACACTCATCATCAGCATCATCAGCATACTCTTCTAACTCTGCCACATACTCTTCTAACTCTTGAATGCGCTCATTAGCCTCATGTACTTGCGCCCGAGCATGATCCTTCTGGTTCTTGGTGTGTTTCAGACGACGCCTGAGATGACCAAACTGGTAAGCTTCAGTGACTCGATTATTTTTTGCCCTTTGTAATTCTGCTCTAAGCCTTGCTATCTCAGCTTGTGGATCTAAGTTGGAACTGCCACTGCTCTCTCCAATCTCATACCTTGGAGCTAACTGGTAATGGGGCACTCCCTTAGGTCCAGTACTCTTGCGAGGAGTCTGCTTGGTACGGGCCATCCTAAAGAAATAGAAAGATCATAAGGATAGATAGATGGGAACTGAAAGCTAGCACGAATAGGATTGATACTACTTAACCCAAACCACATTAAGAAGGAAGGTAATTAAAATAGGTTATTTAAACATGATGCATGAACGAAATTACGATCTAAGCATAAAAACATTAAACTAAGCACATACTTAAAGTAAACTTTGTAATTAGGGCAATAATACATGCTATCCACCACAAGGATTTTAAATATGCCTATAGGAGACTAAAAGAATGGGACATAGGTAAGGAATAAGCAATTTGGACTCAAAATAGTCATATTAAGTTTTATGGATCCAAAACCTTTTGAAGTTTTGCAATAGACACTACAATACTCTGGAATAACGATCCGGCTCCGATACCAGCTGTGGCAGAACCTCCTAAGTAATGTGGCCCACATGTACTAATCCTTGTCTTAACAGACCTCGGATGACTATGCATGTGTTCCACAAGACTCAATTGGCTCTGTCGGGTTAAACCCAAAACCTCCACGATTCTCAAGCAGGATCGATCATTACAAGAGACATTGCAGTGTACAACAATTTTACAATAAAATAATATACATCAGAGTATATGTGCGGAAGTCTTACAAAACATAAGTTTACAAACCATGAGTTAAGTTATTACAAACCATAAAGTAGTAGATAGCATTAGGATAACTTTATACAACACCTCAGACGTGGTGCTTGCCCAAGGCCAAACACGCTACTCGTCGTCACTCTCCAGAACAACCGTCATGCAACAAGGTGCAAAGCACACCTGAGCATGAGACTCACCTGCAACAAGGGTTTAACAAACCCTGAGTACAAAAGTACTCAACAAGACTAACCCGATGAGAAAGGTGGTGAAGACTCAGGAATGCAGGCCAGATAGGAATCAAGGTAAGGTCCAAAGCAAGAATCAATTCTTTTGCAGAAAAGCCGCTAAGAGTGAGTCCTTAACCTCAAGTTTTACTTTCAAGTTAAACCTATGGGGTTATTTATGCTAAACTAACTTAAGTATAACCAGCAGATCAAGATAATTCATACAACTCTCTTTTATCTCTATCATAAAGTAGCCACCACTTTTATCTACGATGAATGGTCGGAGGATCAAGTCTCCATAACCGAGGAGCACGACGATTCGAATCGATTTACTCGGTGAGGATTCCTAAACACACGATATAAGTGGGACTCTAACCCACAATTATATCAACAATACCATCGGACATTCTAGAACTAGGCTCAGTTTCCGTGCCATCCGAGAATACTTGTACACCTCCAATCCGGGTTAAGTCCCACGAGGGTAACTAGTATCCCCGCCATCTCGCCACTCCCAATGCACGGGCTCACCGTACTAGTCCTTAGATTATCCTAGGGTAAAGCTTTTCCGTAGATATGTGAGTAGTTGCAAAGTCTTATCCAGCAGGCCAAACAACGGCCGGTCCTTAACTGACAAGTCGAAAACACTACATCAACCATTTGATGCAAGTTACCCGACCGATCTTAATGATCATTAGCTACCAACATTACGATTCCACATGAGAAACCAACTTCCATCATTTTGAAGTAACTCAGTTGAAAACCTACTTATTAAAGCAAGACTAAGCATTTTTGAAATAAAACAGGTATCAAGGATGATATACAAGTAACAAGGTAGGTAATGCATCAATTAGGGTTTCACGCAACTCCTATTACTTAATGCATCAAAGCAAAAGCATAAATGGTAAAAACTTTATAATACAAGGTAGGGTTTAAATATAACGGAGGCTTGCCTTGATCGAGAGCGTAGACGAAACCGGACTCCCCAACACTAGAAGCACCGAAACCCGACTCCGGAACTGGTTCCTCCTTCGGATCGGTGTTACTCTTCTCGTTCACGTGGTCTACACGATAATGATATGTATTTACATGATTGAATATAAATATGATGCTTGACAAAAATTAAATAAAATTAAATACAAACACAAACAATTAATTAAAGTGCCGAAGGTCATTAGGGTTAATGACCTAGGGTCATCACTCAAATCCAAAGTCAAACAATTAATTATTAACTAGGGAAATTAACCCTAAGATAAAAAGTTGTCAAATTAATTTCAAAAATTAATTTTTAGGTAGATTATATCAAAAACAGTGTACCAATAAATTTTCATGATTTTTGGATAAATAAATAAATTACTAAAAATCAGGGAAGACTCATTTTTCAATTAAAAGAGCTAATTTTTGAACATAGCAAAACTACTCAAATTTGGCATTTTGAATTTTTCCTAGATAGAGGACATCATAAGGAGACACACAAAAAATTTTAGAATTTTTGAAGCTACACATGAATTACTATGATTTTTGAAAGAAAATAACATTTTCAGCCTAAATAGAAATGGAAAAAGGAATAAGAAAAAGGAAAAGCCGACTGGGCCGAAAGTGAACCGGCTCGGCCCAACACTATTGGCAGCTCGGCCCAACAATAGCAGGCCGGCCCAACAAGACCCGCCCGCGCTGGGCCGACGGCGACGGCGAGCTCGCCGGCGATTTCTCACCGGCGGCGAGGTTCTAGGCGGCGCGGTTGGTACCTTCGTGACCCTCGTGACACGGCGCACCTCATAACCTAGAAGATGTGGCGGCGGAGCATCAAACGCACCCACGCCGGCGGCCATGGCGGCACGGCGGAGCGGCGACGCGACGGTAGGCCTCACCGGAGCATCGCCGGTGTCACAAACACGAGCACAAGCTCCCTTGCTACACTCTGGACATGACGCGCACACCAATTTGACTAACGCACAACCCTAGCGGCCTCGGCCTCGGACGCGACGGCGACGGCAACGGCAAGCCGGCGGCGACACACGGCGGCCGGACGCTACAATGCCCTAGAGGCCAATTAAAGGCATGGACGGGTGCAGGAGCTCACCAAGGGTCGGATGCGCACGACGATGGAAGTTGGGGATGATCGGAGGTGGGAGTTTAGCGGCGGCAGTGGCGACGGCGGCGTTGTCCGGTGGCACGGGCGGCGTCACGGCGGCGGCTGTCCACCAAGTCAAAAAAGAAGGGGAGCACCATGAGCAGCACGTCAAGGAGAGCATGATGGCAAGAGGAATTGAGAAAATGAGCAGGGATGGCGACGAACGGTGGTGGCGACTCGCGGCGGAGCGTTGGCCCACCCGCGAAGAAGATGACGGGGCGCGGCGATTCGGCCTTCACGGACTTGGTGGCACGGTTGGATGCGCGAGCTCAAGGCGGGCGTAGTGGTGCGGTTTGTTTGGGCTAAGGCGGAGCGAAAACGACGGCGTGCGGTGGCGGAGCAATGGCGGTGTCGGGGCAGAGCAAGAGCGGCGACAGAGGGAGAAGAAGGAGGGAAGACGGGGTCCGGCCGGGGCTTTAATGGCGCAAGGACGACGGTCGGGGAAGGCGACACGAGGCGGAGAAGCTTCTCGCTCGGGAATGCGCTGGCGACCGACGGCGACCGGGCGGCATGTCCGCCATGGCCACGGAGATGGAGGCGACAGTGAGGTGAACATGGTGATGATGACGTCATCCACAGAACAGCAATGAAATTTTGCAAATTAATCTAGATTTTTGAACTGCACTAAAAAATTTCCAAAAAGCAACCCTAGCTAAATTTTTCATGCTCTACAATTTTCTCAACTGGACCATTTTCAAATTCTGAAAGGAAAATTGAATTTGAATCAAAATTTTGAAAAGGGGACAAAAACCCTAGAATGAAATATATGAAATTACTTTGGATTTTTCTAAATAACTTGAAAAACTCCAAAACTATGGAATACTCAACTTTTCAAACCGCACATTTTCTCCAAAAAGAGTTTTTCCAAAATATGCATAGTTTTTGAATTATGATTTGAAATTCAAAGGGGACAACGTCGAAAAACCGTATTTTCAAATTTATTTGAAATTCTTTTTGAAAACTTAAAAAACTTTGTTCACCAACATTGTAGGTCTCATCAAGCCCTACAATATGGCTTTTTGGACCAACCCCAAATTCTTTGTAGATTTTGAATTAGAGAAAAGGGGGTAAAACGGAGGACGTTGGAAATCAGGGTTTTTGAAACGAATTTGAGTTTGATCTAGCCGACACACCTCTAGGCTATTAAAAGCAATAACAAACATCATCTTAGGAGCACAATCAACCTAGAATATAAATTTAATTTTAGTTGATGCACATCAAGGTTGACCTAACATGAATGCTTTGCAACTAATTATGATGACATGTCAGGTTTTAGTTGATATAACATCAGAGATGTTACACCCTACTTCCAGGACATTGTTGATGTTAGCAGCTGGGGAATGCCAGGAATCCTAACGTTCCTTTCAGCCAGCACATTGGACAAACGACCGTCCGAGATCGAAAGTACTACACTAGAACAGCGCCAACAGCTATAGCCAACAGGAAAGATCAAGCTAGGAAAGTCTCGATGAACTTTCGTTGTCTGTATGCCTGCATTGGTGACCACGCTAGCCTTGTTTCTACACCATTTCTGTCCACGGATAACAGTCTGTGAGTAATATATATGCAAACTAGCAAAGGCCATATTGCATTCACGCATGACCAAAGGTCTGGCTGGAGACTTTGCAAAAACAGCTAGGCTAAACCACCGTCGGTCTGTCTGTCAAATATACGGCGGCCATCCATGCCGTGGTCGTCACTGCTCCTGCTGGCCGTGATAGCGGCCGTGGTGGCGCCACAGCTCCTGGTGGCGACGGCGGCACCTCTGGTCAGGCTACCTGGTTGCTGGACCTCATCATGCGGCAACGTGAGTTTGCCGTACCCGTTCAGCATCAACGCCAACTGCTCCATCCCCGGCTTCAACGAGCTCACCTGCGACAGAACAAGGGACAGCCCGACGAGGCTGCTGCTCATCAGGGAAGGCTCTGCCGGCCTCCAGGTCACCAGCATACATCTCAGCAAGGCCACCATATACTTTGCCAACTGGGCCATACAAAGCATGTGTTTGATTTCAGGACACCATGGGATGGGACGGTCCGATCTCCAGTTTGAGGGATGGGATGATCCCGGTTCTAATTTGGATGAATTGATGGGATCACCCCTGTTTTTCTTTTGGTTGGCGGGATAAAAAAAAATGAAATGATCCTGGCCCTAGCTAGTTTGTATTGTTGCCTCCATATGTACTCGCATAGGAATTGTATACAAACCTCCCCATCGCGCTCTAGAAGTTTGTTCAAAAACTTAGCATCACCTTTGTGATCCTAAAACAGAACAGAGGTAGTAGCAAAATATTACCAGGCCAATTAGAATGATGAAAAATTGTTGCAAGTATACTCGAATATGGTTATTAATTAACTTATTATAGAGTGATAATAAAGTTTTGTCCTAGCCAACGACTCTCAAATTTCTAAGCTTGTTTATTTAGCTTGTCATAACTCCTTTCCATCAACTAGTTAGACTTTTCCTAAGATCAAGGAAGATTTTAGCCCAATTTGTTTTCGAATCCATCCAAAAGCTCTCGTGGGCCAAAAATATAAAAGAGATTTCAGCCCAACTCGTCTCTCTGTGTATTTAGCCTCCCTCGTGGGCCGATTCTGGATCTGCCACTGAGTATGGATAATATATGGGACTAAGTTCTTCTATTACCTAGTGGATATGAAGTTCATTTTCACGTTCTCTTGCACAATTAGAGGATCATGTGTTGTCCCCTCCCAACACCCAAAACACTTGTGAACCGAAGATCATAATCTACTACTACCATTACATTTTGAGTGACATAGGACTTCTTACCATGAAAGGAATGCTCCATCATACCCTTTGGAATAGATGCTATTACAAGTGTATCATCAATAGATCTAATAGACTTATACAAGCGCAAATATTAGAGACCACATCGGATTGTGTGGGTGCGTGGCTGCGCGCATACAAAAATGGAAATGGCACAAAGATGTGACTCCACCTTAAAGTAAGGATCCCACCAAGGGTTACATGCTATTTTGGTCGGAGTGTCCAATGAAGTTGGTCGAATTAGTTCCTCTTGTGTAAATCACCAACAACAATAAGTGGTTTTGTTGAAATAATGTCTAAGAATTTCTTCATATATATCTAACAATTTAAACTAGTGCCGCAACTAACTTATTCCTAAAGTTGTGCCTTACCATATTTAGAAACACACGCACCTATTGCTCAACACGGAAATGGATGGCATTTTGGAGAATACCACAATATCTAAAGGATAACAAAATCAAAAGAAAGATGTTCTATCATAAGCCTAGGAATGTTTTTAGAAGCTGTGTCATCGTTCCAATTCCATATCACTTCCATCTAGGAAATTCCTTCCCTCCTTGCATACCCAAATTTTCGTGCTCGTATATGTTAGGCGGGGCCCTTTTCGCTTGGCCCTCTACCCCTTGTAAAGAGCCGTCCTGAAAGCCTTTGTAGATGTTTTTGGTTGTTTCATAAGATGGTGCATTTCATCATGACGCGGGAGGCTTTTGTGGTCTCCACTATCCCGCGAAGGTGGATGCTTTTGGTTTTTTCATGTGTGAATTTTACCAGGGTGCCTCCACCCAAGGCAATTTAGGTATCTTATAAGTAGGTGTGGGTCTGTGGGAGGAGGCATAAGAATCCTTGTGTTGTACGTGGGAACCTATAAATAGTGACAATTGTACAACATGAAAGGGAATGCTGAATAGTGAAACCACCGGTTCTTTGTTGCCTTCGCTATTGCATTCGTTATTTGAGAGTTTGGCCATTGCCCGTGTTCCAAGACTTCCATTGTCTACCTCAATTGTGTTTGCTAGTCATTTTTACAGCAAAAAAAGCCAGCTTTCAACACATCAGCAACAGATGAAGGCCAAGAAACACCACATTTGCAAATACATCATAAAGTGTGACGGGATTGTTGCCGTCAAAAACTGTGACGGGATTGGGCGGTGACGATATATTGCTTGGAACTTTCGGTACCGGATTTTGGAAGTCTGATCTCCGCAATCGCCCTCAGCCTTCATTAACTTGTCACTCAGTCTATAAAAGTAAAAGTCAAACAATCTTAAATTAATTTAATTAGATTTATAAAAAGTAGTATTAACATTTATATATTTAAATAGGTCTATTATGAAAGCATATATATTCCATAATCTAGTGACATTTATTACGCATCATAGATTTTATTAATTTATATATATATTTAGTTAAAATTGGATTGGTTGGCATCTCGAAAAAAACAAGACTTCCATTTTTTTTAAGATGAAAGACCAGATTGATTTTATCTAGGTTATTAAAATGTAGATAAAAGTGAATAGATAAAAATCCCAAATATTCGAATCCATATCCACTAAAGCTTGTAGTATATACGGATATTTGTATTCACATTTGTTTCTGTTGTGGATACTAAGGGTTGCCTAGAACATTCCTTGACCGGGCTTGTGTCACCTCGCCGAGCGAGAAATTGGAGCGAATACAGTATTTGGTTGTGTAGCCAGTGAACCTTTATTTCCTTGTGAGATAGCTTTTACTTGCTGGCTAAGGAGAGCCTCCTAGCTTGGCGAGCATCTCATTGCATTGCCATGCAAGTGAGGCGAAGCGAGGCAAGGATGTCCTCCGCCCACAACCAAGCATGCGTTTGGATCTCTTACCATGCTACCTTGTCTGTCCTTACTTGGCAAAGTTAGTCTTGCCAGTAGAGGGGAGCCAAATTAGCTCTCTTGAGTAAGTAAGGTTAAATCTTGAAAACACGGGTAACAAACAAGATATGCTTAACCTGGCCTAGCCGAGCAAAGCCATATCTTGCTAGATGCTAGCATGGGCTATGATATAAGCTCGCTCAAGATCCAAATAAATGTTTACATCTAATTCCTCATGAAGCTAGGCAACATTGGAGTGAGTTTATAGCGAGGTATATACATGACATAGATTTGGCTAAAGGGGAGTGTTATAATCCCAAAAGGGATATGATCAAATCATTGGAAGGCAAAAAAGGAGGGATACGAGATCTCGAGAAATCAAAGGATGAGATATCATCGGGATTAGTGAATCACTATTGGAGGATAATACAATGGGCAGCGCTGCTTGCTCGTTTGCCCACCGACATGTTAACCTATAGACCCGTTAACCGATTCTATAAATAGAAGGAGGTTGTTACCTTCCTTTGTAATGGTGGTCACCAGAATGGAATAAAAGAACTCTCTCGCTCACATCTCTTGGTGTTCCAGTTTATTTGTGTTCTTGTGCCTGTAATTTTGAGTGTAAAAGAGCTGATTTCTAACAGTACACACTGCAGGGGAGAAGCAAGGTTTTTTCTACCGCTCGGTAACCGCGGTAACCGGTCGGTAACCGGTGTAACCGGGCTGGACCGGTTACGGTTCCGGTCCGGTTTGGTTTTCCCCAAATTCAAATTTAAAATTTAAAAAAAATGCTGAAAAAATTCCTAAAAATAGTTCATGATTTATAGAAGCCAATGGTGTAAAAATTTTTCAAATTTGAGTTCGTTTAGTATTTATTTAGACGTTCAGAAGTTTGAAAAAAAAAGAAAAAGAAAAATACACAGCCGGCCCGTTAAGGCCCATTAAATCATGAAGGTCGAAAAACATACTAAACACACTCAAATTTGAAAAATTTTGACATCATTGAATTCTATAAATCATGAAGTATTTTTAGGAATTTTTTAGCATTTTTTTAAAAATTTTAAATTTGAATTTTGAAAAAACCAAGCGGTTACCACCTTACCGAGCGGTAAACCGCTCAAACCGACCGGTAAACCGCTCGCAAACCGAATCGCAGCGACGTTTGAATTCAAATTTAAACTTGGCCGGTTACCAAGCGGTTTGGTACAAACCGGTCCGGTAAACCGTTACCGGAGCCCGGCGGTTTGCGCTAATCGGTCGGTAAAAAGAACCTTGGGGAGAAGCGGCTCCGCCGCGAATGCTAGCTGCAGCTGCGATCCAGGCTGGCGCGGCAGGGGCCAGTTCATCGCCATCGCCTATCGACCCTCGTGGCGTGGTAGGTGAAGCTGATACCGTGTGCCACTACGTAATAATAATATAAAAGTACAGTACTAAATTCCCTTTCAGATTTTCAAGCAGGGCTTGGCAGTTGACTAGTCCGTCAACTTTTGGCACGTTGCGTTTTGTATGATTATGTTTCTTATGGTTGCAAATTCCATCCAAAGAATCCAAATCACTAAACGACATGTCAGTATATCTAGTTAATCTCACGAATGAGTTGTCTCCAGCAGCTAGTGCGTGCGTTTGGTGGTTTGTCCAATATTTTATTTTACTCCGTGTTGTTTCCATGCAGGGGTGTCCCGGAGGTCGTGCGAGCTGTGCGACCGAACAGGGCCTCCAAAAATTATGGGCCATAACATTTAGTAGGTATACTAAGTATATATATTAATTGGGATTGACTAGCGATAGAACGTTCTATGTTAGAACGCTCATCGCTACGTACAGGGCCCGGCCCATTAACCTTTCGCAGCATGCGCGCATCGTTCGCGCCCACCCCGCGCGGCCTGCACGCACACATCGCACACGGATCCCCCCGTTCCCGCGCCGGCAAACAACACGAACCCGACACACACGGACGCCCCCTACCCCTGGGACACCCCCGCACGGCCCCTGCTTTGTTTGTCACTCGCGGACCGTCCGCCGCCGGCACCCAACAAAGACCGCCATGCATCTGAAACAAAAAAAGAAGAAACCCAAAAAATATATGAGTGAAACAGATTAAAACGAACAAAAGAAACATCAAGAACATAATTTTTGAAACAAAAAAAAAAATCGAACCCCTGAAACATCCTTAAACCTTCACCCGAAACAAAAAATATATAGAAAAATAAACAAAAACGTTAGGAAAAAGAAACATTGAAACAATAATGGAAAATGCAACATGCATGGCCTTAACTTTGAAACAATAAATAACTCATTTGCAAACAAAAGGGGTTCGAATTTGAAACACGAAAAAAAGTGAACAAAAAAAAGAAAAAAGAAAAAGAAGCACACCGTGAAGAAACATTCGAAACATAACAACTGAAACAAATTAAAAGAAATAAAAGAAACAACATGAACATGAAATTTGAAACAAATAAACTAAAAGCCCCCTACATCCCCTAAACCTACTGCAACACATGAAACATGTTAAAAAGTGGGAAAAACTAGAAAACAACATTAACAACGCCAAAATGACTTCTGCAACATATCTTGGTGATGTTCTGCACCAAACAAATTGACCGCAATGAAACACCAGATCTGAAATCACAGAAACATCATGGAGAAGATGATGAAACACCATGGGGGTGTGTGCTGAATCAAATCAAACACGCATGTTGAAACACCCCAGAAGAGATGATGGGGTAGAGGGGGGAGAAGGTGCTCCTGCTCGATGGAATCTTAGGCCCTCGCCGGCCGGAGTTGGAGGAGATGGACAGGAAGAGGATGGAGAGGGATCAGAACTACCTAGGGGTCCGCCGCCATGGGGATCCTCGCCTCCTCTTCGAATCCATGGCCGCCGGCGACGGATCCGCGCTGGGAAACGCCGGTGCCCCACCTCTCAGCCACGGCCGGATCTCGCTCCGCCGCCAAATCCATGGCCACCGCTGCCAGATTTCACGGATCCGAAGCCGCCGGCGCTGGATCGCGCGAATCCCCGCAGTACGCGGCCGTCGCCGCCGTGGGGAGGAGGGAGGAAGGAGGAGCAGGAGCACGACGCTGGGAGGAGGGAGGAGATAGCGCGGGAGCGCTGCAGTGGCTGCGGCACGGCGGCGGCACAGTGGCGGCGGCTGTGCCCTAGTAGCAGCGAAGCGGAAGCCGCGCGGTGTGGTGTGTGGAAAATGACGAGAGCAAAGGAGCGGTGTCGAGTGTGGCCGTGTGGGTGTGTGCACGCGATGGGCCGCGGCCCAGTTGCCGCACGCCACCGTTCTATATTAGAACGTTTAATCAGAAGCATTACCGATATTAATTTTAGGTTTTGTTTTAATAAAAACTCAACCAAAACTATATTCTATTGCCTAAAAACGTGGCCTTCTAACTGATCGTGACTTCCTTTCCTTCATTCATGAGGTTGAGGTGGAGAGGCCGCCGTTTAGTTATTCAATTTTCTAGTAACTCCAAAGATTTTCCACCTTCATCACCTGGAGGCTGGAAAGACTTCCTGTTCCTCTCCCTAGCGGACGCTCTTGTTCCTCGTTCGAGACTAGATCGGAGACGAAGATCAAATAGAGTAGATATTACGCCTTTACTAAGCCTTTGAACAGGGCCTCGTATTTTCCCGGGATGCCGCTGTTCCATGTAGTTGTATGTCTGTTCTTTTACATTTTTAAATATCATATCATTTCATCTTTTTTACACTCAGCGACTTAATCCTTAAAAGTCTTCTCCGCCAATGAGTCTATAGACCAACTGGTTAGAGGCCCTCAGTGACACTCTAGTGGGTTCGACTCTCCATAGGAGTGAATTTTTATGTTTTCATGCCGTGGTTAAAAAAAAATCCCCTTGTCTGTCCCACGGCCAAAGCACAAGTCGTTAGGCCCAGTCCAGTTCACACGGGATGACGGTGCCCCTGTGTCGTGGTGGGGCGGGGATTCGTGGATTTTTCTCGACTGCGTGAGAAGGTCTTCTTCTTAAGCAAAAATGCCCGAGGGTGTCTTACCCTGCGGGTCAACTTTTTTAAAAAATAAAAGTCTTCTCCCATTTTCACTTTGCTTACTTTAAAGATGCATCGCACATGTCAACTTGCGCGAAACCTTCTTAAATTTTATCACAGTCTCCCATACGATATTATGACATCCTGTCAAGTGTCATGATTTTTGTACTCCATTTGCTTTTTATAGAATTTAAAATCAACTCACCTGCAAGTTCATAGTCATGTTTCGTGAACAAGATGTTCGAAATTTCTAGTTAGTTCCTGGATACGGCCTCACATTAGACTCAATAACATGAATATCATTTTGTTCATTCATTAAGTTCTATTATTCGATCCTTCTACGGTTTAAATTTGCTTTATCAAGAAACTCAATTTAAATAAAATAAATTCAAGGAAAATGTAGAAGGACAACAAAAAAATTTTGGAGGTCAAAAGTGGAAAAAAGAATTAGTTTACCAACCTTTCCCGAGTGTTAAAGCTTGACACTTGGCAAAATGGTCGGTTTGCCGAGTATCAAACTTTGCCGAGTGTTCAACACTAGGCAAAGCTCCAGTTTGCACTTGGCAAACTGGTAGTTTGCCGAGTGCCTGATTTTGCCTGAGTGCTACACTCGGCAAACTCGATCTTTGCTGAGTGCTCGATTTTTAGCACCTGGCAAAGCAAATTGTAGTCAACATATTTCGAGTCTCAGGTAGTGCAACTAATATATGAGTGGGCTAAGAAAAGACGCTAGGAACCTTACACCTTTGCTCCTGTACCGAGTGTTCTCGAACCGCTGCCACATTTTTTTTTGGAACCGTGAAGGGCCACATCAATCGTGTCATTATCCGTTGAATGGCCAAGCCAATCGGTGTTGGCGAAATATGCAGCACAGCGCGTCCCGAATGGAGCCTGGCTTCTTATCGCCGTGTATTCTCCATGGTCGCGGGGGCTTCTTATCGCCGTGTATTCTCCATGGTCGCGGGGGATGCAAATGAACCGTCATCATTGCCGGGACGCCAAGATTAAACGCGCAGCAATTAAGAGGAAGAATTGTTTATATGGCCCTGAATCCAAATTCCTTTGCTTATATGGCCTAAATTTTTTTGAACTTGCTTATTTGGCCCAAAAGTGAAACTTTCTTACTTTTACGGCCCTCTGTTAGAATCCGTCTGGTCAACCCGTTAGTCTCCCGAACCATCGTACACGAAAAGACAACTCTACCCTGCCTTCTCTTCACCCCACCGGCGCTTCTCCCTCCCGAGTCCCGAACCCGAGCGTCTCGCGAAAAAAAAAAAGGGCGTCCTGCGGTGCGAGCGCCATGGCGGAGGGCCGGTCCGCCGCCCCAGCAACAGGCCTCCAGGAACCGCCGCCCCCGCCCCTCCCAGGTGGAGATCCACCGCCGGCCTCGCCCCCCACTGCAGATCAGGTGCCTCCCCGTCCCCCAGCAGCAGATCGACCGGCGAATGTGTTCCGGGCGGACGCCGTCCGGGCCGGCGGTGCTGGGGTTTCCCGGAGGCGCCACGGAGGCGCTGCTGTGGCCCTGGTGCAGGCCCTCCGGGGGGATCCGCCCGTGGTGGCCTTGGCCACCCGCGACCACGAGCTGCAGGCCGAGCACCATGCGGCCTGGTCCTCCGGCGGGCAGGAGCAGCATGCCGGGGCGTCCAGGGCCCCCCGCCGGCACGAGCTGCAGGCCGAGGTGGCCAGCCCCTCCCCCTCGCAGGCAAGAGCAGCAGGGCAGCAGCAGCGGGGCGGGGCTACCATGCCCCCCCGCGGGAAGCAGCGGCAGGGCGGGGCGACCATGCCCCTCCTCGGGCAGGAGCAGCAGAGCGGGGCACCCCATCCAATCTCTGAGCAGCAGTCCTTGGAGGATCCCAGCGTCCTCAGCTTCCTAGAAGGGTGAGTGCTTTTCTTGGTCCCTTTCTAGGAGTAGTTCCAGATGTATGTCAATGTAGAACTCTAATTTGATTTTTGAATAACAGCATGGATCCACATTCTAGTTTCAAATTAGACATGAAATTGATTGGAAACCGTAAGAAGCGTAGGCACGAATTCAGTTGTTATGCTTTTGACATGGTTATTGATTCAGACAAGACAAGTTATATGGACCTTCATGACTACGTGGTAGCTAAGTACTCACCTGATTATTTGGAATTGGCTCATTTCCAATATTATGATGAAGAATTGAAATCTTTCCCTCAAGTAAAAACTGACCAAGATTTGATGGTTATGTTTGAGAAAAATTGGAAGAAAAAGTTGGTCACCATGTTTATTGTGTACCGGGGTCCTTCTGAACCATATGAGCCTGTCACAAAGTGGGATTTTGATGAGGAAGAGGAGCCTACTGTCGAGGATAATAATGGTGAAGAAGAGGAAGAGGATGAGGATGAGTACCTTAGGAATCCAGAACCACAGAATGAACATGTAGGTGTTGATGAGGAGGATATTTACCTTGACGCTATACAGCCCAACACCTTACAAGTGGTTCAGAGGCCAGTTGAGAAGGAGCCAACATATGTTGATGATGATAATGAAAGTGGAGGAGTTGAGTCAGAGGATGACGATGAGGAGGAAGAGGAGCAATGCAATGAGCACAGCTATGCTCCAAGTGTAGAGCATGATCCTAAGGATCCACCAATGATACAAGGGGCTACCTATGCAAATATGTACACCTTCAAAGTGTCACTTTCTCAGCATGCAATCAAACACCGCTTCGAGTTCAATCTTAAAAAGACTGGACCAAAAAGTACAGGGCATATTGTGCAATGAGAGACAAAGAGGGATGTCCATGGTGGATATATGCAAGTACAAGTAAGGATGACTCCACTATAGTGGTAAGGCTTCGTGCATTTGTTAAATGTATTTGCGTATTGTTTATATTGGTTGCTAAATGTTTGTCTCCGTGCAGGTGAGAAACAAGGTTTGTGTTGATGATCATAAGTGCTCTAGCCGAAGGTTGTCAAAGAAGGCGAAGAATGCGACAAAATATTGGATATGTGAAAATGTGAAGGACTTCCTCATAGTGGATGCAACTTTGGGTGCAACGGCATTGGTGAAGAAATTGAAAGAACACCATGGGGTGACTATACCATACCATAGAGTGTTTCAGGGTAAGACCTTAGCACTAAACCACCTCTATGGTGATTGGGATTCTAGCTTTGATAACCTTTTCAAGTTTAAAGCACAAGTTGAGAAATGTTGTCCTGGTAGCTTAGTCACTATTGAATGAGGAAACTCCAGGGCTTGATTCTGCCCCACATCATTAGAGAGTTGAATGAGGAGAGTAAAGAGGGAAACTTGGAAGTTCAAGAATGCTCTGAAGAGATAGCCGAAGTTACTGCAATGGGAGGAAGTCCATTTAGGTTTCGTGTTGACCTAAAAGAGAGGACTTGTACTTGCGGGAAATGGGATGTTTCGGAATTCCTTGCAAGCATGCACTAGCATTCATCACCTCCGAGAGATGATTTGGCAATAGAGAGTTTTGTTGACTTGTACTACTCGATTGACAAATTTAGAGAAGCATATAGTCGGCTTATTCCTGCTATACCGGACAAGTCTCGTGGCCCGAATCTAACCATGGTTTTTTCATGCACCCACCTTTATTGACAAAGGTAGTGGGTAGGCCTAAGACTGAAAGGCACAAGGGTAGAGGTGACAAAAAACAGCGAAAAGGGCAGCACCAGTGTCCCATTTGCTTTGACTATGGACATCATTACAAAACATGCAAGAGGGGAAGACTAGAAGATATTGAAGCTATGAATAACATCAAGTAATAATTTGTATCTTTCATTTGTGTCTTTCCTTTGTAAGTATGTGATATTCATTATTTTCATTCTCGCTCTTGTTTCGGGGCAGCGAGAAAAGAAGAGGGCAAGGAGAATCAAAGGTGCCCAAAGTTCCATTATTCCTTTGTTGGAAGATGCACCATCGCCGACAATGACAATGCCCCCAAGGTTTGTTCTTTCTTTCGTCATGTTAACAAGATGTAATAACTTTAGATTGACTCTAAATACATCTTTGTGACTCGTAGTGAAAACTTGGTAACAACATCTAGTAACAAAAGGAAGAGAATTGAGGACTGTACACCTGAAACATCTGCAAGGTATGTTCAAGTCAAAAAGAAGCAGATAGCCATGAAAAAGAAGCTAGGCCTTCCAAAGAAAAAAAAAAAAAAAAGCAAACAATTCCAAGGTGCCACTTGACAGCCCATCGATGGGTACAAGAAGTAAGAAGGGAACTCCTAGCAGCCCCGCCATGAGCACGCGAAGCAAAAAGAAGGCTCGATCTTTGATTTGTGATATTTTAGTTGCTTCACTTTGCTCTATGTATGTGAGACTAATGTGGATTTCATTATGTGATAACTGTACTATGCTAGCACTTTCATTTGTGAACTATGGATTTGTGTCAGACTTATTTATGTGAGCGTGAAACTATGGTGAATTTGTTAATTGTGTCTTTGTCAATATATTTATGTGGTTATGTGAGAATTCCCATATAATTGTGTGGTTGTGAATATATATATTGTTGATATTACTGTATATATATATATAATCAAAATATACATGTTGATATTACTGTATATATATATAGAATCAAAATATACATTAAACAAGGCCTTTTTATTTTTTTCACCCAGGGGTAAAATGGTCTTTTACCATGGCACTTAACACTGTTAGGCAGCTGATTCTAACAGAGAGCCGTAAAAGTAAGAAAGTTTCACTTTTGGGCCAAATAAGCAAGTTCAAAAAAATTTAGGCCACATAAGCAAAGGAATTTGGATTCAGGGCCATATAAACAATGCTCCCCCCCGTAAATGTCCAGTCCTTGTTCCCCTGTTCTGTTTCCAGGACGTTACTAGCCAGGGACACCACTGACAAACAACATTCAGCACGGTACGCGACCGCCGTGTACGGTCGGGGCTCAGGGACAACGATGATAGCGCCGTGTAAGGGCTTGTCCAATGCTACACGGTGGCGTACTGCCCAGCGTCCATGTTGGCATCTAAGCTCTCTGTCATCGAAAATAGCAGTGACGAATCTAGGATTTTAAGTCAGGGTATGCCTTCCAAAAAGCTTTATACACAATTCGGTAAATCCATTTGCCAATTCGGTAATAAGGCTTAAATTTTTGGATTAAACGGAAACCATATCATCTAAATACATTATAAATAGTTTGGAAAGCCATACCGATAATTGAAATATGTACATATTAGAGTACTAGAGACTTACAATCTTAGTTTGCTGATGATTTTATTCGACGCTTCCTCTGCCTTGTTTACAAAGACAGGTCAACTCTGCATGATACATGATCCTATATAATTCGCTAAGCAATTAGCTATTGAAGTACAAATGAATTTTTTTTAAAAAGTCGAAGAACACAAATCTCACATGAAGCCTAGATCACGAGGACGATTGATTCAGTGAACACTTACGATCTGATCCGGTTTGGCGATGGCGCATTGGGCGTAAGGCCGTATTGGGGATGGCATATATAGGGCGTCGGGCGTCCTGCGTTGGCGCGGCGTTGGGCGCCGCCGTCGGTGAGGCGATCGGCGTGACGGCGCGTAGGGCACAGCCGCAGGGGCTGATGGACTCGGTCAAACCGTTCAAGTCGAATCGATATGCTTTGCGGTTTGCGCTAGGTGCTGCCTCTCGTCGATCCAGTTCCCATCAAAGACTCAAAGTCACTGCCACATGCAAGCATGGGCCGCGTGCGCCGTGCCTGCATGGGCCTGAGCGGCTGAGCCTCAAGCGAGCGATAGGCACTGTTTTTCCTTTTCCTTTTTTTAGTAAATATATACATATATGGGGTCTTTGTCGCGTCAAAAAAACAGGGTATGCCGGGGCATACCTGGCATACCCTGTAGCTCCGCCACTGAAAAATAGTGGTCTCGCAGTAGTGCTCAGTCTCCTGCAGAGGAGCCGATAGCTAGCCTCAACTGACAAAATACAGAGACCACAAGTGAAACAGGCAATGCAGAGGGAAAGTGGCTGCTCCGAGAGCAGATAAAGCAAGAAAGGCTGCTGCATGTACTGTCCAAAGCTTCTGATGCAAAGGAATCCAACTCACCGCTCGCGATGGGAAATACATAGCCTAGTGTTTGCTTGCATGCGTGTACTGATGAATAAGCTGGGGCAGGACGCTGCTGGGTGCTAGCTTTGGTCATGCCCTAAGACTATCTCCAACAGTCAGAAGCCAAATGCGAGATGCATATGCTGGTGTGGGCCGTGAACAGTAGAAAGGTTTGTCACCCAAAACTTCACTTCACCAACAAAGGACGCAAATAAGCATGTGACCGCGCCTCTAGCATGCGACTCGTCCAGCGCCGCCCACCATGCCCCACCGAGTGCCGCCCGCGCCTCCAGCATGTGACGCGCTGGCATGGAGCCTCGCCGCGCTCCCCCGCCGCGAATCCGCCTCGTCCCGCCGCGATTCGGCCTCGCCCAGCCATTCCGTCACGCAGAGCATCCGTGGGCGTCGGCGAGGAGCTCGAAGACGGGCACCCAACGGAGGCATGGGGAAATCTCCTGCAGGATGGTGAGGGCGGCGACAACGGAGAGGAATCCCGGGACGACGGCGACGAGGTTGCTGAGCCCCGGGTTCTGGTGCGCCTAGAGGCCGAGCAGCGGCACGACGGAGTGGAGGAAGAGGCACACGGCGAGGGAGTCGCCTGCGGCGGCGGCGCGAGTACACATTCCCGCCCGTCCCCGTCGCGTCGGTCGGCAGCACCGGCCCACTCTGCGATGCGTCGCGGCCCTGGGAGCACTGGTGGTTCGACGCAGCCGCCGGAGATGCGGCAGCCGGTCTTCCATGCCCCCGTACGGCCTCGTGATGGCTGGCTGCCCACGGCGGCCGATGCCTATGGCCAGAAGACGGTGGCGGCGCGGAGGCAAGGACGACGAGGCCCCGGGCGAGCCAACAGGCCTCCTTCTGCCCGCGCCATCGTTCCTCGCGGTTGATAGTCCTCGCTCCAACCACGCGCAGTGCCTGTGCGGCTGCTCTCCGGCGACGACGGGGCGCCGGATTTGAAGCCGTCTTTGCGGCAGACGCCCACGGGGAGGCCGAGCACCGGTGCGAGGACCGAGGAGGCTCATCGCATCGAGAGGAGCCAGCCCTGCCCCACCCTCACCGAGCAGCAGAAATTTGCATCGAGGAGGGAGAAGGACTCATATTTGGGTTTCCTCTCGCCTTGGACCGAAAATAGCACCTGTGTTTGCCTCCTTTGTTAGAGGATAATTTTTCCCTGTACACCACCTATATGAGGCAGGGGTTGTAAGATGGGTCTCCTGTTGGAGACAGTCTAAGATTCTTTTACTCCGAGTACGTTTTGACTACGGAAGCCTGAAGGGTCAGCGCTAGCACTCGCGACGACGACGTGTCTCATCTCGTCTGCCGTCGCCCTCGACGGAGGCCACCTGGCCGAAGGGGCATGGCGTGGAGACACGACCCGGGTTGACCGGCGACGAAGCAGCCCGGGGGTTTCCCCCGTTTCCGCGGTCTCCGTCTCGGCGACTTGGAGTCGTCGGCTAGCTCGGTCATCCTGTGACAGTGATGCCGACGTATACCATGCTTTACCTAATCCCAATCCCCGCATTTTTTTATATATTTTAGTTCTCATCATCAATCATCTTTGTTTTCACTTTTCCTTTTTCGTATAATAGTAAGTACATGTCGTTGCAGTCGCCTCCATGGCTCCATAGCTGGCTGGCAGGAGCAGTAACCGGCAAGAGGCCAAGAGCACGCGTTGGTGAAAGCCGAGGCGAGCAGCCGCGGCCGCCTATATATCGAGGCGCAGCGCAGGGCAGAGCACCAGTTCCACAAATTTTCTCGCCTTGCTTGCCGGTGCATCACACTCTCCCTGTCACTGAGGAGCGACGAGAGCGAGAAGCGAGAGAGCGGCGGCCATGGCCCTGTTCTGGCACGGGGTCCGGGTCGCGGACCGGCTGATGGGCAAGAACAAGGAGGCATGGAACGAGGGCAAGATCCGTGGCACGGTGAGGCTCGTCAAGAAGGAGGTGCTGGACTTCGGCGACTTCCACGCCTCGCTCCTCGACGGCCTCCACAACGTCCTCGGCATGGGCGACGGCGGTGGCGTCGCCTTCCAGCTCGTCAGCGCCACGGCAGCCGACCCCAGTAAGCGCGCCCCTTATTCCCCTTGCGTATCTCAATACTGAACGCGCGCCATCCCGGCGCTGGCGCCGGTGGCCGCGGGCCGTGGCCGGATGCGTCCGCTCTCCGCTGTGCGTTTCGCCGTCAGTTTATTTCGGTTTCTCCCTTTCCTCTTTTTTTTAAAAAATATAGAATAGGAGATACACAAGGAAACATTCTATCAATCAATGAATTCAATCACCAATGGTGATGAAATCTGTAGAATTCGTGCTCGTCCAACGAAAGAAACTGTCAGTCGGTAACTACAGTGCATCTCGACGGAGGGAGGCATTCGCGAAGGAAGGCAAAGGCAGGGGCGACAGGATCATCTGGCGTACAATAAAGGCGACCTGTGACTTGGTCGCTGGTACGTACATAGGACCCGCAACGTCTGGGTCCGCGTGTCAGCGACCAACTCATGATGCAGTCATACAGTATGCGAGGAACTGCCTGCTTCGATGGATAGGGACAATTTTTTTTTTTGGCGTTTTGCCGTGGCAGGCCTTCCGGTTTCAAGTTTGAACAAACTTGTTGCCCCAGACATGGAAGAGTTGTTGGGGGGCATTCAATGCCATGGCGTGTTTTCGAGCGTGGCGGCCCTTGTTAGCAAATAATGCATATAAAGATTGAACATGAGACACTCACGTTAGAATTTGTATCATATTCTAACAGCACTGCACAACACGACACATGGAACCTCACATTCATCATAGCTTCCACGAGCGACCGTCACAAGTTCCACTTCCACCATGGATCGAGACGAGACTTGCAGGCGCATAGGATCGAGGACCCGTCGAAATTTTGCTAGAATTTTCACTGCTGCAATGCCAATAGGGATTTTACTGGAGTTATATTTTCACTGCAAGCGACATCATGATTGATCGAGTAAACGAAAAAAACTTCAGGCAATGGGGCCCGTGGCAAGGTGGGGAAGGCGGTGCACTTGGAGGAGTTCCGGCCGGAGCCGCTCGTGCCCAAGACGGACGGGGAGACGGTGTTCCGGGTGACCTTCGATTGGGACGAGTCGCAGGGGATCCCTGGTGCCGTGCTCGTCAGGAACCTGCAGCACGCCGAGTTTTACATGAAGACGCTCACGCTCGAGGACGTTCCCGGCGCCGACAGGGGCACCGTCGTCTTCGTCGCCAACTCGTGGATCTATCCGCACAAGCTCTACTCCAAGGAACGCATCTTCTTCGCAAACGACGTGAGTAATTTTTTTCTGATCACGGATATATTTGTCTACCTTTTTGTTGATAGTTTCACATATAGACTATGATGTGAGTTGTGAGCATGCTAGTTATGAGAAAATTGCAGATACAATATGCCATTGAAACTCGATGTTTACATTTTTTGCTGCTAAGAAAAAAGAATGCTTTGTTGATCTAGTTCAAAAAAACACACACTTGCTTCTGATGAACACATCTTAAGCTTGTTTGCAACGAATGTGGTTAGGGACCACGGATTGGGATGCTGATCAACTATTCATTTTCAAAGCGAAAAGCCTTAATTTGTACTAGGAATTATGTACCATGTTAGCTGTACCCTGATGCTATGCATTATCTACTGAAAAGTGGATACATCCGTGATTAGAATAAGTACTATGCAATTAGCTCCTTTGTTTTGAATGTTGGCCTTGGATTGGATAGATCCGGTTTACTAGCTGCCAAATTGGCCAGCTTGGTCTTCGGGTCAAGTCCACAATTGGCTGTACTGCATCGACAATCATTGTTATATCACTGATACAAACATTAGAAAAATAGGCACCGAATGTTTCCACATGGTAGTCGTAGTCCTTGTAGTTGGAGATGATAAACATTTTCGCTTGCCTCATCTATTCAACAATGCTAAAACGAGTTTTCTACTGATAATTGCTTTAGATTAAAACAGCAAGTTGCTCATGATCAGCAGCTCTCGACTACCTTTCAGCAGCACATGACTAAAGTATCTCCAAGTTGAGCTGCTTAGTTATTAAGATTTTCGAAAGGATCCAGGCCATCGTGGCATATTCATTATGCTCATTTGTTGATCCAGAATTGGTTGATGGATATCAAAAGCAAGATAACAAGTCGTGAAATATAATGCTCTCCTATCTGTTCATTCTGGCACCATCACATTATCACAGATTGAACATCCTGAAGTCTGACTTATCTCATGTCGCACTATGTTTTTCGAACATTAAGGAGAGCTACATATCATTATATTGAGAATAATGTTGCTTTTTGAACATGCAGGAGAGCTATTCGGCTCATGTTGTACCATAACACGTACACATAGATAGATTAACTTAGTTGTGGAAACCATCAAATGGTTGGTATGGCTTGATAGTTTGCTGAGTGGAATAAAAACATTTAACTTACCGTGATTTTCTTGGTTGTAGTTTTTTCTCTTTGGGTATATCGGCACTAGATCCATGCAACAGAAAACCCTAGAATACATGTCAATATAGCCTTTTCTCTACTCTCATATGATATTGCGGAAAAAAACACAGATCTATCAGTTAATCATCCTACTCTTTACTTCTGCCACTACTATATTTCTCCAAGGCTATAGGAAAACAGAGCAGTCACTCTATTCCTGTGTTGCAGACCTATCTGCCAAGCAAAATGCCTGCGGCATTGTTGCCATTTCGGCAAGATGAACTCAATGTTCTCCGTGGTGATGATAATCCTGGACAATACAAGGAGCATGATCGTGTTTACCGTTATGACTACTACAATGACCTTGGTGAGCCAGACGACGGTGAAGACAAAGCCCGGCCGATCCTTGGTGGCAACCAAGAACACCCTTATCCCCGTCGCTGCAGAACTGGCCGGCCCCGAACAAAAAAAGGTAAGTTCAAGGTAGTAACATTTTTGGTCCATACAAGATATCAGAAATTTGTCTGAAAATCCTTGTTGTCTAACCTTTTATACAGACCCAAACTCAGAGAGCAGGCTTCCTTTGCCGAAGAGCCTGAACATCTATGTCCCCCGTGACGAACGCTTTGGGCATGTCAAGATGTCAGACTTCCTTGGGTACTCACTGAAGACAATCATTGAGGCTATTCTTCCAACATTAAAGACTTTCCTTGGTGATACACCAAATGAGTTTGATTCATTCGAAGATATCCTCGGGCTCTATGAACTGGGTCCAGAAGCACCCAACAATCCACTAATAGCAGAGATCAGGAAGAAAATCCCCGAGTTCCTTAGAGTTACTCTGCCAAATGGTAGTCATGACCACCCCCTAAAGATGCCCATTCCAAATATCATCAAATCAGGTAGCTGAACTTGGTAATTTTCTACTATGTCAATCCTGTGTTTAAGCCAAAAATAGTTAGCATGACTAAGGTTCAATCTTCGTATACACCAGATGTACTGAAAAAGGCTCCAGAGTTTAAGTTTGGCTGGAGGACTGATGAGGAGTTTGCGAGAGAGACACTTGCAGGCGTGAACCCAGTAATCATCAAATGCCTGACGGTTAGCATCTTGTATCATATGACTAGCTAGGCAATATACACTTGCCCCAAAATTGAGTAAAGAGCCTTAAATTTTTCTTCTTCTTCATGATCGCAGGTTTTCCCTGCTAAAAGTACCCTGGACCCAATTCAATATGGAGACCATACCAGCAAGATCACTGAAGCTCATATTCAGCATAACCTGGAAGGCCTGCAAGTGCAGAATGTATGCTGGACTGAACACATGCACCGAAGCACATATAACTAAACATTCAATACAGATAATTGCTTAAAACCATCAATTGATTATCATAACAACCCTGTGCAGGCGCTGAAGAACAATAGGCTCTTCATCCTAGACCACCATGATCATTTCATGCCGTACCTCAACAAGATAAACAAGTTGGAGGGGAACTTCATCTATGCCAGCAGGACCCTACTGTTCTTAAAGGACGACGGCACCCTGAAGCCCCTGGCCATCGAGCTGAGTCTGCCTCACCCTGATGGTCAGCAGCATGGTGCGGACAGCAAGGTGTACACCCCAGCTCACACCGGTGTTGACGGCCACATCTGGCAGCTTGCCAAGGCTTATGCCTCTGTAAATGACTCTGCCTGGCATCAGCTGATCAGCCACTGGTACATTGTTCTTCCTCAATTTGTTCCTTTGCAATTGCTGTCCTTGATACCAAAACACAAAATGGTTCTGGTGATTTTTTATGTATAGAGATACATAAACACTAATCTCGTGTCTTGCAGGCTGAACACGCACGCGGTGATCGAGCCGTTTGCAATCGCAACAAACCGACAGCTCAGCGTGGTGCATCCCGTGCATAAGCTGCTGAGCCCACACTACCGGGACACGTTGAACATCAACGCCCTGGCACGCACGACACTCATCAATGCCGATGGCATCTTCGAGCGCACCGTGTTCCCAGGAAAATACGCACTGGAGATGTCCTCCGACGTGTACAAGAGCTGGAATTTCAATGAGCAGGCTCTCCCTGCCGATCTCATCAAGAGGTACATACATACTACATTGAGCAATAAAAGCTTATAGAAGAGATGGTAATGCAGAAGAGCTTCAAGAAAATGTTTGATTCTGATGGGTTTTCTCGTTGTGCCTTGTGTGTTCAGAGGTGTGGCTATACCGGACCGGTCAAGCCCATGTGGTGTCCGACTGCTGATCAAGGACTACCCATATGCCGTGGATGGGCTCCAGATCTGGTCGGCAATTGAGCGGTGGGTCAAGGAGTACTTGGAGGTCTACTACTCTAACAACGGTGAGCTCCAGCGTGATGTAGAGCTTCAGGCGTGGTGGAAGGAGGTGCGTGAGGAGGCGCACGGCGACGTTAAGGATCGAGACTGGTGGCCCAGGATGAACACCGTCCAGCAGCTGGCTAGGACATGCACGACCATCATCTGGGTGGCATCTGCGCTCCACGCAGCTGTCAACTTTGGACAGTATCCATACGCCGGGTACCTCCCGAACCGGCCGACTGTTAGTCGGCAGCCGATGCCGGAGAAAAACAGCGATGACTATAGGAAGCTGGAGTCGGGGACGCAGGAGGAGGCCGACAAGGTGTTCATCCGTACCATCACCAGCCAGTTCCAGACCATCCTGGGCATCTCGCTCATTGAGATCCTCTCCAAGCACTCCTCAGACGAGGTGTACCTCGGCCAGCGCGACGAGCCTGAGCGCTGGACGTCAGACGCCAAGGCGTTGGATGCATTCAAAAGATTTGGGAGCCGGCTGAGGGAAATTGAGAATGAGATCAGGACGAGAAATGATAACCCGACCTTGAAGAACCGAAAGGGGCCAGTGGAAATGCCGTACATGCTGCTGTACCCCAACACGTCAGACGATAAAGGCGAAAAGGGCAAGGGGCTTACTGCCATGGGCATTCCCAACAGCGTCTCCATATGAGCCTTGGGCAGATTGTATCTCGTAGGATGGTATGTAAATGTTGTGCTGCGCTGTGCAATGTGTTTCTTCGTTGGTTTTGTCGGTCTCAGGGTGGGGGATGGAGATGGAGATTGTTACCACGATCATAGAGGAGCCACACCTGAATAATGTTGCCATGTGTGTGTGTGTGTGTCTATATCTATATATATATATATATATATATATATATATATATATATATATATATATATATATATATATATATATATATATATATATATATATATATTGACATGGAAAGGCTTTCCATTACTCATAACTTGCTGCCAAATCGTTGGCAACCAGTTCACCCACACTCATACTTGCCCCAAGGGCAGCAAGCCTTGTGAATGGAGAGACCTAGAGGAAGAACAACCTGCCGAGATTAGTGAAGTGGTTCTGGAGTTACCAGATCCAACTGGTCGTCACTTAAAGACTCCAGTTGGCCATAAATCCCCTGCAGTTGCGAAGACTTCGTGCAATAGTTCTCCCTATCGTCTCATTTCTTTAAAAAAAGGAAAAGGGACGATAGAAGAACACCCGGAGACAGCTGTTTGGGCACCTGCTGCCAGGACTCAAGTGCTTTCGGTGGACAATCTCTAGCATCAAATTAAATGTTATGCCTCTAGATTCTAGCTAGTAATAGATGCAATGACGCTTAAAAAAGATGTGTAACATGTACTGAACTATACAATCCAAAGTTTCCTTCTTTTGCAAGAAGCAATTTTTAGGAAGGAAAAATGGTGGAGGAAAACAAAATTTATATCACACACTTGCAAGCACATAATTGGATAAAAAATTAGGTAACCCAATCCAAGAACTACTATGCATGGACAATGATGTACCTTGTTGAGCAGACCCAAAGGCCTGCACCATATATGTCGGCCAGCAGCAGGAGTCGCCTTTTGGAGCTGTCATCTCTCTGCGCAATGAAGGCCTAGACGGCTAGACGTGATTTGTATCCCAGCAGCAAGGCTGGTGCTTCGCCTCCCAGCAATAACACAGTAGATGGAGGTGCCACCAGTCTCAATTGACCCCACTGTTGGTAGGGAGGTCATTGGATACACCTCGTCAATTTCGACTGAAAAAATAAAAATAGAACAAACTGAAGGTGACAAAAGGTTTGTTTAGAACTTTGCAAGCTAAAACTAAAAGTTCGAATGAGATAGCAAATCCCTGTTCTAGCAGAAACACCATGGTTCCCTCCCCTCTGCTTTTGAGTCATTGGGTGCTTGACACCACAGCAAAAGCTCATCGCCATCCTCTCAGACAGCTTCACGATGCTCTTCCTTCCCTCCATGCTAGTCACTACTGCAACAGATGATTTTTTTTTTTTCATAAGAATCTGAAATTTTTTGGGGATTCAACTTGGTAGAGAGAAAATGGTACATGGTAATGTTCTATGGATATCACTTGGTCGGAATGTTGCTGGGGATGACTACACTGGCAAGGCCACTTGCGATCGAGCACTCCATCCAAGTTCCAACCAATGTGCACTGAAGGCGAGCCCCGAGTTCACCCTTAGCGTAGATGTTGTGCACCAACCTGCTGTCCACTTAGACATGCTCCACCCAGCCCACTTGATATATGGAGACACAATACAGATCTCATTTTTAGACAATGTAAAGCACAGATCGGATGATCAATCTCAAAACCATGCATTCGCTACCGAGGATGTATGAAAATTGAAAAATTCAATCATGTACAGAGTGCTGACCTTTGAGTAGCCACGATTTGATCCCACGCCTCCTGAGCCTTGGCCACAACACCCTGATACCAGCATGCACAGGAAGAGTATTGTGCATGACCAAACTGGGCAGCATTCCCCATCTAAGCATTTCGTCGAACAGCTCCCAGGTGCTCCATGCTTGTGTGACCACATAGGGCACCATCGTCTGGGAGAGGGCGATGATGAGCACGCTAGTGCGGGGGTGGGATAGCTGCAGGTGGACGAGAGAGATGCATCCCCTCGGTGAAGGAGGCCAGTGGTGGGGCACGAGGTCGCGGTCTCGTGGACCAGCGGCTTGGCGTCTTGGTCGTGCGAAGGAGGGGAAGCCAGGCGGTTGTATTAGTTTAGCGCTTCCGGGTCTTTTTAGCGGAGAATCCTTTTCCTCATACTTTTATCTGCCGCATTCTAGATTTTTTTTAATTAAAAAGCATGAACCCGATGCCATCAGTATCCTCATACAAAATAAAATATCGGTAATGCTCGCTAACGTACGTTCTGATCATAGAACAGGCCCATTAGAGGGACGCCAGCCCACCTCTCCTTCCGGCCCCCCACCGTTTCCTCGTCATCTCCGCCCCCACACTCTCCTCCTCGCGTATCTCGCTTGCTCCGTTCGCCCGTCATCGCCGCCGGCGCGCTTCCACCGGCGTGCGCCAACCGCTGCCCATCTGCCGCCGTTCCCCCACCTCTGCCCCCACGCGTGCCGCTCCGGAGGCGTATCTCCTCGCGGGCGCTCGCTCCCCCTTCTTCTCTCCCCTCACAGCGCCCCAATGGAGCCGGCAGGTCCGGGCATGGCGTCGGCGGCCGTGCATCCGCCAGATCCGGTGGAGGCGGACGCGGATCCGTCACCTCCCACACCGCGCCCTCCTCCCCGGTTCCTTTCCTCGTGCACCGGAGCCGTGGCCGAGGGCCATCCCAGCGGCGACCGCGGATCCGCCTCGCGCACCCTCGGATCCGGCTGCGGCGGCGCGGGATTCGCCGGATTGGCGTAGGCGGGGGCGCGGATCGGTGGAGGCTGCATCCGGACCTTCATCTCCTCGGGGGGGCGGCGGCTTCCGGCACCGGGAGTTGGAGGGAGTCCAGGTAGGCCTCCATTTTCTTCTTCCCCTCTCCCTGTTTCCCTCCTCCAACTCCGGTGAGGGTCTAGGGTTCCGGCGAGCAGGCCCTCCCTCCACCGCACCCCTCTGCGTGCCGATGTTTCAACATATGTTCTTGCCTTGGTTCACACCGCCCCTCTACGTTGTTTCAACCGGTTGTGTTGGATGTTTCTCAGATTCGGTGGGGTATCGCAGCTGCGATGTGTCTCATGTTTCTGTGTTTTTCATCTTTTGTTTCACTTGCTTCATGTTTTATGTTTCAGCATTTGGTTCTGTTTTGTTGCATCACCTTTTTTGCTTTTTTCAATTTTTTGCGTTTGTTTCAATCTCATGATCATGTTGTTTCTTTTTTAAGCTTTAATTTGTTGCAAAAAATTGTTCTGCATTGTTGCAACACTTTCGTTATTCATGTTTTATGTGTTTCAATCTCATGACCATGCTGTTTCAAAGCACATCCATTTTCTATTTCAATTTTTGTATTAATTTTGTTTCATTTTTTTGTCCTCTTTTTTTGTTTCTGCAGATGGCGGAGCGGTGCCCGTCGTCGGGGAGGGCCGTCCATGGGAGGAGGAGCACGGCAGGGCACGAGTAGTTGGGGCCGTACGGGGGATGATGGGGGGGTTGACAACAAATGTGTGTGTACTGCGTGCGTGGAGGGGGGTGAAGTGTGTTGTGGACGGGGTGCGGAGTGGGCCGGGCTCGGGGCGTTCTATGTGTAGAACGTTCGAGTGCCAGACGCACCCATAAAATATAGTACTAGCTGGAACCATCTAAAGTGCTGGTGCTATTAAAGACTGATTATATTGATTTAAATATTACTAATATATATAAGTCAATCTATTTTAAAGTAATGACTAAATAATATTAGTTTTAAAATTCTACATAACTATTTTTAATACAAAATAATTTTGTTGATTACTATTAGTATGATAATTTGCATACTACACTTTAAATACGTCATTTAAAATTTAAAACTTAAAAGCTATTTTGATGTTTGTGTTTATGGTAATTAGTAGTATGTGTTTTTATTTATGCAATGATGCATACATGATTAATGACTATTGATTTATAGTTAATTTTACTAAAAGTATACTTTTGTCATTATTTGTCATGTGTGTTAGTATAACTTAAAGTGAGTTGTAAGTATCATTACTATATGGTTTGCTAAGGATATATTTCCATGCTTGATAAGTCTTATAAAAATATATTTCAAACAATGTAAGTTTTAACTTATGGATGTTCAATCATTGTTTATAATAGCTTATATTAGCATTTACATGTAGACTTGAGTGATTTTTGTTATTTTTTATGATTGAAGTAGATAATTTAAGTATAATATATTACTTTACATTGTCTTTCGTAATGCCATATTTGTGTCGTTTGAGTAAAAACGTAGACGTGAAAGCATTGTATTTATAAATAGAGATGGATAATTTATAAAAAATGATATTGGATTAGTTAATTATTTTTTTCTAATTGTGGAGTTTGAAAATTTTCATATGGGCTTTATTGATAACTCCATGAATCATAGTTTTCTAATTTTTTAATTCAATGAAATTATAATTATGTTAATATAAAAATTATACCTAATGAAAAATAAGAAATATATCAAAACTTATTTGTGCGAAGTAATCTAAGAACATTAAATTAAAATTAAAATTATACCTAAAGGGCAATAAGGATGAATCACGTACGTTGTTAAGAAATGAATTGAACTGTAATTATATTGTAATTATATGATCTAGCAAGATGACTATATCTTTAGTTAATTTGTGCTGCCAGCTCCACCATTGATATATATGCCATGGATGCCGGACATCATGGTACCATTGGCCTGCGTGTTGCCTCCTTCCCTTTCTTGATGTAGATCCCCTCATCGTCCATATGATGTTGGCACATGCCTGTTCTTTCATCCCCGCAATGTGGCTGGATCGAATGTCAATGGTCAGTCTACGACCAGATTTTGGCGCCTGGTGTTTGGTATGATGCCAGCTTCCTCTATGTATATACTCAAGTTCTAGATGGAAATTGTCACCTCATACTTGTCGAAGTAGGTAAAGTTGGTTTGGTGCAACTGGAATGTTAGCAGGACCGCTCGCATTGTCATCATGTGAGTGCCGATTGGTGTAGCGTTGAAGTAGATGGAGTCAATGTGGCATCGCCTGTCTCATTAGCTTCCACATATGCATGTTCGGTGTTTGCCAGTAGGTAGTCAATGTAGCATCGCCTTCCTCATTGGTAGATACGCCTGCCTTGCTGGTGTCAGTCAGCAAGTAGTTAGTGTACCATCACTATCTTCGTGTGGCGGCATTGGTGGGGTAGGACCTTTCGCACATGTCGTCCATACTCATCTCGACATAGTCCGGTGTGGTGGTGTCCTTAATGAATCCAATACCATCGGTATCCTCGTACAAAACATAGTACTAGCGACAACCATTTAAAAGTATTGGTGCTATTAAAGACTGATTACATTGATTTAAATACTACTAACATATATCAAGTCAATCTATTTAAAAGTAATGACTAATATTAGTTTAAAAATTTACATAACTAATTTTAATATAGATAATTTTGTTAATTACTATTAGTTTGATCATTTGCATATATTACACTTTAAATATGACATTTAAAGTTAAAGCTTAAAACCTATTTTGAAGTTTGTGCTTATGGTAATTAGTAGCATGTGTTTTATGTAATGATGCATACATGATTAATTATTATCGGCTTGTAGTTAATTTTACTAAAAATATACTTTTGTTATTATTTTTATATGAGTATTTCTACCAAAATTAATTATTAAGACTACCAACAATATTATTTCGATAGTAGTTATATAGTTAATATGACAAACAATGTTCCTTAAATATGCTACACTGGCAGTAGTTGTGCAAATGAGATAAAACCACCTATCGAAATTATTCGATCTAGTCTAGATGTATTCCTATTCATCTCAATCTAAAAGTGGAGTAGGTGAATGCGAGTGCATAGGTCGGTGCACTCAAAAGAAAAAAAAAACCGTAGTAAGACGGCTCTCCGTCCTTGAGTCTCCCAGATTCGGATCTCACCGGCCCCCTCCCTCCCGTCTCCGGCGGTGAGCTCGCCGCAGCGGGAGGGAGTGGGGGCCCCCCTCCGTCTCCTAGTAGTATGTAAGTAGCTAGTAGCTTGGGTATCTTCAGAGTTGCCAATATGGCTCAGTTTGCTGGTATGGCTCACTCCCGCCTCGCCGTCGCCTTCGTTGTTGTCATGGCTATGGCTGTGGATTTCCCCGGCTTCTTCCTCGTCGCTGACGTCGTCGACTTCAAGGTATGTGGTAATAAAATAAATCCGTTCTTCCTCCTTGCAGATCTCATCTCCTTCATCTCCATCTCCACCGCCACCTCCACTCACCTCCATCGAGCTCTACTCCATCCCGTTCCACATCCCCTGCCGTCGTCCGTTTTCCTCTCCGTTTAGCAGTCTCCGGTCCTGCTACTCCTTTCTTCATCTAGGCAGCGGATCCTGGTTCGAGCTTGTTCTTCAACCTCCGGCGACGACACAAACTGCATCTTTCGGTCGCCAATGTGCGCGGCCTCTGCTGGCTCAACCGTCCCACCTTCAACCGGCGCTTTGCGCGGTCCATCCACCTGGGTGTATGTGTCTTGGACGCCTCTGCGACCCTCCGCCGGCGGCTATGTCTTCTCCATCATCGTTGACAAAGCTGCCTCCCAATCCAGATGAAAATGCAGGACTTTGACGTGAAGAGTCTTCTTTCGAGGACTTCTTTGTAATGTGACTGCTGTTTTAATATAATATATATGTGCAATTGTCAAAAAAAATAAAGATTATATAGTAGATTTTCTTTTATTTGATCATTGACTTGTGCGTTGACTGACTCCAGAGGCCGAGTTCGTCGGAGTGGAGACTGGAGAGTGGAGACGCGGAGGAGGCATTCCTTGCTCAGATCCATGGCGGCTGGGCTCCTGTCTCCCGTCCTCTCGTCTGCGAGCAAGCTGCTCGACCTTCTCCGCAGGCGGCCTTCAGGTTCCGGTCCTCCTCCAAGCGAGCGGTCGTCTACAGTTTCCGCCGATGTGCAGCGGCTGGAGCGGCTGCTGAGGCGGATCCAGGCCACGCTTGACGACGCCGGGGAGCGAGAGGTCCGGGACAGCTCCGTCAGGCTGTGGATCGAGGAGCTCACGGACTTGGCCCGTGACGCAGAGGACGTCCTCGACGATCACCGGTACGAGCTGCTCCGGCGCCAAGTCCAAGAACGCCAAGGCACCGCGCCGGCGGCGGCGGCGGCGGCGGCTTCGTATGCAACAGTCAAGCGGAAGCACGATGGCGAGGATGGCAACATCTCTGAGGTGACACATCCTCTCGTTGTTTTTTGGTTCATTCACTTTTCCTGAAAAGCAAGCTCCTGAAATCTGTCTTTATTGGTTCAGGTGATACTTTGATCTTGCTTTAAATTGGTATGTCTTTGTGTGTCAATTTAGATCATAATTTTGTAATTTGTCTTACTATGAAAGGAATTATTTATTGTCTTTGTGTAAATTTGGATCATAATTTTGTAATTGTCTTACGGTAGAAAGAATTGTTTATTGAAATTTTTAGGCACCTGAAAATAGCAAATCCCTTTTTTCTTGCTCTTTTCAAAGAGGTTATTAAAGTTTCTTGCTTGCTGGAAATAAATGTTGGTTATTAATTTGCAGATGCTTCGGAAGATCACACGCCGGTTCGAGATCTCTATAGATCGTGCCGCCGTGCAGCTCAGGCCAGAGGATGGTGGCACCAGTGAGGTGATACAGTTTCTTGTTGTATTTGCATTTACTCCAAATTACTTGCGTGCTTGCAAATAACCGTAAATGGATTGGCAGCAAATCGGGGAAGATGCACAGTGGTTCAATGAAATCTCTAAAGATCAAGCAGCCCCACAAGTCAGGCCAGAGGATGAGCATGGTAGTGTCAGTGAGGTAACCCATACTCCTGCTGGCATTCCTCCCAATTACACACTTGCTGGCAAATAACCACCAGTTCATTTTCATTCACAGCGAATCAGGGAGATTACATGCAGGTTTCAGGAGATATCTAGGGATCGAGATGCCCTGCATCTCGGACCAGAGGATGGCGAAAGAACTTCTGGGAGGGACTCTTGGTGTAGAACGACGAGCCACCTCCTGGATGAATTCCTTGTTTTTGGTAGGACGAAGGAGAAAGAGAGCATCATAGAGTCAGTGTTGTCTTTCAGTCAGGGCACCGGAACTCATGTTCTACCAATTGTTGGTATGGGTGGCATTGGCAAGACCACGATGGCACAGATGGTTTATAATGATGTCCTAGTCCAGGAAAGATATGCTCTCATGGGTTGGGTTCATATCTCCCAAACATTTGATTTAGTCAGGCTAACACGTGCGATCACTGAATCCCTGACGAGGAAATCATGTAACTTCAATGAATTAAGCTGTGTTCATGACGTTCTGAAGAAAGCGGTAAATGGAAAGAGTGTGTTCCTAGTGCTGGATGATCTGTGGGATGGATGGCAAGATTTGCTGTCTCCACTCAAGTTTGCTCGAAGTCTGACAGTCCTGGTGACTACTAGGAGTAAAGAGGTGGCACGCCTTGTGCAAACAGTTGAACCCATTGCCCTTGATTCATTACCTGATGATCATTGCTGGTTATTGTTCCAAAGATGTGCTTTTGGGGACAGTATTATCCATGAACAATCTAATTTGGTTCAGGTTGGTAGGAAAATTATGCAAAAGTGTGGTGGACTACCATTAGCAGTTAAGGCGATAGGCTGCATGTTAAGGTCCAAGATGGACATTCAGTTTTGGATGGAAATATTGGATAGTGACTTTTGGGAGTGTTCAGATGATAATGAAGAGATCTTCTCTGCTCTCAGGTTGAGCTTCTATCGACTGCCAGCAAGGCTGAAACCTTGTTTCTTGCTATGTGCTTTATATCCAAAAGGTCGGCAATTTACCAAGGGTCAGATGATTCACTTGTGGGTTGCTCAAGGTTATATCCATCCTACTAAATGCAAAACACCAGAAGAAGTCACTGCTGATTACTTCGACGAGTTGACTGAAAGATCTTTAATTGAAACATATGTTGACCTCACTTGTGATTACATAGAAGAGTTCCGAAGATCTTTAATGAAATACCCTGGTAATGATCGCCAAGACTTTTCTCAAAAGAATGATAGCCAAGACATGAAAATGAAACACACAAGATCATTTATTTTCAACTATAGCCTGAACTTTGCTGAGCTACATAGAATATTATTGCTTGAAGCTTTGGGTGGAAGAACAAGTAATACAACTTTGAATCCAGCCCTTTTGTCAAGTCAAAAGTTTTGGTTGCATGATATGACTTGGGACCTTGCAAAATCTCTGTCCATCCACATGTTCTCTGAAATGCTTTGTGCTGGTGATAGACTTAAGGAGGCAAACAAAGTTCAGCACTTATTTGTTTATGAACCCAATGACAAATTCAAGGATTGTCGATTGGACAATTTACGTACACTGGTCTTAGAATCCATTGAATTTGTTGCTGACAATATTTTCATACATAAATTTTCATACCTGAGGGTTCTTATATTAGGTTGCGTCTATTTTCTGGGTCCATATCTTGTATCCCGAATCTGAAGCACTTGCGCTATCTCCGCGTATATTGTCATGCCATCAAACGTTACCCGGAGCTCTTGCAAAGGGGAAATACCAAACCTGAACTCTTTCTAGGGACAATATGTAATCTTTACAGCCTAGAGAAATTGGTCATATCCACTTTTGGTACACAATTATGCATTAAGTCTTGCGATCTTGTCAGTCTAAGATACCTTCACCTCTCTGTTAACTCTACTTGTTTCTCATTTCTTCGATTTTGTGAGCTTTATAACTTGGACACATTGTGCTTGCATCGCTGCTACAACATTGCAGAGCTTCATATATGCATTGGAAACCTTAAAAAGTTGCGACGCCTTAAGCTTTCTCAAATTGCAATAATCAAGTTGAATCATAATTCTTTCCAATGTCAGAATAATAACAATAAATGCCAGCAAATGGAGGTAACATTTCCTGCTCTGGAAGAGTTAGAATTTGATCGTTTGGGTGCTCTACAGGACTGGTGTGGATTGCAGGATTCAGATTGTCCAAAGTTGCAGAACATCACTATAAGAAACTGCTACAAACTAAGAAGGATACCTTATTTTGGTTCTGTCAGAAAGCTAATGTTAAGCAAGTTATCGCTCACAGATCTCCAGCTTTCAGTCCATAGTGCACCGTCTCAGCTGCAAATTCTTGATATCAGAGATTGTCCGAACCTGAATTCCTTGTTGGGGCTGGAAGGTCTTTGTTCTCTTGGGAGCTTATATATTGCCAACTGCCCTGACCTCATCGTCCCTCCTAAAATGAAGCTGCCATGCAAGCCTCATTATATATTCATCGACGAGTGCCTTGGACTGATGGAATGGTGTGTCGTACAAGACTTTTACTATCAGGTCTTATGTTATATTTTGGATATTATTTTAAATTGTTTTGTTATTCATAAGTTCTCTTTTCCTTTGCATCATTAGATCCCTTTTTGTGATTGCTTGTTTTATTAAGTTGTTTTTTTTTTGAGCATCGTTTTATTAAGTTGTTTTGTAGAACACTAATGCTTGTGGTTAGAATTAGTCGTTTAGGATAGTGACACGGTCTCCAAAGTATAACTTTGACTTCATATTTTTATAAAATACTCATCACAAAGTGATATATTTATACTTTTATGAAAATATTTTTCAAGACAAATCTATTCATATGGCTTTCACATATCCAAATTTAACAACTTAAAAGTTATTCATGATTTATGTTCCCAATGTTTGACCCAAACCTTGTTCAAAACGACTTCCTTTTCCTATATGGAGGGAGTATGTAATATACACAAGTCAGCCATACACTTTTCCATGGTATTATCCATTTCCCTAAACTTATTTCAATATAGATTGTGGAGAGAGCAATTGGCAATTCCATAATCAATTGTGGATGCTAGTACTAGCCTTCCAGATGGATCTACAAAGTTGTTTTCCTTGGATGTCTATGTAATTGTTACTGTTTCATCACTTGCATAATTCATGAGTGCTAAAGATTAAAATAGTAACGACAAACCTCATCCCATTGTTTTTTTTTTTTTTCCAACTTAGCAGGTTTCTGAAATGAAGGTTTCCTTTATAAAAAAGGCAGCAAAGGAGTATGGGTGTGGCATTGCTTTTTTCAAATCCATTCAACACCTTTCTCTAGATATTTGCCCTGAGGAGGGACCAGAACTCGTTTTGTCAGTGGATAATTGGTTGCCATCAGAAGTGCGGCTCCTAGAGGTTGTTGATTTAAAAAGTTCCAGGGCTGTTCCATCCTCCAATGGAGGTCTTTCTGTACTTCGCAGGCTGGAGATCAGAGGATGCCCAAAACTTCTAGCGCTAGTGGGTTTGGAGAAGCTGGACCTTCTCAGCAGCTTGGTTTTAGCTGATTGCCCTTTGCTTTATGTATTTCCTGAAATGAAGTTCCCGCCAAGTTTAACATCTTTAGTAGTTCACAGGTGTCATAAGCTTATATCTCTCCACTTAAATTCCAATCACTCAACATGGATTGAACTTGAGGTATCGGATTGCCAAGGATTCATGCACATTGGAGGTCTAGAGCATCTGATAAATCTGGAAAGCTTGGTACTACTTCATTGCCGTGTACTTGAGATTCAGGAACTGTTGCCAGTCATTCCTGAATTCGTTTCTGTATTCCTGTGTCCCAAATTGAAGAAGTGGTGCGAAATCCAAAGTATTGAATATGTGGTAAGCTTCTTGCGCCATTATTAGTGCAGTTGCCTACTTGTCGCTTCTTAGTTTATTTTCCCTTTACTTTTGGTCATCTGCTGAGGTGTTGTTCATGTCATACAGGAAAATTTGCCAGACTCGCCATGAGTGCCTGATTACCTGCAACACCACGATGATTGATCGAAGCTGACGAAATCAGATAGAGAGTTGGTTGTTTTGTAATGGATGGCAGATGCTCCAATGAGAAAATAAGAAGTTTCAAAGAATGTGCAGATGGTGCTTCAAGATTGTGCTCTTATATATTGATGTTCAACTCTGGAAGAGTTGCTATCATTTTGTGGTCATCTTGTAATCTTCTTTATTCCATTGGAACGGTGGATCCGGGGTAGCATGTACTACTAGGTACGTGTGTTTGAGCCATCGGGGATGTTATGAATTGGCCGGCCACTGTATTCCAAGGCCCAAAGGGGCAAATATACATGTGTACAAGTGCAAATAACCCCTCAAAGTAGAGGGAAAATACAGGTAAATCTATATATCTAACACCCTCCCTTAAACTCATGGTGGATCTATGACACTGAGTTTAGAGAGCAAAAATCTATGTTGAGCCCCTGTCTGTGCCTTGGTGAAGAAATCCGCGAGCTGAACTTCTGAAGGCACGTGGTGGAGCGTCACAACCTGATCATGCACCTGCGACCTCATGTATGAAGCATCAACACCAATGTGTTTAGTGAGCTCATGCTTGACTGGTCCCGAGCAATACTAATCGCACCAGTACTGTCAGTAGAGAGGAGTGGGTGCAGTGGTAGGTACACCAAAATCCTCAAGAAGCCACCGTAGCCATGTCACCTCTGCAGTCACAGTCTGCTTCTTGGTTTTCCAGGCAATCAAGGAGGAGCCAAGGAAAACACAATAAGCTGAGAGGGAGTAGCGATCAGTGGGATCACTCGCCCAGGTTGCATCAGAGTACGCCTGAAGCTGGAGAGAACTAGAGCGAGGGAAGAAAAGGCGACGAGAGATAGTTCCACGAAGGTATCGTAGAACACAAAGGAGGTGAGCATAGTGGAGCTGGGTAGGAGCCGAGACAAACTGACTCAAGATATGAACAGAGTGAGTAATGTCAGGTCGGGTGATCCCAAGGTAGACAAGGCTCCCAACAAGATGACGATAGCGAGTGGGGTCGGCAAGTGGTACACCATCAGTGGGTCATAGGTGAACACCAAGCTCCATAGGAGTATCGACAGTACGGTGATCAGTGAGAGCAGCACGGGAAAGGAGGTCCTGAGTGTACTTCTCTTGAGAGAGAAAAATACCATCAGATGTGGAGGTGACCTCAAGACCAAGAAAGCAACGAAGAGGACCCAAGTCAGACATGAGAAATTTTTCACTAAGACGCTGCTTCACAAAGGCAATGTGCTGAGAATCGTCGCCCGTAATGATCATGTCATCAACATAGAGAAGAAGAAGGGTGCGACCACGAGGAGAAATATGAACAAAAAGAGCAGGATCATGATCACTAGGCTTGAAGCCAGCATCGATGACAACAGAGGAGAAACACTCGAACCAAGCACGAGGAGCTTGCTTAAGACCACAGAGAGAACGACGCAAACGGCAAACCATCCCATCTGGAACGGAGTACCCTGGAGGTGGCTGCATATAGACTTCCTCGCGGAGCTCACCATTGAGGAAGGCATTCTTGACATCCAACTGAGAGATTGATCACTGGCGAATAGATGCCACAACAAGAAGGGCCTGAACAGTGGTCATGTGAGCAATAGGAGCAAAAGTCTCGTCATAGTCAACACCGTACTCTTGCTGGAAACCACGCGCCACATGACGAGCCTTGTAGCGCTCAAGAAAGCCATCCGAGCGAGTCTTGACCTTGTACACCCACTTCCAGGTGATAAGGGTGACACAAGGTGGCAAAGGGACAAGATCCCAGGTGTTAGTACGCTCCAGGGCAGCTATCTCCTCGGCCATAGCATGCTGCCACTCCAGAGGAACAGCAGCCTCCCGATAGGTCGTGGGCTCAGCCAAGACGGCAGCAGTGAAGCCAAAACGATCAGGAGGACGAAGGGTGCTGCGATCCCGAAGAGCATAGCGAGGAGGGGACTTAGGAAGGGGGCCGAGGACAGACGGGGAAGGGTCAGGTGGTGGAGCAGGCCAGGAACGACGAGTGTAGACGTGAGTGATCTCACGAGGTGGACACAACGATGTTGGAGGAGAGGCTGGTGGAGAGGGAGAGGGTGGTGGAGCAGTCAGAGGAGGTAGTGGAGGTGGAGAAAAGGATACCGGAGGTGACGAAGAAGATGTAGATGACAGTGGAAGATACCAATTTGGTAAAGTGAGAAACGAAAGGGACTCATGGGTACAGGAAGGACCGTAGGAGGAACGAGGATAGTAAGACCGAGATTCATCAAAGGTGACATCACGAGAAATCCTCATCCAATGAGCAATAGGATCATAGCAGCGATAACCCTTATGCTCCGTGCTGTACCCAAGAAAAACACACTCAACAGACTAGGAAGTTATTTTGGTGCGCTCACGAGGTGGAAGAAGGACATAACAAACACACCCAAAACAACGAAGATGACTATAGGAAGGTGGGGTGCCAAAAAGACGCTCATAGGGAGTGGAACCCTGAAGAGTAGTAGAGGGTTGGCGATTGATGAGAAAAACCGCCGTAGAAACAGCCTCAGCCCAAAAATGAGGAGCGAGCTCAGAGGAGATCAGAAGAGCACGAGCAGTCTCAAGCATGTGGCGATGCTTGCGCTCAGCAACACCATTTTGAGCATGAGCACCAAGATATGAGAACTGGGCAAGGGTTCCCTGCTCAGCAAGATAGGAACGATGAGCAGTAGAGATATACTCACTAGCAGAATCAACATGAAAAACTCGAACAGTAGAGTCAAATTGTGTGCGGAACATAGTGGCAAATTGCTGATAAATAGAAAGAAATTGACCATGAGAAGACATCAGATAAATCCAGGTAAATCTCGAATAGTCATCAACAAATATAACATAATAAGATTGCCCCCCTTTTGAAACAAAAGGAGCAGGACCCTAAACATCAGAGTGAACAAGATCAAAGGGGCGCTGAGGCTGAGGCTCACTAGAAGAATAAGGGAGTTGTAACTGTTTGCCAAGTTTACAACCCGTACAATGTAGAGCAGTGTCACCAGAAACTGGACCTAAGACACCACGACCAACTAGAGTAGACAATCTAGAACCAGAGAGGTGGTCGAGACGATGATGCCATTGCACAAAAGAAGTGGTAGACGATGCCACTGATGCAGATGATGAAGAACTGGGAGCCAAAGATGATGCAGGAAGACGCAGCCAATCAAGCTCCCATAGGCGTTGTGACTCCCGACGTCTAGGCCCAGTCCCCACCAAAAGACCCGTACGAAGGTCCTGAACACAACAAGAATCAGATTCAAGAATTATGCGACAACCATGATCAGTGATTTGACCCGTAGACAACAGTTGCATGGTGAGTTTGGGAACATGAGAAAAAGTAGGAATATCAAAGGAAGATGTCGAAAGAATGCCTCTCCCAGCAACAGAAAACGAAGTGCCATCCGCGGTTTGAACAAAAATGGGTGGATCGGGAGAAGACATAGAGGACAAATTTGTCAAATCAGGTGTCATATGGAAAGAAGCACCAGAGTCAAGGAACCATGAGGATGATATACCTGGAGGACAGAACTAGAAGCCTGAGCACTAGTCCCGTGAGCTGAGGCCTGAGAAGCCTATGTAGTAGTCTCGTGAGCTGAGGCCATAGCTGCTGTAGTAAGGCGACGAAACATGGCGAGAACCTCCTGCTCCGCTGCAGACACTGAACGAGTGCCCTGCTGAGAAGCAGAGCCACGGGAGCCCTGAGAGAAGCGTCTGCCACGCTGCCCCCTGTCGGTCACGCTGCTTCTTGCGACAATCCTTCTCCTCATAACCATATATCTTGCAATATCCACACTGAACACCAGAAGGGGTCCCCGCCGCCACCGGAGACTGGGACAGAGGGGGAGGTGTGGCCGCCAGTACAGAGGGCTGCGGCGAAGCATGACTCACACCCCCAGCTCGAAGTCGTGTCTCCTCAGCACGCAGCTCAGGCATCGCCTCGAAGAGCGATGGGCGTAGACGACGAGTCAGCAACTGTGCCTGAACAGTCTCGAACTCTGGGCGAAGCCGAGAGAGAAACTCGTGTGGGCCCAGTGGCGGTCACAACACTGACAAGTGCCACCACTGCAGAACTCAGCACCCAAACCATCTAGACGATGCCAGACGGTGATTATTTGACGATGGAAGTCCTCAACTGTAGAATCAAGCTGACGAAGTGACTGAGCCTCCTCAACAACAGCAAGATACATCACTTCACTACGGATCTCGTAACTGCGACGAAGGTATTCCCACATAAGATGTGAAGTAGCAAGACCTCTGAGGGGCCGTGCGAAATCGATCTCCATGCTTGCAAGTAAAATGGCCTTAGCAGATTTTTCTTCACGCAGCCAAGTCTCATAGACACCAAGATCAGACTGGTAGTTCTCCATCTCAAGCTCAAATGCCTCAAGTAGAGCACTCTTGGCATCATCAGTAACATCTGGGGGGTAAGTGGGTGGTGTGGGGAGAACTGGAGGCGAAGGACATTTCCTCTCCCCTGTGAGATAGCCCCATAGCAATTGCCCATCCATATGAACCTCCAGATGAAAAACGAAATCGCCCCAATTTGTGCCGTTGAAGATGACAGGGCAGCGAGGGACAGGAATGGCACCAGGACGCCCAGGAGACGGACTGGGAGACGCCATGAAAGGAAGCAACCAGCTGCTGTTCATCTTCCGCTCTTTTTTTTGAAAGGGGATAGAAGAAGGGAGGAAACAGAGTGCTCACGAGAAGGAGCGAGACGAGGCCGTGCGAGTGGGAAAAGGGGCACGGCTCAGAGAGGGAGAGGCCGGAGCAGAGGTGGCGCTCCCCTATCCGCAGAACAGAGGAAGCCGGGGCCAGCGTAGGGGAAGCGCAGGAGGATGCTCGGGCAGGCACGGACGGCGCGGGCGGGCGCGGGCCGCGACGGCGGGAAGCCGCGCGGACGGCCGCGCGAGGCGTACGGCGCGGGCGAGGCAGCGCGGGGCGGGCCGGCGGGCGCGTGCGAGGCCGCGCGGACGGCCGCGGGGCGCGCGCGAAGCGGGCGAGAGGCCGGGCGCAGCACGTGCGCGAAGCAGGGGTGGACGGCCGCGCAGGGGCCACGCGATGCGGCGCGAGTCGGCCGGCGGCGGCTGAGGTGAGCCTGGAACCCTAGCTCCATACCATGTTATGAATTGGCCAGCCACTGTATTCCAAGGCCCAAAGGGGCAAATATACATATGTACAAGTGCAAATAACCCCTCCAAGTAGAGGGAAAATACAGGTAAATCTATATATCTAACAGGGGACATCTGTATAGACAGCGTACTGCACTCAATTCTCAGTAAGCCGGTTGATGCCTCGATAATTTTTATTTAGGGTGGTTTTGCCAAGCTGGGCTCCACGTCATGCCTCTTGTTGATCGACTGGCCATGGAACTTGAAGAGGAAAGAAAGCTACAGGTGACTCTAGAACAACATTTGACTGAGCAAGAAAAGAAGCTTAGAGGCCATATCGTCAGACCACTATAACGATTCAATATTTGATAGAGAAGAAGAGTGGTAACAAATAGTAATTTCAGTCTTTCAGTCTTGTATGGAAAGCTAAAAATTGTCCACGCAGCACATGCCACTGATGGTCCATGTCTGTCACCATATCCACCCTCTTCCTTCCATCGCACTTTTAATAGGCAAGTCCCTGGTGATACTGAAATTTTATGTTTTGCCTGTTGCAGCAGATTTGAAGTCTGTACCAGATGGCTTTTTTGCCTGTTGCTCACATTTTTAAACGGTATTAAGTACAACCCAATACCTGAAAATTTGGATAATATCGCTCATGATGATCTGTGGACACGCCTCAACAAAGGCTGTGTTACTGATCTTGACATGATCGAGATGACACCTGGTCTGAAACGTGAGACATCCTTTCTACAACATCAGTAAGTTTTTCACTGTGCATCATTTGCTCTAATCTGTTTGTTTACAAATATTTTAGGCTGTCCATATTCTTAAAACTCTACAGATTTTTGTGGTTTTATCTCAAGAAAGTGATTAGGACATAAATTGTTACAAAAATAGAGTAACAGACTACCAAGCAGGAACTAGATAACTTTGTATTCAATAGGGTTTGAACTTGGGTGGACACCCATATCTTCGACCACCTTGCTAGGATTTGATATTAACACCCATATCTGCAACAGGCAACATAATCAACAGTTAGATCTTGCTCTTACCTATTTATTTGCTGCTACTTGCCAAGCGAGAGCATAGGCTAGTTAGTAAGCTCTCAATCCAACAAGAGACTGCTACAGTGTCTACAGGGTGTCTAGAGTCTGTAATAGCTAGTTGGCAGAGTTCATCAGGGGAACGTGTCTTATAAAAATGGATAATATTAATCCAAGTTTTTGATTATGGTAAGACATATGAGGTCTGGATGATTTTGATAAATTTGCTTCAAGAGGTTGCAACATACTTAATTCTAGCCACTAAGGACTGTCACCTGGTTCCTTTTCCTAATCCATATATTACTGGGCCTGTTACCTCTATCTTAAGAAGATTGAGATGATATAATTAATTGCTTATGTTTCATAAGCAGATTGAGAAGCTAGTTTACCCTTCTGTTTCAGTTCAAATTCAGTTTCTGTTTCCATAAGGTATGTTGGAACTGAGAAATGATTTGCCTGTTTATCTGTCACTCTCTTCTTGCAGGCTGTGCCATTGGATGAACCTACTGATGACAGATGCCAGAGGTTAAAGAAGGAGTTCATCTCTGATCGGCAACAGCTTGAGGCACGATGTGCCAATCTCGATAAAGAGTGTGACGTGCTGAGGGACGAGAACTTGTCCCTGCAACAGGAGCTCTCTGAGTCCAAGCGGGAGGCCGACAGCCTCGTGGCTGAGAAGCAAGCGCAGCTGGATGACTTGAGGGCGAAGTGTGCGTCGCTAGAGAAGGATCTCTACACTGCCAGGCAGGAGGCCCACCGCCTCGCCACTGAGAAGCAGGAGCTGGCTGGGGAGCTGGGCACAGAGAGACAGAAGTTAGATGAGATGAAGCAGGATATCCGGGTGATCAGCCGCGGCTTCTTGCAGCGGGAAGGGCAGCTCACGTCGCTCTACACCAAGTCCAAGGTCATCCTAGAGAACTGCAAGACCTCCCAGGTAGCTACTCTGCCTTGACGGTTTGAGTGAGACTGCGTGCACAGCTGGTGCTGGCTAAAGATAAGATGTCTGTGCTTCTGCAATCCTTCTTGCTTGCAGATCATGATCATGGGTTTGTGTGTTGGTTATAGATGTGCTGGGTCTCTGTTGTGTGAAAAAATTCAGTGGAATATCGGCAGACTGTGTTTGCCATTAGTTTTCTGTGAGCTTCAAATATTGTATGACCTGTGAACGTGCCATGTAATATCATAAGTGAGTATCAGATTGCCATCAGCTTAAAACTATTAGCATTACTTGTATCTACTTTATTTTTTGAGGGAAACCTGTACCTACTATATGGTTTGAAAAAAAAAAAGGGGAAAATGCAAGCCGTATCTACTATATGGTTTGAGAAAAAACCGGTTTGCATTTCCCCCTTTTACCTACTTTGGGTAAAAAAAAAACATCATGCCGTTTCTTTACTATAGATGGTCTTTGTGATTACTGATAACAACTTATATTAGAATGTAATAATAGAACTATGATGTTGGCTACTGCAAAATAAAAGACCATAGGGGGCTGCATTTTTGTGTTCCAAACGACATTGAGAAGACTAAGGGCCCGTTCGTTTTCTCAAGAATATGAATTGCCAGAATTCTTAGTCAATTTGTATTAGTTTTTGTTAGCTTGAATGATTCTGGGTGCCATTTTGCTGAAAACGAATGAGCCCCAAATGGTAGTACTTTTTTGTGTGCCCGCACAAGTGCTAAGCTAGCCATACAATGGTGGGTAGAGGCTCAAACAACACATCTGTGCGTTACAAGACTCCCATTCAGTCATTCACCCATCTGTGCCCATCAAAAATATCGATCTAACACTACCGGATCGGCCTTCTTTGCTGACGGCGAGCCACCGTCGGCAAAGACAACTTTACCGTCGGCGAAGGCTTTGCCGACGTCAATCTGACGTGGCCGTCGGCAAAGCCCCGTCGGCAAAGATTCCATCGGCAAAGGAGCTTTGCCGACGGCCACGTGTCAAGCCGTCGGCAAAGCTTTGCCGACGGCCACCCAGCCGTCGGCAAAGGCGCCACGTCAGCCGACGCGCCGTCACGCTGACGGCTGCCTTTGCCGACGGCTGACGTGGCGCGGCCGTCGGCAAAGAAATTTTTATTTTTTTTTTTGAAAATTCTTTGCCGATGGCCGACCGTCGGCAAAGAATTTTTTTTTTAAAAAAAAAAGCTTAGTATGCAGTAATGCACACTTTGGATTAATGTTGTTCCTGCCTCTAGGATTCACAACAGAGTTACAACATAGTAGGATTCACAGCATGGTAAGCGTATCACGTAGCAAAGTATGTAATCTCAAGGCAATATGTAATTTCATCTAATTCACAGGCAAAGTATCACGAAGCCCACCATCATCCACCTATGCTAGAAGCCAAGACATGGTAAGCGTCCATCCAGAACTGGTACCCTGCAGCCCCTGGAAGCCAAAACACAAAATGAATATTAGCCTATTTCATTGCAGGAATCTAGAAGAACAAAGTTCTGTCAATTGATCTTACTTATGATGAAAGAAAGATGGCTTCCAGACTATGGTTGTGCAAGCAGACTGTACACAATGCAGACCTATATTTAGCTACTTCATTTTCATAGCTGCTGTTACAAAAAGTAACCTGCCTTGTTCCTCTCCAAATTCACAGTATAGATGGAGCATTGGTTGTTCACTCGCTGTCACCTGTCACAGATAAACTGACACATTCTCAGTCAAATGAACTGATGCAGGCACTAATGCATCCCTGTCTAGGCAAAGTGTTGAATTGGCTCTGAATGCAAACAAAGAAGAAAGCAGATGCATGTGACATTCATGTAGAATTCTAACAAGTGTTGTTACATAGCATCTGATTTACAGCTGTCAGCATGTCATTCCATTGTGCACAAGTCAGTACAGCACATTAAAAGCTAGCAAGATCCATGGAAAATTTTATTATGCATGCATGCAGCCATTTATTCATTTGTGCTGAGAGTGAAAATGTTCATCTTGCAAATCATAGTGTACTGACTTAAAGTTAGTGACTTAAAGCTATCACTTGTGCTTCATGAAAATGTTCATCTTGCAAATCATCCAGTACTGACTTAAAGCTATCACTTGTGATTTACAGTGGAAGGATTAGGATTCAGAATTCTGTTGATCAGCCTCTTTGCTCCAGCAGAAAACCAAGATGGACAAGTGAATTGAGCTTCTGAGATCTGCAACAGAGGTAAAAAAAGGGCAAATGTATCCTAAAATGTCAGTTTTTCTTGTGCTAGTTTTGCTTGTGCTTAGTTAGCTATTAATGTAGAGAACAACTAGAAGCGAATTTTGCTTGGACTGTACCAGGTAGTAGTAGGTCAGCGGTAGCAGGGAGTGGCAGGTAAGGTCAGTTCCATTTCTTAGCCACTAAAACCTGCTATTGTCTGACTGGTTTTGGGCAGTAATATGTCGGTTGCCACAGCCCACGGCAACCAACCTTAGCTATGTTGTACTAATATAAATAGAAGGCAGTATAAACTTAATCTGTAGCTTCAGAAGGCACCTAAACAATCTATCCAGCGCATTTCAGTTACCTAATTTGAGGTGGTTCAGATACAGCATTGGTGTTCAAATTGGATACTAATATAAAAGATTTGGTGCAAAAAAAAAAGAAGCATCAGGTTGATACAAATACTTCAGAACCAGGTGATGAGAACATGTACATGCAGTTCCATAGAAATATTTGGTGCCGCAGAGAAAACATCCAGCAAATCAAACACGAAATCATCAAGATATAAGATTGTTTACTATCTTCCTTACCGGTCATCGAAGAGAATTCGATGCAAGCGAGCACATCTTCATGGAGCCCCACGGTATCCTGCGAACCTGAGTGGAGAGTGCTAAACTAAGTTACATGGAGAGTGCTAGTGTACTTGATTGATAGAGTAAATCAGCAAGCAGGCACACAACAATCTTCTCTAATTCAATTTAGATGCAGTTGCACATATAGTAGTGCTAGTGGAGTAAATCAGCAGTTGTCAGTTGCCACATATAGTGCTATTATTCTTTATCCTATAAATGCCACGCTGAAAGAATGCCATGAACGCAAATATGTAATCATCAAACTGTAGAGTTGTGATTATATAGTTCTTAACAGGTTAAGACCGGTAGATCATTGCTTAATTGTTATTACCATTTCAAAAGACATAAATTACTGGCATCAATAATGCACAGAACTAGAATTAATGAGGAACTTGGCTAGCACATTCTCAGTCATTCTATAATTGCAACCAAAGAGAGTAAATGGAAACGGTTACCTTCTCACAGATCCATCAAACGCTACAGACTCATCCTGGAAGCAGCAGTCGAGGAGTGCCGCCTCTGACTTCACGTTGACCCGGAGCGTGCCCTCGTCGGCATCGTACAGCCGCAGACCCTGCGATGCCAAACCCTATCAGACACTGCTAAATGCGCCCAAATTGGAATCGAAGAATTTAGAATTGCTCGCATCTAACTCGAACTCGAGCAACCCAACCACAAGTGGCAAGGAGAGGATGCCTAAGGAAGGAGGCGCGAGACGGGGAGAGAGCTCTTGCCGAATCCCACGAGGAGACGAGCAGGTTGTTGGAGGTGGGCGCGAAGCGAACCCGGGATGCGGCTTGACGAGGTCGGGCCTGGACAACGACAGGTGGAGGAGGCGACGTCGCTCAAACCCTAGCCGCCGGCCGGGGTCGCGACCTCCTTCCCACCATGGCGCGGCCCCTCGCCCACCGGGGGTGCGGCCTCCTGCGAGGAACCCACCACCGCCGGGGCTGCGACCTCCTGCCCGACGGCGAACGCCCGGAGAGGCTGGGCGGCGGTGGCGCTCCGGGAGTTGCTGGGCGGCGGCGCTCCGGCGAGGCGGCAGCGCGAGCGGGGGCGGTGCTCGGGCGAGGCGGCGCACGCGAGCACGGGAGCGCACGGGAACAACGGCGGCGCACGGGAGCAGCTCGCGGCGGCGGCGCACGGGACCTGGGGCGCGCGAGAGATTGGGGATAGGGTTGGGGGAAATGGGCCGGATGGCCCGTTTTCATTATATTTGGCGATGGTCTTTGCCGATGGCCCAGCCGTCAGCAAAGGATACCTTTGCCGATGGCCGTCCTTTGCCGACAGCCGGGCCGTTGGCAAAGAACGTCTTTGCCCTTGGTTTTTCTTTGCCGATGGCTGGACCGTCGGCAAAGAAATCTTTGCCGATGGCGGGCCTTTGCCATCGGCAAAGGCTGTTCTTTGCCGATGGCTGATTCCTTGGCCATCGGCAAAGAGTCTGGCCATCGGCAATGATGCCATTTCCGGTAGTGTAAGTTTCCACAGTAAGGCACCCCACAGAACAGAAGCAGCTCAAGCACATAGATGAAATGTTTCCTGAATTCTGCTGTGATCATCCACCGTTCATTATGAATTACTAGCACCTTGTCTTCTTTCATCGATTTCCTGGTGTTCAGTTCAGAGATCAAGCATCCACTTCAAAGTTCATCGTACTAGAGTCAGGCAGGCTTTCCTTGATGCCATGAACAGAATATCAATCGACAATCGAAACTTGAGCACCTCCACTTCACAATTGTGAAGTCCATTACGTACTTGAACAATTTTGGGTGTGAACAAGAGCCAAGTGGCAGCCTCCTGCTCCTGGGAGACACGGGCACCGCCACTGCAAATGGGAAAACCGAGTGGGCTGGATGAAAGTTGGACCAGGCCTGTCATGGGCATGACCTGTTTGAAGAGCCAGCCCAATGTGTTGCAACGGCTCTATTGATGGCGAAATGCAGGCATAACTCTCTACTCCATTGTTTCAGTGTTCTCAAAAGAAAACAAGACCTCCTTTCAGAATCACAGAATACAAAGAGTCAAAGACTAATAATCTCAAAAAAAAAGAAAAAAAAAGAGAAGAGAGTCAAAGATCAATATAGTGCCACAACATACAAACTTGAATAGTTGGATTCTAATACATATGGGCTCAGACGAAAAAAACAAATAAGTGTTCTTCTCATTTCGATTAGGTCCACTGCTCCGCTACACTGCATGCTGATGAAAATGGTTGTCGGATTACATACAGAAGAGCAAAGACGAGACGCTCTCGTCACTGATGAACGAGTAACAGAGTCTAATTCGGTAACTGATGAACGACTGAACGAGTAACAAAGTCTAAATTTGGTACAAACCATCTTCCTCGCATGCTTAATCACGCTGGGGTCAGAACTCCAGCGCTGGAGAGTAGCTAGGCTAGGCATCGGGCGGGGGCACAGCGACTGACGTCGAGAAGGACGCCACTGCCGCCGACGACGAGTACGCCTCACTGCCTCAGGCGCCGGCATGGCGACTGACGTCTGCAATGGCGCCGACGAGGAGGAGGACGCCTCGAGCGCCGCGAGCATCGCCACCGACGTCTCTAACGGCGAGTTCACCACAGGTGCATTATGCCTTCCCAGTACTTCTTCTCGTTCTCCGTCTGCTGCTCGTGCAAGGACTCGTCGAGAAGCATGCCCGCGTACTCCGCCGCGAGGATGTCTGCGTCAGCGACATCGATAAAGTGATCTCCCCACCGCTGCTGCTGAGGATGATCCTCCTTGCGCGCCTCCCCGTGCGCCTGCTGCATGGGCTGCGTCTCCAGGACCGAGGCCTGCGCGGCGCTCACGGTGAAGCTCGACGTGGATGTCGGCGGCGAGTCGAGCCGGTGCGCCGCGGCGGGTCCGGGCATCTCCAGCGGCGCTGAGACGGACGCGGAGAACGCGCGCAGGCGCTTGGCCTCGCGCGCACGCGCCTCTAGCCTCGCGCTCTCCCACTGCGGCGTGTGGTGGGTCGTGGCGGCGTGCTGCGTGCCCGAGGCACCGCCGCCGGGCCCTCTTCTGCCGGTCCCAAGCGCGTCGGAGCGCGTCTTGCGCGTGACCCAGTGGATGCCCATCATGACCAACAAGGACATCGGCAGCGATTCGAGGAGCTGGTGCGGCGCGGCCGAGACGGACGCGGAAGCGGAGGCCGCGAACGCATGTAGGCGCGTAGCCTCGCGCGCACGCACCTCGAGCCTCGCGCTCTCCCACTGCGGCGTGTGGTGGGTCTTGGCGTGCTGTGTGCCCGAGGCACCGCCACGGGGCCCTCCTCCGCCTGTCCCAAGCGTGTCAGACCGCCGCTTGCGCGTGACCCAGGGGATGCCCTTCATGGCCAACATGGACGTCGGCGGCGAATCGAGCTGGTGCGCCGTGGCGGGTCCGGGCATCTGCGGCGGTGCTGAGACGGACGCGAGGCCGTGAACGCGCGCAGGCGCTTAGCCTCGCGCGCATGCGCCTTCAGCCTCACGCTCTCCCACTGCCGCGTGTGGTGGGCCTTGGCGTGCTGCGTGCCCGAGGCACCGCCGCCGGGCCTCCTCCTCCGCTCCGGTACGCGGATTTTATGTCGGCAACTTTACGTACCCACCTTTATCTGACGGTTACATTTACTGAACGTCCTTGAGATTGGTGCACGTGTGCGGACACGGCCAAGGGTAATTAGACAATGATTAAGTCAAACGATCCACCGTGGAGCCGACGAGGCTGAGAAAAGAGGGCCCAGAGGCTGTCAGAAAAGGTTCGTTGGCAGGTGGCACATTTAATGATTCTCCAGGATAATAAATGTACGACCTCCTTCCTCAGCACGCTACACGCTGGCCGTCGGGTTGCTCGACATGTTCAACGCCGGGGGTCGCTGTCGAGGAGTGAGTCTTGGACGGCGGCGGCCGTCGATGTGCTACGACAGAAATGGACTCGGCGGAAGTGGAGTTCAGCTACTGAGCTACGCCGCCGCGACACCGGCCTCGTGCCCATCAACTTGCCCGTGCCGGAGCAAGAGCTGTACCGGTCGACGTTGGAGATTGTGGTCTAGCAACTGTCTACTAAGCTCTAAGGTCGTGACGCGCGTGCGCCTGCGCTGGTGCCGGAGCAGGAGTTGTGCCGATGAACTGAAGACCATTGTGCAGGGGATCTTCGCGGCTGAACCATTTGCGATGTGCACGAGAACACGATTGTGCTTTCTCGTTGTACTTGTACGATTGCTATAGAGTAACAGAGAGAGTATGCTTTGCCATGTCCGTATCTCAGTAACTGTACATTCTGTGTGCTCTGAATGTTGTATAATACTACTGCATAATAAAGGATGGATCCAGGGTATTACAGCACACAAGTGCAGAAATATAATAAGCACGAACTTAGAAGTCCACACAGACTCCGCAAACAGGGCCAGAAATCAGAACTGAGCAAGAGTGCCAAATGATTCGGGGTGTAGTACTTTCAAAGTCACTACATGCTTCATCATCATATTCAATGTAAGACTATAAATGTTTTAATAAGTACTGATCAGAAATTAAAGGATCCAAGAAAATGTGGGGCAGATCGAACATCCTAGATTCCTAGCACGAGGAAAAATTTCTGATAAAGTGCGGTCAGGGTCGTCAAATGTTATCTAAGTTGGCACTACAAAAATATGGTTACATAAAATTGCAGCGGGTAACACTTTGGCTTATAGCACACATTCACAGACTGTTTGGTTGCCGCCGAGGCCTGGAAGCCATGGCCAGGCAACGCAATCCAAGGATGGCTGCCTGGGAGGCAGGAACCAAATAGGCCTGGTGCCATAGATCTATGGTTGCATCGACCTCCAGAAACTTGTGCGCTCCCATGGGTCCTTGTGGTACAGGTACACAAACAAGAATATGAAGATAGCACCCATCTGCAACGAGGAAGAAATGAAAGGTTATACATAGAGCTAATCCAGAACTTACACGCTCTCTCAATACATGTGGATGTGGATAAATGAACTTATTCCCTCGTCAATAGCTACCAATGATATGGCTGGAGGGGATTATCCTATATTGAAACTAGGCCATAAGGAAAACAAGGCAGGTAAGTTATACAGGACGCAACCTATGATACAGTCTAAGTGACTTCAATGATAAAACTAATATACAGGTGAAGCTGTACACAAGGTGCAAAAAAAAATTTAAATGAGACTCATGAATAGCATGTGGAACCATAACCTAATAGTGTTGTAACAACTATTTCTACTCCTGATTAATGAAAAATATGCTCCAACATGATCGAGAAAAAGCTATTGAAAAATGCAGCAGTGTAGTATGGGTAAACTGATATTATGAATCTCTCATACTCATTATGCCAGTAAGGGCGTACTGGAACCTGCAACATACAAAAACAGATAATTTAATGTGAAAAGTAACAAAAGAAAAACAACTATACAAGTGGATGCAGGTTGACTAAAGTAATTCTGCCACCCAACTTTGAAGGATGTTGAATATACAATCTACATTAGGAGAACATGATAATTTAGCCAAAAAATGAGGCAATCTCACAATATATTTAATACAAAACAGATTTGAAATAGTGTGCACCTTGTTGTCAGTCGACATAGTTTTCAGAACATGGGGACTCAGTCATAAAAAATTGAAGTTACACATCATCAACATATGGCTTCCAGCTTGTTCCAGACCATTAATAGACCCCAACAGAGTATTCGTTCATGGGCAAATTTATATTAGCACACTTGACCTGTCATGTTTCAACAGCAAGCACACATCATGGCAAAAGAATTACCAGGTCATCATTAATGCGGTACATGCCTGGTTCATTGGTCTCCCAACCTTGTGGTGCTTAACATTAGCAGCCTGTGAATTTGAACATGACAAAGGTTACACCAACCATTTTATTTGACAAAACATCAATCCCCTTACAAAATTACAATGGAAAAATAAGACAATATAACCTTTAGATGCCCCCTCATGGAAAACTCATTTGGTTGTCTCTGTCACAAACTGCTCATTTCCAGCTCTCTCATATCTGTACAATAGCATATCATCAGTGATTTTAAAAATATATGTAATAATGAGAGGTTATGTTCTATTCCAGGATGTGGAAGTGGAACCATAATTTGCAAATATCCCTTTGCAATATGAAACTTATTTACAATCTATGCTACAGCACATAGCAGTATAGCATGCTCAAAGATCCCTTTGAACATGCATGCCATCATCAAATATCTCATATTATCGTTTACTCCTCCATCCGTTGCCTTGCCAAGAGTTAATTACAAGGTAAAAACTTCAAATTGGCATTAGGGTAGGTCTCATAGAACTTAGAAAGGTTGGATTTTTTTTCTAGCAATCAGACACTAGCAACATCATCGTTATTGAAATGAATACAGGTCCCATGTGTAATAAGGAGCGTCTACGACAATTCATCTTCTCTACTCATGAGCCAGGTAGAAAAACGAAGAACAATCAACTTCAGCAATGGTGGGTGGAGGAGAACTTCAAAACCAATTGAGCAAACCAACTGGACCTTTTCTGGGCCAAATTTTGAAATAATAATGTCATGGATAAACCTGACGGAGCAACGAGATGAACCTGAACTGACGTCAACTATATTAGATTGAACTGGTGTATTGCCAGCATTAAAACTCTAGTAAAACGCGGAGGATTATTTGGGCATTCCTGCGGGTAGGGGACATATATGGGAGTCTATGCTGATGCAAACGGGGAGAATAGTAAATTTTAAGAAATAAATCAATGAATGATTCACCCACCTTAGATTTGAACGCCAGATATGCCTCTTGGCGAAAAGGTTGGCCGAATGAAGCTAGGGTTGTAGTGAGCTGGTCTCATCTGATGGCATGCAGCTACGAACTGATTGCCGAGTCCGCGAGTCTGCAGGAGGCGGCGGCGGCGGCGGCGGCGATCGTACAGGCGCTCATGGTGAGCCCCGGCCCAGCCCCGGCCACCCTTTTGTGTACAGGCACGGTCGCACCCGGCCGAGGCCCGGCTCCAGCCACCGACGCGGCCAGGCCCCCGCCGGTCCACGGTCCACCTCCAGCCAGCCCAAGCCATCAATGGTGCCACCGGCCATGGCCACGGCCATGGCGCCTCCTTTCCCATGCGGTCATGCCCCTCTGCCCCCGGCCATGGCTCCCTTCTCTTCTTCAGTTTGCGTGACCATTTCCGAAACGAAATTCCGTGTGCCGGGGGCCATTGCTAGTCACTTCCTGACCAAAAGCATTCAAGTAAAAACTTGGGAAACAATCATGAATCTGCATGCGATGGGTCTACGAGATCGAAGGATTGGTTCAATCGAAAAGAAAACAGAGGCGTGCTATTCAAACCTCTGATGAGCGTTTCAGGCAGCCGCCGCACTCCAAACCAGCATCAAGTCCACCACCAAACACCTCGTGTGCCTGAAAAATTAGAACTAGTGACAAACGACTCGTAACTTGACTGACACGTACGGATTGAGCGATTGGGGGGAAAGAACAAACCCTAGACTTCAATGTCAGATCCGCTGCAGACAGAATTCCTGCTCACATAGAGATAGGATTCGAGGGAAGCATACTAATCTGACGGCGGCTCCAACAAAACAACTAGCAACCTTACTGACGCGGCAACAAACGTTCATAGCACAAAAGATAGGACGAGGAGAAGAAAGACTCAGCCCGACGCTCGCCAACGAGAAAAAAACAATGAGACGCGAAACACATACAGAGACGCAATAAACAACTGCTAGAGTTACCCCATCTGCAGTATGTCAGATGGAGACAAGAAATAAATACACTGCCAACCTACCAACCACCGCAATGAATATTCAGTAATTCGTACAACCACATCAGCGTCCGACGTGGTAAGCACGGTCTATAATTAGCCAAAGCTCATCGTATCATCAACTTGCGCCCGAATCTCCACGGACGATCCGACCATGCCTGTTAGGGTGGGTACGTGACGCGGCTACCATATGCTCATTTTCGCTCCGGCTGTCCCGAGCGCGTCGGAGCGCCGCTTGCGCATGGCCCAGTGGATGCCCATCATGGCTAGCCGCTTCATTAGGTCCGTGTTCCCGTAGTTCTTGCACTTCGGGAGGTGTGTTGCGATCGCCGACGACCTGCAAGCACGACGAACGCCATGAAAAAATTTTCAGCAATCACGCGCGTCAACAAATCTATAACGGCGGCGTAAACCACCACGGGCCTGCAAGGCAGTAACGAGTGCATGGCCTGGCACAGAGACATGAACACGATGCAGAGATGACAAGACCTATGAGTTAAAATGGCAAGCGGTGGCTACAGTGAACTTTTGGTGACAATGGTACGGCATGTGAATGGCATGGAGATGCTCTAAGGTATTGTCGATGAAATATCCTCGGCAGTCTACCACGGGGCTACCCGAGGCAGTAGATTATCGGCGAGGGTGCGCTAAGTCCTACGAGCTAGATGTGAGACGCAAGAAGAACCAAGATTTATCCAGGTTCGGGCCGCAAGGTGCGTAATACCCTACATCCTGCATCTCTGTTGCTGTATTGATCGGTATGAATCAGGTGATCCGGGATCGTTTTTGAGGGGGGTCCCTGCTCGCCTTATATAGCCGGGGAGCAGGGTTACAGATCTAGAGATCCGTCGTGGTCGGTTACAATCTTTCCATATCTAGGAGATTATAAAGAGATTCTAACCGACTAGACTTCTTGCACGCCAAGTAGCCTTCTGAGCACCCGCGAGGCCCGCCAACCAGTCTAGTAGCGGCCCATGGGCTTGGTCTTGTGATCTGGGCCGTCTCGTCCGAGCAGCTCTGAGTCTGGTCCGTGAGGGTATAGGGGTTTATAACCCTACAGCTAGTCCCCGAGCACCATGTTCCTTGAGGGAGTCGCCGTCTTGTCTTGTGCCGACCAGTGAAAGTGCAGACCACGTCGCGCCGAGCAGTCAAGTCCTTGCACCGAGCAGTTCGTAAGTCTGCTCCCGAGCACTGTGTTTGTCAAGACGGTGGTCTGTCAAAAGGTGCTTGGTGCTCTTAAGAAAAAAGAAAAAGGCTTTTCATGTCCGTGGGATGTGGGCCCACGTTAACACTTGATATATGGATCACTGAAATGCTAACATGAGCCATAGTCAAAAGAACCAAGGATAGGCTGAGTCACCGCAAGGTGACGTGGGCCCACGTAGTCCCCAAGCTCAATAGAAGATAGAAGATGTTGTGTTGAGCTTTATAAGAACAAAGCCAAGAGCCATTTGACTGGTCCGCAATCACCGCTAGGTGATGAGAGCTTTACGAAGTCCCCTGCTAAGGAAAAGGACGGAGCACAGGGCTACTGGGTAGAGAGACACCGAAAACCACTTGTCCGCAGTCACAACTATGTGATGAGAGCTTTGCGAAGTCCCCTGCTAAGGAAAAGGACGGAGCACAGGGCTACCGGGTCGAGAGACACCGAAAACCACTGGTCCGCAGTCACCACTAGGTGATGAGAGCTTTACGAAGTCCCCTGCTAAGGAAAAGGACGGAGCACAGGGCTACCGGGTCGAGAGATGCCGAAAACCACTGGTCTGCAGTCACCACTAGGTGATGAGAGCTTTGCAAAGTCCCCTGCTAAGGAAAAGGACGGAGCATAGGGTGATGGGTCGAGGGACGCGGAGAACCACTGGTCCGCAGTCACCACAAGGTGAAGAGGGCTTTGCGAAGTCCCCTGCTAAGGAAAAGGACGGAGCACAGGGCTACTGGGTCGAGAGACACCGAGAACCACTGGTCCGCAGTCACCACAAGGTGATGAGGGCTTTGCGAAGTCCCCTGCTGAGGAAAAGAACGGCGCACAGGGCTACCGGGTCGAGAGACGCCGAGAACCACTGGTCTGCAGTCACCACAAGGTGATGAGAGCTTTGCGAAGTCCCCTACTAAGGAAAAGGACGGAGCACAGGGCTGGGTCGAGGGATGCCGAGAACCACTGGTCCGCAGTCACCACAAGGGGATGAGAGCTTTGCGGAGTCTCCTGCAGTACTTGTCGACCAAGAGGCCAACATTATCTAGAATGCCTAGTGACTTATCCAGAATTAGTGAAGATTCACACAGCGTAAAGCTGGGAAAAGGAAACGGGCCTGATAGTTCATGGGCCGTACCGTGAGCCAGCTGAGTCAGCCACGTGCAGGGAACGAAAAGTAGGCAGTGATTAATAATTACCGCGTCCCGTGGCGTAGATCACCGGGGACTGGCCCATTAGGGTAAAAAAGCCGCGTCCACACAGGGTCAACCCTAGAAGTCAAAGGGACGTCACCCGCAGAGTATAAATAATCAGCCGCCGCCGAGGGGAGACGGTTCCGCCTCATTCACTCCACAAACTGCTCACTCCACAGTTTTAGCCCCCATTTCTCAAACGCGCCACAACCGCCGTCGGTTGCTGCACCGCCACCGCCACCGCCACCGCGTGCTACACTGAGGTAGTGCCTAGCAACGCCGCCTCCTACTGCCATCATACATCACCACCAAACCGCTCGCATCCACCAGCAATCTCAGGGAAGAGATGGGCGGGAAGAAGGCGGCCGGTGCTAAGGGCGCGAAGGAAACAAAGGTGGCCGGATCTGCCAAGGCGTGGGCACAACTAATCCGGGATCAGTGGCCGGCGTCAAAATCGATGCCTGCATCGCTGCAAGTGCTTGCGGATGAGGGGCTTCTCCAGTCGCCGGAGCTCAATGTTTACCGCGCGCCGCCGAAAGGTGAAAAATTCCCCCATCCTTTAGACGATGAGATTGTAGTGTTAGAGGATTACATTACTCGGGGATTAGGGTTCCCAGTGAACGGATTCCTCCGAGATCTATGCATAAACTGGAAGACCTCGATTTGCAATCTAGATCCAAATTCCAGTTTGACCATCTTAATTTTTATCGCTTACTGCAAGTGCTTCCTGGGAATCCCCCCTATTTCAACCTGTTCTGACACTTTTATGTGCTGAGGAAGAAGGGAGCGGAAACTGGGGGTTCCCAGATCGCCGGAGGCTGCTACGTCCGGTTGCGGGATGGGATGAAGGTCGACTGGTTGGACATCCCGCACGCCTCGGCGCAGAAGAACTGGTTCACCAAATGGTTCTATATGTAGCTGTCGGTGTTTCGTACCCAGGGGGTGTCACACCAACTAGTAAATTTCTATGCGTGCTCCCTAATCCGGATGGTGATGCAAGAAGAACACAACGATTTATCCTGGTTCGAGCAAGGAAAGCCCTACGTCCAGCAGAGGGGGAGGAGTTTGTATTATCTTGCACCGAGGTGCTTGTACAGGGGCGAATACAAGCAAGTCGTGATGAGAGTGAGCGTGTGTGTGTGCGCTTGGAGGCGTGTTCTCCTCTCAAGTGTGTCGACCCGCCCTATTCTAAGCCCTGGCGTCCCCTTTTATAGGCCAAGGGGAGGCTCAAGGTCACATGGTCGCTAGGGCTAGCGTGGGCGTGACGTCGAGGCATGGGTGTCACGTCGCGTCGTCGGGACTGCAGATGCTCTCTTTGGCCCGGTTCAAGCCTGTGGATCCCTGCTTTTACCCGGTTCGAGCCCGTGTCAGCGTGGGCGATGATGGCCTGGCCGGGCGATGATGGCCTGGCGTCGACAGGCGGTCATCCTTTCCGGAAACTCCGGCGTACAGTCATCGAGGCGGAGAAGACAGGTCACTGCAGGTGATGCGCGTCTTGGATAGCCGTCATCATTACTCGAGCGGTCCCCCACTGTTTCGAGGGGGACGACTCGAGTGGTCGACGCCTTGGATGAAGTGACTGAGCCACGGGAAATCCGGGTCAGATGTACAGTACGGGGTGATGATGGCCTGTCCATCCTTCCCTGGCATGAGCTGGCGTAGGTGATGATGGCCTGCCCGTGAACCCCGTCGTATGGCTGTCGAGGCGGGAGAGATGGAACGCTGCGCGCGCCATGCTCAGGTCTCGTCAGTCATCACTCCTCGTGCGGTTACTGACCGCCTGGCATGGTGATGATGTCCCGAGCGATGGGATCGAGCAGCGGGTTTGGTGGTACGGAGAGTTGACAATTGCGTTCTGAAGGGGATCCGCACGTGCCACAGTGCTCTGTGTAACGCAACAGTGCTGCCTGGCACGCCCGAATCCCGGATATGGGCAGTGGAGTGGGAGAAGTGATGGATGCACCTCTCATAATCCCACACATGGTAGCCACGTGGGCGTCTGGGGGGGGGGGGTGGTCTCGAAAGGTCCGTTCGAGCCCTCGTTCGCTCGAGGGGTTTCCGCCATCCTCTCGAGCGGTCGTCCGCTCAAAGGATTTCCGTCATCCTCTTGAGCGGTCGTTCGCTCGAGGGGTTTCCGTCACCGTTTTGAGCGGCCGGGTGGCAGGTTCTCGAAACGGGTGTCCTGCGCGCTAGGCCCATGGGCCTGCTCGCTGGTTCCCCCTGGGCGGCTCGAGAGGTTGTCTTTGGGACACTCTTTAGTTAACTTGGGGATTAGAGGGGATCAATGCAAGGTCTGTTTGCCACTAGGCCCCTAGATCTGAGACCCCCTGATCTAGGTACCCGACAGTAGCCCCCGAGCCCTTGTTTGAGAGTGAAATCTCAGGCAAGGGATGATGAAGTGGAGTTGAAGTACCTAGATTAAGGGTGTTATGGCGCGTGTCGGAGAAGTTAGCTCGTGTTTCCGTGGGGGGCGCGCGAGCGTCCCCCGCGGGGGTAGCCCCGAGGCCCCAGAGGAGTGGGACACTCCTCTGGGGGCTATGACTGGTTGTTGACGGTCGATAAGTGTCAATTTTTACCGTCAACTAGACATGAAAAAGGACCTAAATATAATTACCATCTAGATATAGGGCTTACACTAACGGAATTCCACGAGTTTTGGTGAATGTCTATTTCGCGGGGTGTCGGTGAAAATACCCAAGGAAGGCCCACATGTCGGGTTTACATAGAGATAATCGGGAACCGGTGAAAATTCTATAATCACGGAAGGTTCGAGAAGGCTCTGGACCAAACGGGAGCCCGAACGGGCTCGGTGGAGAGTCGGCCGACTCCCCACCTTGGGCGGCCGACGCCCACTTCAGCCAATCGGCGTCGGCCTCGCGGATCCTGTTCCACCGCCTTTGAGGATGAATAATAATCGTCCGTTTGGGTCGGTTTGATCCGAGGGCTGCGGTGCATCCTAGGGGGCTATATAAGCGGGGCCCCGGCCCCGGAGGAGGCATCCCTTGAAACCCTAATTCATTATTTCCGAGAGGATCGTGAGAGAGGTCCCTTGAATGGATCTCCTCCCTAGAGCCTAGCATTCAAGATAGATAGAGAGAGTATAGGGTGGAGGTAGAGTTGGAGGAAGCCCGGCATGTCGGTGTCTCCTCTCCGGTTGTACAACGGGATCAAGTCTCCTAACCCGAGGCTTGGTTCTAGGATTATTACGCAATTCAACTTCGATACAAGTAAGTTCTTGTTATTATTGCTCTTTGGTTTACGAGTTTACTTTATTCGCTTCCGGTTGGGAATAGAGTAATCGTTCGTAGCGTAAGCGTGGTGCTTGGGCTAGGTTCACTCGTAGATGCTCCCTATCCGCCAGAACCGTGGTAGTATCGGGGGAGATGACGGTCCTTTGTTACCTTTGTAATCCACTTCCCGTCGGAGGTAAGGTAGGTCCAAAAGTGCTAGGTTAAGCATCCTCTGTGGTGTCTTTTCTTAGGTGCTCCCATAGAGTAGTAGTTGCAAAGCTTGCCATAGGTTGGAAGGAGCTGTGGTAGTAATCCTCTCTATATCACTCATTACCTTGTCTACGTAGCTCGGGGGTTAAGTATTGACTTGGGTTAGTCGGATGCACGTTTTCTCCTAGCGGATAAATAAATAACGATACTCGGAATATCTCCGGGTGAAGTGCTCACCGATATCCGTGCGCTTGCGGATTATTTCTCTTTGATTCTTTCGTGTGCGTATCTAGTATCAACAAGCATTTCTGGCGCCGTTGCCGGGGAGAAAGACGGTCCCTGAGATAACCTTAAGTCATGCTTAACCTTGTATTATACTTTTATCTTTTTGTATTTTTATTTTGCCTTTTCTTTTATATCCTTATGGATAACCCAAATTCCACGCCTATCCACCAATATCTTGCACCCATGAGCACATGCTTAGAGCCTCTAGAACCCATGATTTTCACATCTAGCTATGAGCTACACCAATCTGTGGTTGCAATAGGTCAAAGCCAACCCTTTTCTATAGCTAGAGTCCTATCTTCTAATCAAGAGGGTATTGTACCCAAGGTCCTATCTTCTAACCATGGAGAAGGTAATGAACCCAAAGTCCTATCTTCTGATCAAGTAGGTAATGAACTTTTTGCTACACTTAGGGAATCTTTTAATCTTCCTATAAATTTAGGTTTAGACCTAGCCTTACAAGACCATGTTCTTATTCAACATCTATATATGGGTCTTGATAATATCGCCTTTGGAGGAGTTTTCCTTTCTTTACCCATTAGTGAAGTGAGGTTTGTCCTTATTAGTGGACACACTCCTTGCACTAGCCTTCATGATAACATCCTAGAGGTAGAGAAGGAATCATCCCACAAACTAGAAGAGGAAGTTTCCATAGCCACTTTGCAAACATTCAAATCCCATGATTTGGCTACCCATCCCAAACTAGTAGTACTCCAAAGTCCCCTAAGGGAAGAAGTAATTCTACCCTTAGAGATTCTCTTTGATAATGATTTTGGGAGAAACGTAAACTTCCCGCTTCATAAGAGATCATTTAGTGCATACATTGTCAATCTTCTCAAGAAGAGATCTCTTAGAAAGCGTCTCATACCCAATCCCTTTGAAGGATGGTTACAAAGACTCAAGGATGGCATGTCAAGTGATGCCATAGAAGGAGAGCGAAGCCATCTAGAATTCACACTTATGTTCTCCCCTTCTATGCCCACATCAGACATAGAATATGAACCCATCTTTGAACCCATCCTTGACCCCTATGACTCATTCTATGCTCTTTCTCCTAAACCTCCCGATGATCCTAGAAATACATCTAGATATCCCACGCATAGGAATCATCAAAACCATATAGAGGATCACGAAGAGCAACATCCATGGCTAGAGAGCATTAAAAACCTATGTGCTATTGCCATTGAATGGATGGACAAGGCCTTAGATAAGATCATTTCGATAGATGATCCAGGGGGAATTTTGGACATTTATGTTGAGTCACCCTTGGAAGTGGAAGATGATGGAGGCTTCAATGAGCAAAGTAGTTACTTCTTAAACACCCCATCAAGACCTTGCTCATATGAAAAATCTCCCTGATTCACTTAGTCTCTCCAACATTACCGCACATGAGATCTTCAACCCCCTCCCGCTCCCTATTCCTATAGATTTTGAGAGGGTGGTTGTAGACATATATACTTATCATAAACATTGCGAGATCTCGTTGTGTTGAATCTTGAGAGAGTACACATAGATTTGTGTTGGAGGGGGAACCACTTCACCAATTCACATCTTGAAGGTTTCCCAAGGACAAGCTTAGTGTCCTAAAACAAGCACCGTTTAGACCATGACATGAGTGTTCACCTTTCTACTATCTTTGTCCTTCTTAAATAAGCATAGAATTATAATTGAAAAATATTCCTTCGGGTATTCGTGTTACTAACCTTTCTAGGTTCGAAGCAAAAAGATCGAAGGAGTAACAAATGCAAGGTATGCCCAACCAATCATTATGCAGCATTGAATTACATTCATCCAATCTTGATTTCTGCCAAATTCAAGCTTGGGGGATATACTTCCATAAATAGATCTCTTGCCATGTTGCTACACTATTTTGGTTGTCCCTACCTTTAAGGCATGCTCAATTTGCTAAACATCAATCATGCTCTGCCATCACTGTTTGAGTAAATCTCTATAGTGCTCTCATGCTGCCTTTGTTTGCTATAATATGCTTTGGTTTGGAGGTGCTTCATATGAGTACTTCTAAAGGCTTTTAAATTAAGCGTGGTGCTTAGGTTAAATAGGTGGTGCTTAGGTTAAATAGCCTTCCTTAATCTGAGTAGACATGGAGTCTAGTTTGGTTATTGAACTAAAAACTGCTGTAGTAGACATTGGTATATTTTGTTGGACTAACCCCTGCAGAAAAAACTTCCAAATCCAAATTGGGAGAGTCCTGAGAATGAACTCACATCAAAGATAAAGCAAGGCATATGATGAACTTGAACAATACTTCGCACAGAAGACATAGCTCATTCATCGTCCAAGAAAGAATTGAAAGAATTTATGGCGTGCCTATTCATAGTGAACTTGCCAAATCATCACTTCAGTGATGGAACAAAGGAGACAAGAGTGCTACAAGAAGGATCTACATCAATAGCACTCACCCAAAGGAAGTGGATGAACAAGGCGACAAGCTATGAGCAACCTTGAATACATCATAGCATTGCGCCCAAAACTCGAGCTAGGACACCAATGAGAAGCTGGGAGAAACTCACCTCATTTTGGCCAATCAAAGACCTGCTCTTGTTATTCTTGAAGACACCATCTTGCACATCGGCAGTAAGGACAAGCATGTCATGATAGCATGCATCCTTGTGTCAACCAATCACCATCAAGGGTTGACTACCGACCAAGCCCAAGAAGACCATGAACAACTACATTTGCAAGATGATGTCCCTATGCCATTGGAGATGAAGCTCGCATACAATTAATGATGTCCCTTCCTTGATCATCAAGACAGATGGCGTATCATTAAGCGCAACTCTTCGCCATGCTTTGCTAGAAGACAAAGACCATCAAGGAAGAACTCGAGTCTACATCTCCAATGAACATCAATTCGTCAACCAAGGCTCAACAAAAATCAAGAATGGTTGACAAAAGAAGATCATGCAACTATCTGCATCCTCATATCCTCGGATTGGACGGTCAAAGGAGAGATCTTTGCTCAATGGACCTAGAATCAAGATCCTTCTCCGACAGACTTGAATAGAGGACGGACAATGTCTAAAGAACATGGAGTTACAACACACTTTGAGGGATGATTCAACACAACACACTTGGCTTCCAGTGATGAGCAACAACAAGTTTGGGGGAGGAAGGCCGCCGACTCCTCTAATAATGATCCAGCAACACTCTTCCTCTTCTCAAGCCCTCGTTGCTCTAGCACGCTGGTTTGCAATCCCTCCATTTGCAATTACTTCCTCTCTATAAGTTTGAGTGTTTTCTATAGATTTCATACACCAATCAAACTTAAGACAAAGTAAAATCAATCCTTAAGATAAGAAGTAATGTTGAGTAAATGTTCTATGCTAATTAAAATTTTCAACCCAACTTTTCTGTAGCATAGAATATGACCTCTAGCTCTATGACAACTCTACCCTTGTTCCTTCGGGTATGTTTTGTCCACTAATCCTCTACAGAGAAGAAACAATAAGTGGAACACTAGGTCGAGGGAGAGGTCCACTAGAAGCATCTACTCTTCATCCTAGGGTGCTCCAGTGATAAAGTTCTGATCCTGCAACATGCACACTAAACAAGATGCTGCTAGCATCACAATTAAAGGTTAACTTCAAACCGTTGGAGAAGGAAAGAACATGGATGACCCCTTCCTCAAGAGATAGCAACTCAAGAGGTGCAGTTCTCAAGGTCTCTACCTTTGAGATCAAATGATGACCGAAGGAGTGAACATGACAAGAAGTCCTACTCAGAGGGCTTAAAACACCGAACCCTTGCCAAGGAGGTAACTTGGTAGTTATCCATATTTCCCGCTTCAGCATTGCATAAGTTTTCCTTTAGCATATTTACTTTTTGCATAATCAGTTCTTGTTGCATATTTACTTTCTTTGCATCCGCATTAGAAAAGAAAATAATTTTGTCTTGCATTGCATCTAGAAAATGCTAAGCCCCATGTGAATAATTTTGTGGTGCGACGGCCCACAAAGATATCCACCGTGGTGGCATAAAAATAAGTTTTTATCTTAGTTGCATTTTTTACGTCTACATACCATAAAATATAAAATTGCAAAAATATTAAGATCCGCTAAAAAGATTTTTGTGTTAAGAAGGTTCTAGACATTCAAGGCTTAGAGGTTTATCACTAATGCTTAATCAATTCCACAAGCTTTTTGTCTATTTGAGCCTCACGAGAATTTAAAGGATCAAGAAGAGCTAACAGGCGACGGGACGTCTGTCCCTTGTCGGAGTCTTTGTCTTCAACGATCGCAATCTTTGTCTCTATAGTCATCATTCCCGACACTCCGGGAGGGGCGTACGCCTTCACGATCGGCAACATCAACATACTACGTCAACATCCAGGTTGGGGAGAGCACCCCGTGTATCCAGCTAAGTATCACTAGCTTATCTATCTATCTATCTATCTATCTATCTATCTATCTATCTATCTATCTATCTATCTATCTATCTATCTATCTATCTATCTATCTATCTATTTGTTTGTAAGTTTGCAAAATAAAATAGAGGAGAGTATGTGAAAAGTCTGCACTTTGCTAAAATGAACCCTACTGAGAATAAGCTCTTATATGAAAATGATGAATAGTTGCTCTGCCGTAATTCCTTTCAAGTACCTAGTTTTCAACCTTGCACTCTCCCGAGTTTTGGACACAATTTGTTTAGATCCGAGATTTACTCGAACTCGAAACTTGTGGGTAGTGAATGCTTGATCGAGTCTAGGTAGTTGACGGATATGATATGGGAAGGTTTCGAGCTGCTGTCCATCTTGTTCCTAGAGATGCTAGAGTTCTGGAGAATTTATCTTTGAAAATCTTAAAATTTCTACATTATGAGTTCCTGTATGACGAGAGTTCAAAATTCCTACCACAGCCATATATTCATGCTTATTAGATTAGGAAAACCCATCTATTTATATAGATCATATTGTAGGCTTGAGTGTAGTCTTTATAGGCATTGAGTGTGGTTATCTTTGTGGACCCATAAGGAACCAGTCATGCGGTTAAAGTCAATACTATGTGCTCTCCATCCATTGATCTATGCTACTTCGTCCTCGAAGCATGCACCCATTTTATAAATACTACAATCATTCTGTGCTACTTCTGTCCCTAGAAGTACCACCTACATATAGATCCACTTCCCCCACATATTGTGCTGTCTCTACCCTGGAGATACGCGCTTATGCTGCTCCTACCCTGTGAGTACGCATGCATCCATCCATCCATCCATCCACAAAATACATACGCCACTCATTTCACTTCATCCGAGAAAAGGTTCTACTCCTATCCCGGGAGTGAACATCTAGAAATAATCATCACCGTTCCATTTGCCTACATAAAAGCTCCAGTCATTATCATTTCAAGTTATACACTCCCCGTTGCTAAAGTTTCATTTTCGGAGGATTGGTTGCTCTAAAAAAAAGAAGAAGAGAAAGAAAAAAAGAAAGAAAAAGAAAGAAAGAAAGAAAGAGTAGCCAAGTCCTTCCTTTCAAGAAGTTTCAAGGTTTCCGAATAAAGGGAGTCATGTTATCCCCAAAGGAGCAAGTGTAGAAGTAGATGTTCACCAAGTGATCACCCCTCATAATCATTTCCTTATCATCATCATCTTATCATCCATTCCATTTCCTCATTCACATGCACATATGACTTTATTATTATTTTAGTTCCTATTGGATCCATGTCTTAAATGTGCAATATATGCAAGTGAGTTTGAGTGTCTCCCCACCTATAAGCTCCACATAAGCCTATTAGAAGTAGGGTGAGAGAGAGAAGGCAACCTCACTATGCCTTAATTCCACAAATACCACATATTCTGAGAGAAGAGAGAAGGCATACGCTACACACATGCCTTGGAGAGGATCCAGAAATACCACAAATGAGAGACTTGAAAGGGTCATACAAGGAAACTCTGAGTTTTATTTGAAAATCTTGCAAAAACTCCGGAATAATAGTTGATCAAAGAGCGAGAAACATAGCGCTTGACTTGACCATTCTCGTCTTTCAACCGCTCAAGACCCAAGTGACGGCTACAAGCCCCATGGTGAAAGGTAATATGAGTAAGTTTTAAGTCAGAATAGTTCACTCTAATCCAGAGGAGAGTTCTTGTTTGAACGCATGTGTACTTTTGAGGCGTGAAAGCATTGTAGCAACTCCTGATCCATCACTGAGTTTATCTTTGCTCAGAGACGAGCAAAGGGTAAGCTTGGGGGAGTTGTTGACGGTCGATAAGTGTCAATTTTTACCGTCAACTAGACATGAAAAAGGACCTAAATATAATTACCATCTAGATATAGGGCTTACACTAATGGAATTCCACGAGTTTTGGTGAATGTCTATTTCTACGGGGTGTCGGTGAAAATACCCAAGGAAGGCCCACATGTCGGGTTTACATAGAGATAATCGGGAACCGGTGAAAATTCTATAACTGGAAGGTTCGAGAAGGCTCGGACCAAACGGGAGCCCGAACGGGCTCGGTGGAGAGTCGGCCGACTCCCCACCTTGGGCGGCCGACCGCCCACTTCGGCCAATCGCGTCGGCCTCGCGGATCCCCGTTCCACCGCTTTTGAGGATAAATAATAATCGTCCGTTTAGGTCGGTTTGATCCGAGGGCTGCGGTGCATCCTAGGGGGCTATATAAGCAGGGCCCCTGGCCCCTGGAGGAGGCATCCCTTGAAACCCTAATTCTTTATTTCCAGAGAGGATCAGGTGAGAGAGGTCCCTTGAATGGATCTCCTCCCTAGAGCCTAGCATTCAAGATAGATAGAGAGAGTATAGGGTGGAGGTAGAGTTGGAGGAAGCCCGGCATGTCGGTGTCTCCTCTCCGGTTGTACCTGCGGGATCAAGTCTCCTAACCCGAGGCTTGGTTCTAGGATTATTACGCAATTCAACTTCGATACTAGTAAGTTCTTGTTATTATTGCTCTTTGGTTTACGAGTTTACTTTATTCGCTTTCGGTTGGGAATAGAGTAATCGTTCAGTAGCGTAAGCGTGGTGCTTGGGCTAGGTTCACTCGTAGATGCTCCCTATCCGGCCGGAACCGTGGTAGTATCGGGGGAGATGAGTCCCTTTGTTACCTTTGTAATCCACTTCCCGTCGTAGGTAAGGTAGGTCCAAAAGTGCTAGGTTAAGCATCCTCTGTGGTGTCTTTTCTTAGGTGCTCCCATAGAGTAGTAGTTGCAAAGCTTGCCATAGGTTGGAAGGAGACTGTGGTAGTAATCCTCTCTATATTGCTCATTACCTTGTCTGTAGCTCAGGGGTTAAGTATAGACTTGGGTTAGTCGGATGCACGTTTTCTCCTAGCGGATAAATAAATAACGATACGGAATATCTCCCGGGTGAAGTGCTCACCGATATCCGTGCGCTTGCGGATTATTTCTCTTTGATTCTTTCGTGTGCGTATCTAGTATCAACAAGCATTTTCGGCGCGTTGCCGGGGAGAAAGACGGTCATTGAGATAACCTTAAGTCATGCTTAACCTTGTATTATACTTTTATCTTTTTGTATTTTTATTTTGCCTTTTCTTTTATATCCTTATGGATAACCCAAATTCCACGCCTATCCACCAATATCTTGCACCCATGAGCACATGCTTAGAGCCTCTACAACCCATGATTTTCACATCTAGCTATGAGCTACACCAATCTGTGGTTGCAATAGGTCAAAGCCAACCCTTTTCTATAGCTAGAGTCCTATCTTCTAATCAAGAGGGTATTGTACCCAAGGTCCTATCTTCTAACCATGGAGAAGGTAATGAACCCAAAGTCCTATCTTCTGATCAAGTAGGTAATGAACTTTTTGCTACACTTAGGGAATATTTTAATCTTCCTATAAATTTAGGTTTAGACCGCACCGCCGTTCTCCTTCGTCTCGCACCGCCGTAATCCGCCAGATTCCACCGCCGTCGCCATGGGGAGGAAGTCCAGCAACACTGCCAGCCAGGGGACCAGCAAGGCCGCCGGGCAAGGATCCAGCAAGGCTGCCGGCAAGGAGGTTGCCAAACCCGTGGTGCCGACGGTGATGCTTGATCCACTCCCGTGGGCGCGGTCGACCGTGACCATGGGAGAGCTCGAGCGCCTCGTGGCAGAGGGACTCCTGCTGCCTAACCCACCGGAGGGGCCGCCGGAGTGGATGGTGCCGGCCGTCGACCACCACGAGCCCAATCCGCCGGAGGGCTACGTGGTGAGTTTCATGAACTTCCACCGCCGTGGGCTCGGGGCGCGCCCGAACCGCTTCATGAGGGCGCTCCCCCACCATTTCGGGGTCGAGCTGCAACATTTCTCCCCCAACTCCATCTCCCATGCCGCCGTCTTCGCCGGCGTCTTCGAGGGGTACTTGGGCATGGCGCCACAATGGGATTTTTTCGTCCATGTGTTCAAGGCGCAGCTCTTCACCCTGGCGGCGGGGGCGACGCGCTCGGGGGAGAACGCGCGTCGCTACGTTCGAGCCGGCTCTTGCATGCTCTCTCTGAAGCGGAAGGAGCATTGGATCCCCGGCACTATGTCGTCGAACAACGCCGGGTGGTCCGCGGAGTGGTTCTATCTCCGCAACGAGGGGGGCATTTCCTAAAGTATACCGGGGAGGTTCTCACCAACCCTGGGTTCAACTGGCACTTTGGGAAACCCAAGGAGTACCACAAGCACCTCGACCCCCTGATCGACGCGATGGAGGTTCTTCGAGGGCTGAGGGTCGAGAAGACCCCGTTCAACATTGCCCACGTCATTGCGGGGTTCCACAGCCGCCAGGTGCTCCCATTGGTTGAGCGCCCGCTGTGGCTGGACCAGATGACCGCCGACGCCGACCCTCTGGCGCTCGAGGCCAGTCGGATGTCGGCCGAGGCCCTCCCGGCCGCCATCGTCGCCGAGCGGGTGCACCAGGCGATCGAGGACAAGTACTTCAGGGAGGAGCAAGTCAGCTTCTTCCCCATGCTTCCGGACGCCAACTACTTCCCCGAGGTACGCCATATCGAGCCCCTTTTTCTTCCTTCTTCTTTTTTACTCGAGCTCCTTAGTTTCTCACTGGGACGTATTTTCTAGGAGGTCATTAATCACAAGGAGTCGAGGCCCCCAGTGAAGGAGGACGCGCCCGACCGTGAGGTGAGATGCGTCGACTCCGCGCAAAAACATGCCAAAAACCTCACTAAGAAGCAGGAGAAGGTGAAGAAGGCTGCCGCGTTGCTCAAGAAGCAGACGCGCGCGGGGAAGCGCCGCCGGGAGAGGCGGGACAATCTGATGCTGGACCCCACCGTCCTGGGTCCCAGCTTGTCCGTTAGTGAGTCGGAAGAGGACGAGGAGGATGAAGATGAGGATGAGGAGGAGACCAACAGCGACGGCGTCGCCGCATCTCGAGGCCTGACGCCTCCCCGCTCTCATGTGCAGGAAGAGCCCCCGGCTCAACGGGTCGAACAGCCAGGGGAATCGGAGCGGGCTCGAGCAGGCCGGTGGGAGGAGTCATCCCGCCGGGCCAGCTGTGACACTTCGGCGCCTTCACTGCCGCCACGGGAGTCTGTTTCCCGTGGTCAGGCGGTTTCAACAACGGGCGCGCGCACCCGGCAGCAGGAAGCTGCAGATGCACGCAGATCTTCATCAACCCGGGGCGTCGAGCGCCCCGAGGTACGCCGGGCTCCTTCCGGCGGCACCAGTCGGAACAGGCTTCAACGCGCCGAGCGCGAGAGCCGACGAGAGACTCGGCCGCAGAGTCGGCCGATACGGGCAAGGCTGCCGAGGTCTCGAGGCCCACGAGCAGCTCAGGCAAGACCGCCGAGGTCTCGAAGCCCCCGAGCGGCTCGAGTAAGACCGCTGAGGCCCGAAAGCCCCCGAGCGGCTCGAGCGAGTCTGCCGTGTCTACCAAGCCCCGGGTGGCTCGAGTGGCGTTACTGGGGGTTCAGATTTGCTGAAGGGGTAAGTTTCTTTTTGAGCCTTGTTTATTTGCTTCTTATCCATGTGAGAGTTGTCGTTTGCTTTTTCTCATCGTCTCTCCTTTTTAGGGCCAAGCGCCCCTTGATGGCCTTCCATCCCATCCACCCCTCCAAGAAGTTGAGGGCGTAGGACGGAACGAGCAGGGCCTCTGCTGGCTCAGGTGGCGTGACCCTCCCTCCTACTGCTTCGTTATGGGTGGCGCAGGCTCTAAGGGCGGTAGAACGCGGGAAGCTGATGGCGGCTACCTCTCGTGCAGGTGCCGGGGCTGCCACAACGGCAGAGGGAGGTAAACTCATCTCCGCATCGACTGCCTCTGCTACGGCCTCACTCGGAATGCCATCGTCCACAGCCCCAGGCCACTCAGAGGCGGCGACCGGCGACCAGGGGACGGCAGTCGTGGCGGAGGCGCCCGAGTCGGCGGCCGGTGGTCGGCAGGCGTCGGCCATGGCGGAGGCGCCTAAGGCAGCGGCCGGCGACCAGCAGACGTCGGCTAGGATGGAGCGTGCTCCCATCACTCTAGATGACGAGGACTCGAGCCTGGGTTCTCTCGGTCGGGACCTTGGAAGCCCGACTTAGGTGTGGCCCAAGAGCCTGCAGAAGCTCGAGGTGGAGCGCCGGGAGAGAGGGCAGGAAGAGGTGAGCTCTACAGCCGCCGTGGAGGCGCTGGCGTCGGGCGGCGGGGACGCGCTGGCATCGAGCCAAGTGCACGGCCCTCGGTCCGAGCAGGCGCCGACCCCGCCTCAGGGCATGGAGCTCGACCCCCTGGCGGGTCAGCAGGTCAAGATGCTGCTGGCGCAGCAAGGGCAACAGGTGCAGCAGGAGGAGGCGCAGCCGACGCAGCGGGAGCTGGCCATGGTGGTGTTCCAGGAGCCGCCGCAGCCGGTGCTGCCAGGACAGGTCGTCGTGCCCCGTCTCGTGCCTGACTCGACGTCGGGCGAAATGGAGTATGTCAGCATGTCCGAGGCCGAGTGCTGGGACGAGGCGCAGAAGAAAATGTTAGCGGGTGAGGCGGCCGACCATCATCTCCAGGCACTCGGCTTGTGGCCCATCACCACGTCCGAGGCCGGGGAGGGGACGGCATCCTCGAGCCGGGCCCAGGACGCGCCCATGATGCCGCCGCCCCCACCGTTTCCCACGCTGGCGGATCGAGTGGCGGAGGCCGGGGGCAGTCCACAGGCGGTAGAGCAGATACGCGACGCCGTGGCCCAGCGCATGCGGGACGCGTACCCGCAGTGGGGAAAGGTGCCACTCCTGCTTCGGAACCCGGCGAACCCCGTGGCCCCCGCTACTGTGGTGAACGACCAGCAGGAGCTGCGGATTCACGAGGAGGCCGAGGAGTATCGGTGCTGGCTCGAGAGCTCCCTGAGGCTCGCCCTGCACACCGTCGCCGAGGATCTGCCCTGGCTACTGAACGTAAGTACCTAATGGCATCGTCACTTTCTTCTTTTCTGTTTGTTGTCACTGCCGTCGTAATTCTTCTTCTCGCGGCTCATCCTCTTGTGACTCAGTCGGCCCAGAGCCAGTCGTACGCCAAATCCGTCCACCTCCACGCCATCCAGGAGAGCGAGGAGGAGATCTAGCGGCTCGTGCGGCTGGGCCACAACGCCGAGACGGAGCAATACCGAGCCGCTCGACTTCTTCGAGGTGCTAAAGCCGAGGCGGCCTCGGCCAGGGAGGACGCCCAACTGGCGAGGGACGAGCTGGCTCGCGCCGAGCGGGAGGCCGAGACCGCTCGGAACGAGGTCGACCGGCTGAAGCAGGTCGCCGCGCAGTTCAAGGAGAGCGCGGTGACAGCGTCCGGGAGCCTTGACGAGAAGGTCCGGCTCATTGAGCAGCTCGAGAAGGAGAAGGCTCATGCCGCCGCCTATACCAAGGAGCTGGAGCAGGCGGTGGGGCGGGCAAACGCCGCTCAGGAGACCTTCAAGGCCGCGCTCGACGTGGAGAAGAAGCGGGCCAACGGGCTTCAGGGTGAGTTGGCCACTCTCCGGCAGGCCGTCGTCGACAAGGACGCTGCCGTGCGGTCCGCCGGCAAGACCATCGAGGAGCTGCGGGCTGAGAAGACCGACCTGACCCGCGCCCTCCAAGGAAAGCAGGCGGAGCTCAAGAGTACGCTCGAGCGTGAGCAGGGGCTGTCGACCCGCTGCACTGGTAAGTTTCTCGAACCGCTCCTTGTTGGGTTTTACGACGTTTGTTTTGCCTGGTGTCGTAAATTCCAGACTTCTGGTTTTTCCTTTTCAGCTCTCGAGGCCGATCTGGCGACGGCGCGTGGCGAGGCCAAGTTGTGCCAGGAGTTGCTCGCCGCCGAGGTGGTTGCAAAAGCCCGGGTCACCGGCGCCATCGATGCCCTCAGCGCCCGCTGGGGGCTCGAGCCCGTGGTGGATCCCGAGGGGCCAGAAGCTGGGCACGGTTTTGCCGAGCGGGTTCTTGGTTTTGGCGTTGCCCTGCGGGACCGCGTCCGGGGAGCTCTTCGGTTTGCCGCACAGCGGGCCCTCGCCATCTTCTACTCAGGATTCGCCCTCCCGCGGGACGAGATTATCCAGGGGATGGAGGTCGTCTCGGGAGGCTTTGTCACTTCTGACACGGCATCCGAAGAGGCCGAGCAACAGCGGCACGACCAGCTCGTGGCCGACGCCGAGGTCCCGGGGCGCGATTGGCGGAGAAATTCGAGCGCTTCGTCCTCCCTCCTGACACGTGGAGGCTGGCCTGCGAGCCAGAGTTTGGGCAAAAAAGGCCCATGTAAATAAATATTTTGGTATGAAGTGGCCTAGGCGGCCTTTAAACATCGATAGTTTTAATGTTCATGGCGTTCTGATTTCTCTTTACTTTTTTCGCCTAAGTTTGTCTCTTTTTGACCAAGTGTGAGCATTGCGCTCCAACCCCGTCGAGGGGAGGCGAGTTAGGATTCCGTAGCTCGGAAGCGTGGGAACCCTTAAGCTCGACCGTCCCGGCTCTGGGGGGCTCGAGGCATTGCGTCTACTTAGTTTTCGAGAGAGCGTTTGAGGCAAGAAAGTAGAGAGTGCGCCGAGCATTTCAAAAAAACTCGAGTTATTTTCGAGGACTCCAGGGGGGTTCCCCCCCTGGTCTAGCCCCCGAGGGGGGCTTGGCTCTGTGGGAACAGAGTCGAGCCCACCTCTTGTATGAACGAAAACGAGAGCTAATGTCGAAAGCTTTTATTCATTCATGCAAGTAGTAGATGGTACAAGAGATGTACAAGGCCTCGAGGCCTAAGGGAAAAAGCGACGTAGCTGTTCGATGTTCCACGCATTGGTGAGGATCGAGCCCTTGTCATCGGCGAGCTTGTACGTCCCGGGCTTCAGCACCTCGACCACGATGAAAGGACCTTCCCACGGTGGGGTAAGCTTGTGGCGTCCTTTGTTGTCTTGCTGCCGTCGGAGCACGAGGTCGCCGACTTGGAAGTCTCATTTGCGCACGTTCTTGTCGTGGTAGCGTCGTAGCTTCTGCTGGTAGTGTGTGGAGTGTAGGAGCGCCATGTCTCGAGTTTCCTCGAGCTGGTTAGCGGCGTTAGCTAGGGCCTCCTCGTTGGTTTGCTCGTTGTAGGCTTTGAGTCGAGGGGACCCGTACTCGAGGTCGGTGGGGAGGACGACCTCGGACCCGTAGACCAGGAAGAACGGGGTGAACCCCGTGGCTCGGCTCTCAGTCGTCCGTAGGCTCCATAGGACCGAGGGAAGCTCGGCCATCCACTTCTTGCCGTGCTTGTTGAGGCAGTCGAAGATTCTTGGCTTTAGCCCTTGAAGGATCATGCCGTTGGCATGCTCGACCTGTCCATTAGTTCGAGGATGGGCAACTGCTGACCAGTTCACCCGGATATGGTGACGGTCGCAGAAGTCCAGGAACTTTTTGCCGGTGAACTGGGTGCCGTTGTCGGTGATGATGACGTTGGGGACCCCAAAGAGATGGATGATGTCGGTGAAGAACTCGACCGCTCGTTCCGAGCGGATGTTGGTGATGGGTTTGGCCTCGATCCACTTGGTGAACTTGTCGATGGCGATGAGCAGGTGTGTGTATCCCCCCGTTGTTTTCTTGAGAGGTCCGACCAGGTCGAGCCCCCAGACCGCAAACGGCCACGTGAGGGGGATCATCTGGAGCGCCTGAGCGGGGAGGTGAGTTTGCTTGGCGTAGAATTGGCACCCCTCGCACGATCGGACTAGCTTGATTGCGTCGGCGGTCGCGGTTGGCCAGTAGAAGCCTCGACGGAAAGCGTTCCCGACAAGGGTCCTTGGCGCAGCATGATGGCCGCAAGACCCCGAGTGCATGTCTCTGAGCAACCTTCTGCCCTCCTCGATGGAGATGAATCGTTGGAGTATGCCGGTTGGACTGCGGCGGTAGAGTTCTTTGTCATCCCCATAGAGGACGTATGTTTTGGCTCGTCGAGCCAATCGTCTTGCCTCTGTCCGGTCCTCAGGCAGTTCCCCTCGAGTCAAGTACTCGAGGAAGGGCGCGCGCCAATCTGCTTGTGGGCTCGAGGGCCTGTCGACCTCCATGACCTCAGCCCCGGTCGAGGGGGATTCGGTCGTAGAAGAGGGCTCGACGACCGGCGTGGCGCCAGCCCCCGAGTCCCATTTTATGGAGGGCTCGTGGAGATCCTTTGAGAAAATGTCTGGGGGGACGGTCGCTCGAGAAGAAGCGATCTTGGCTAGCTCGTCCGCGGCTTCATTGAAGCGCCTGGGGACGTGGTTGAGCTCGAGGCCGTGGATTTTTTCCTCCAACTTACGTGCCTCATTGCAGTACGCTTCCATCTTTTCATCGTGGCAGCTCGAGGCCTTCATCACCTCGAGCGTCGAGGCGTCGAACCCCGAGCTCGATGGCGATGCGCAACCCAGTCACAAGCGCCTCGTATTCCGCCATGTTGTTGGAGGCCGCAAAGTGGATTCGAACCACGTAGCGCATGTGCACCCCAAGGGGTGAAATGAAGAGCAGGCCTGCGCCCGCCCCCGTCTTCATGAGCGACCCGTCAAAATACATGGTCCAGAGCTCGGCTTGGATCGGTGCTGAGGGGAGTTGGGTGTCGGTCCACTCAGCGACGAAGTCTGCCAACACTTGGGATTTGATAGCCTTCCGTGGTGCATAGGTGATGGTCTCGCCCATGAGCTCGACCGACCACTTAGCAATTTGACCCACTACTTCCCGGTTCTGTATTATCTCCCCGAGCGGGAATGATGATACGACCATTACTGGGTGGCTAAGAAAATAGTGCTGGAGTTTTCGCCGTGTGAGTACGATCGTGTAGAGTTGCTTTTGGATCTGGGGGTACCGAACCTTGGCATCAGAGAGTACCTCACTGACAAAATAGACCGGCCGCTGGACAGGGAGCGCGTGCCCCTCTTCCTGCCTCTCGACCACTATGACCGCACTGACCACCTGAGTGGTTGCGGCGACATAGAGGAGGAGCGGCTCGGCCGGTCGATCAGGTTGGGCAGGTCTGGGTGGCACGAGCACTGGAGGGGAGGTGAGCATGCTTTTCAGCCTCGAGAGTGCTTCCTCCGCCTCGGGTGTCCACGCAAAGTGCTCGGATTTTTTAAGGAGCCGGTACAACGGCAAGGCTTTTTCTCCTAGGCACGAAATGAAACGACTGAGGGCCGCCAGGCAACCCGTGACCTTTTGTACCCCCTTCAGGTCTCGAATTGGTCCCATCCTCATGATGGCCGTGACCTTTTCGGGGTTGGCCTCGATCCCGCGCTAGGAGACGATGTAACCTAATAGCATGCCTCGAGGCACACCAAAAATGCACTTTTCAGGATTCAGTTTGATGTTCTTGGCCCGGAGGCACTCGAACGCTACCGTGAGGTCCTCGATGAGATTCTCTACTTTCCTAGTCTTAACAACGATGTCATCAACGTAGGCCTCGACTGTTTCCCCTATGTGCTTCCCAAAAACGTGGAGCATGCATCGTTGGTACGTTGCCCCGGCGTTTTGAAGGCCGAAGGGCATGGTGACATAGCAATACATGCCTACAGGGGTGATGAAAGAAGTCGCGAGCTGGTCGGACTCCTTCATTTTTATTTGGTGGTAGCCAGAGTAAGCGTCGAGAAAAGAAAGTACTTCACAACCCGCAGTGGAATCAACAATTTGATCTATTCGAGGCAAAGGAAATGGAACTTTGGGACATGCTTTATTTAAACTAGTGTAGTCTACACACATCCTCATTTTTCCATTCTTTTTCTCTACTAGTACAGGATTAGATAGCCACTCGGGATGGTGTACCTTCTTGATGAATCCGGCCTTCTCGAGCTTCTCGACCTTCTCGCGGATGACCCTGCGCTTCTCCTCGTCGAAACGGCGCAGGCGTTGCTTCACGGGTCTCGAGCCGGGACGGATCTCCAAGGCGTGCTCGGCTACATCCCTCGGTATGCCGGGCATGTCCGAGGGACTCCACGCAAACATGTCGGAGTTTGCGTGGAGAAAGTCGACGAGCACGGCTTCCTATTTGTCGTCGAGGGAAGCGCTGATGGTCAGCGCCTTCTCGCTGGAGGTGCTTGGATCGAGCGGGATCTTCTTGGTGTCCTCAGCGGGCTCGAAACTGCCGGCCTGTCGCTTGGGTGAGGGGATGGCCGCCTCAGCCGCCAGGCAATCGAGCGTCTTGGCGATCTCCTCGGTCTTGACCAACGCTTCCCCGTACTCAACGCACTCAACATCGCAGGAGTACGCGTGCTCGTATGTGGAGTCGACGGTGATCACTCCATTTGGTCCTGGCATCTTGAGTTTGAGATAAGCATAGTTGGGGATGGCCATGAACTGGGCGTAGCACGGACGGCCGAAGATCGCGTGGTAGGTTCCGCTGAACTCAACCACGTCGAAAGTGAGGACCTCCCTGCGGAAGTTCGAGCGCATGCCAAAATAGACGGGGAGGTCGATACGGCCGAGGGTGAGCGCCTTCTTGCCAGGGACGACACTGTGGAAGCCCCCGGTGCTCGGCTTGAGCTGCGCCCTCGTGATGCCGAGCAAGGTGAGCGTCTCCATGTAGATGATGTTGAGGCTGCTGCCCCCGTCCATGAGGACTTTGGTGAAGCGGGTGTTGACGATGATCGGGTCGACGACGAGGGGGTAGGCGCCCGGGTTGGTGACGTGCTCCGGATGGTCATCATGGTCGAATGTGATGGGCGCATCGGACCAGTCGAGGAACTGGGGAGTGGCCGGTTGTTGACGGCAATTATACCCTGTTTTTACCCCATGTAAAGCCGTCAACAATGGTCGAGTTCGGAGATAACACCATGCCAATGAGTAGTGACATAGGTACAATTGACTTTGTTCCAGATGTACGTGTCATTATTTGGGTGCAGGAGCAAACAGACACTTTTCAGTGTTCGGGAGCTACAAATGAAGGTAGAGCAACCAACCAAGATGGCCAATGACCAAACCAACTCCACATTCATCAATGTCATATCCTCTCGGAGTCAGTGTGCAAAAGATGAGCACAAAGGTCAGGTCGGCCGACCTGACAATTGTGGGTCCAATACCACCATTGTGCTTAGAATTGCATCGTGAAACTACCTGCAAAAGATGGCCCTTTGGTTCCACCAAAGGCAGGTCGACCGACCAAGGTTTGGGGCCATCTCGGACACTGCCAGAACACCAGAGACGTCAGGAAGACAGTGGTGGGTCCACCCCCCAAAGGGCCAGGTCGGCCGACCACCCTTTGGTGGGATGCCACCTGTCCTGACTCACTACCGACCTTGGGATGCTTCTAGAAGGTGACACATGTCACCAGGGGATTGGACCCCTGGTCGACCGACCTAGCAAGTGGGCCAACCAAAGGTCGGTTGGCCTCCCACCGACATGCTGAAGCCTCCTGGAGCTGACACATGGCAAATGGGTGAAAAGCCTCGGTCGGCCGACCGAGGGTTTGGGCCCATCCTGGGTCGGTTGTCCCAAACCGACCTCAGGAGCACATCCTGGCCCTCCATTCAAGTCGGTTGTGAAGTCGGTTGATCCAACGGCGCATGGTGAAGATCACACGGAATGCTGACATGGCGTTTCCTTAGCCCCTACTCCACCTAGGGCTATAAATACCCCCTCACTCCCTTATTTGTAAGACATCAAGGAGAAGCCTCTTGAGAGCCTTATAGCTTTGTAGTCCACTATAGTAGTAGTAGTAGTGTGTGAGTTAGAGTGAGTCGAGCGGAGCTCGGGGTCTCGGAGTCGTCTTCGGAGAGTCTCGGTATGTCTTCCTCTTGTTTTAGTAAGATTCTTAGTATTTAATATTTATATTATTCTTGCTTTACTTTCGTAGTACTAGTATTTACTTTCTCGCCTTAGTTATCGTAAGTATACATTCTTTCGTGGCACATTGCTCTCTCCCCGAGCGGGCGTATGTCGCTCTTGAGTGAAGTGCTCTAGGCCCTAGTCTAGGTTTAGAGTAGTAGAGATAGTGTAGGCGCGGTGTCTAGACTAGATCTGCCGGTGTGAACGTCTGGCTGCACCCAGGAACGCCCACAAGTGTAGTGTGACAGCCTTTCGTTGGGACCTTGGAGTTCTCCTGAGCGTGTTGTTAGGTTAGATTGTAGGCCTACTTTGGGGGTCGCTTCAGGGTGCTTTATTTTAGCATCCTGTCTCGTCCGTCGGCCGCAGTAGAAAGTTAGAGTTAGTTCTCACGTATACTTAGGATAGCTGGGTCAGGATCTAAACGCTAGGACTAATTCATGGAAGTAAGCCAAGACCCATTAGGAATCTTACACTCACTCATTGTCCTCTCACCTAGCTACTATTCCATTAGTTACCCCTTAGACTCTCTTACCAACTCCTTGATCCATCCTTCCTATCCACTTAGTTCATCCCACTAGCACTAGTGAAACTAGATGATAGACATCGGATCTCCTTTACCTATTGACTCCTAGCTACAGCTTTCCCTTGGGAGAAATATAAATCGACAACCTTGGAATACTCCTTGGTGAAATACTACGGTAGATTCGTGCGCTTGCGGAATATCCAATAGATATAGAATTACCCCTCCGGCATCTCTAGCGTTCGCCATACTTCGGTGGTTGCGCTAAGAAATGCCAACAAGCATTTCGGCGCCGTTGCCGGGGAAAGCGTCAGCCTAGGAGTTTTAATATTATCGAATCCGGGGGTCGGTGACCGTCTAGTTAGCAATTAGTGTTAGGGTGTTATCTCTCACCTATCTTGCTTCTCGAAGCAAGACGGTGCATGAGCGGTTGTTGAGGTGAACTGGACATTGTCAAGTTCTACCTCCAGGGTTCATTCGAACCTAAACCCGTTCAAGGAAGGAGGCTTTGCGCTAGTAATCAAAGAAGCCATGACCCAAAAGATCATCCCTGACTATTCTGCACCGTTAGCTGACTATGTCGCTACGGGTTCGCAGCTTAGCTTGGGGGATGCAACTTTTGAGTCGTGCTCGTCATTATGGTGCAAGCCAACCCGTTTGTGGGAAACCACACGGGAACGCCAATGCCCATCTCCAATACTTCTTTGTAGGTGTGTAGGACTTCTATCGTTAGAATACCTCCACAAAAGCCATCTGTCTTCACATTTTCCATTCTTCTTGGGAAAGGCGAAGCGGTAGTTTTAAACCAACAGAGAAGAAGTCGCCGTCAAGAGAAACCCTTGTCATCATTAGTGACGGAACGGCTCCATCACTCATAATCCAATCATAGATTGTGAGTGATGACTTGATCCAAGGATGTCGTTTAATCCTTTTGTGAATCTTTGTGCATCATTGTCTTTACTTCCATTTTTCTACTATAGTATGATTTGGTTTGGTTGTGCTTCTGGGGTACTTCCATAGGCTCTTTAAATTAAGCGTGGTGCTTAGGTTATTTTGCCTACCTTAATTAAATAAGACATGGAGTCAAGTTTGATTAATTGAACCGAAAATTACTAGTGTGGACTTTGGTTGTATGCCTAGACTAACCCCTGCAGGAAGTTCAAATCCAAAAGGGTAAGTTGTTGAGATAGAATCACAATTAAGGTGAACATTGAATGAAACCTTGATCAAGAAGAGAATGGAGATCTCAAAGGTTTGGCAAAGTGCAATCATCCCCATCCATCTCCAGGATGGAATGGTGCACATTGAAGCTCAATCATCAATGGAGAGGTCCTGCTCTATGGACCTAAAACATGGAGCCCTCGCTGATAAGGTATGTCAGTAGTTATCTCATGTTTACTTTCTGCATTTCAATTTTGCATTTCCCTTTCAATTGCATGTTTACTTTTAGAATTGCATATTTTATTTTGACAAAATAAGTTAGACATAGGTAATAAAACTTGAGAAGAGTAATTAGAGGAAAGCCGAAATTTGGTGGGGCCACCATGGCCAAGTCGACCGACTTGTCATGTGGGGTCCACCACCTCTTTCTTCACTCGGCTAGAAGCAGGGATCCAAGGAGCAGCATAGGATGCTCTGGGGCCCCAAAGCCCAGGTCAACCGACCTAGACTTGTTGTCACCAGGCACCCTGCTGTCGCCCAATGATGACAACCAAGGATCCTATGCCCACCACACTAGCCAGAATTCGAGGAGAGATGGTTCATTGCTCATGACTTTAGCTTAGGATGCCACTTCGAGCATCTTGAATGCTTTAGGGAGCATGCCACCAGCCAAAGCCAGCATAGGGAGTGGCAATGCATACTTAAGTGTTCCTATGGTTCATGGGAATCACTTTAATGCTTGTCTTCACTTCTGCTTTCTCCTTTTCTCTTTCACCAAACACTAGACATAGGAATCCAAGCAACCTTAGCAACTTTGGACCATGACCACCACCACCCTTGCCAGACAACCTAACTTAGAATAAAGTGGGTGGGGGATACAAACCTTGGTCGACCGACCAGGTTTATAGTCCAATGCTAGTGACCTTTAGCAAACACTAGGATAGATTCCTTGTCAGAGGGAGAGCATGCTGCATAGGGGCCAGGGCCAGGTCGGTCGACCTGCTCTTTGGGAGGCTTTGCCTTGCCCTTTCACCCCTATGACTAGCACCCCAAGTTGAGCTCAATACCACAGCATAACCAGTAGAATCATCTTGAGCTCACTTGGCCTTCTCTTTTCTCTTTAGTGTTCCAAGCCTTCTCAAGCTTAGTGTAGTAGTAGCCATAACCAAAAACCCAAAAACATTTCCCTTTCCAAATGCGTGTTTACCTTTACCTTTGCATCAGAACACTTAGTCATCATGCATAAAAAGAAAAAAAGAAAAAATATAGAGACAACCTTTTGCTTAACCCGCCGAGCAACTTGGGGACAGTGGGGCCCATGGCTGGGTCGGCCGACCCAGCCTTGGTGCCACCCATCATCGCCAACTTTGCCCCCTTGCTTTGCCATGCCATGTTCATGACTTGCTCTTAGTTAAAATTTTAAAATCATGACATGTATAGTTTCTTAGGCTTCCTCGAACATCTAGATGAAGCTAGCTTGGCAAATTTCGTAGCTTTAAGCAAACAACTTTTGGTGCATTTAGTTGGCTTGTGTTTGGGAGTGTTGCCAAGCTTGGGGAGGCCAACCATGGGTCGGTCGACCTAGTGGTTGGGCCTACCTCCTTCCGGCTTACGGTATGTGTGATCTTACAGCTATAGTATGAATGCCACAAGAAAAGGAAGACAGGAAACTATCAACCTACATCCTAGAAGCTAGACTCCCTCACTCTCACCTCTTGCTTTAGCCAAGAAGATGAAGAAACTCACCATCCCATTTAGCTAAGCAAGAGTGATTAAGCCACTAAGCCAAGCATAACCTTGAGAGCAACTGGCACTAAGATTTTGAGCTGGTAGACCGCCAAAGGTAGGGGTTAGCCGATCCCACCATTGAGCCTACTCATGCTCCTTTCACTTTGGCTAGATGTGTAGATTCACGGACGACACTTGGATACTCAAGGGGTCTCCAAGTGTGGATCGACCGACCCACGCATGAACCCCATGGGTATCCTGTTGTCTTCTGCTCACCTCACAAAAGAATCCTATACACACTATGCTAGCCAAACATTGAAAGAAATGGTCCCTTGGTCCATCACTCTTAGCATGGATACTCCTCTTCACCTTGGGACCAAACAACCAGCTCATATCTGCAAAGTGGTCAGCGAGACATGCTTGAGTGTTCCCATGGTTAATGGGAATCACTTGAGCCATGTCCCCACTTTTGCCAATCACCTTCTATCGTTCACCAAGCACTAGATTAGGGAATCACTGAAATATCACTACCTCTGATCCACAACTAGCCTTCACTCTCCTAGCAAAAGGTTGAGAGTGCTGAGAGGCCAAGCTTGGGGGTCGGCCGACCCCCACTTTGTGCCAATTCAGAGATGGCATTAGGATTCCCTGTTTATAGTCCAATAGAACATTTAGTTGTGCTTAGGGGAGATCAGCCTACCTTAGCTTTGAGACTTCACCATTTGCCTTTCTCCCCCTGTGAACAACCTTGCAATGTGAGCCCAAATCCACACTTAGAACCATCTTGAGCTCACATTGCCTTCTCTTCTCTCTCTAAGACGGGGGATGCCACGAGCATGCTCCCAAAGAGAGAAAGAGAGAGATGTTTTGGGAGTGCACCCAACATAGAGTGACCTCTACTCACTTCCCACTTTGGCACAAAGCAAGGGGAGGAGCACTTTAAGGTCTACAAGGGTACAGGTCGACCGACCCATAAAGTTGGTCACCAGTACCTTTGTTCACTTACTCTCCTCCCCCTGTGAACACTTTTTGCGAGCCCTTCTTCCTGTAGCAATAAAAGTTTGACTTGTTCCATGAGCAAGTGTGGCGTGTGTCACTACCCACTAGCACACCCTGCTGTGGGAGTGACTATGCCCCACAAGGACCACTATCACTTGGGAGGACTAATGCTAATGCTAATCTTTATTTTCCTAGCGTGTCCTTGTGTTGTCTCACCTTTGCAGCTAAGAGAAGAAGTTGTTCCCTCCGATAAATGCCTTGTGCACCTCCACCGAGTAAGAGAGTCCAAGAGCAGCCTCATGTCCGGCCCTCTTGGACCGCATGTGCAAGAAGCCAAAGTGTTGCGGGAACAAGCAGACCCCGCAGTGAAAGTGTAGAAGAAGACGATGAGGTAAGGTCCATGGACATTCTAGGTCCATATGGAGACCTGTTCAGATCTCACTCCAAGAGTGCGAACTCTTTACCCATGGGTAGAGAGATGCGCCATCAAAAGATGGACATGGACGACCTCATCGACAACACTAAGCTTGGCTCAGCAAAACGCCCAACCTCTACAACTATGCAAGATGAGCGAAGCCAAGCTTGGGGGAGATCCTCTCCCCTACTAAGGTACGTTTATCCAAGGTATGTTTTCTATCCCGCATTTTCCTTTATTTACTTTATTGCATTATAAAATAAAAGTTTAATTATAATAAAAAGGCTTATCTATATCATGCTTCATGAGTGCTCTTCTTCCTATGGAAATAATTGTTAAATTGCTAGTTAATGTTTCTCTAATGCTTGTTTACAACTTAGCACTTCTCTAAGTATGGATTACTTGGCACTCTTAACCATCATGAACTTGATCACTTAGTTGATTGCAAGTGCTAAAACAAAGTCTAAGTTGTTGTGAGATATGAGATAGTTAAGATAGGAGCTCTACTCTATTGTTCTAAGCACGCATGATTGCCAGAGATTTCCTTTTAAAATGAATAAAAAACTTAATTGTTCCTCAATGGTGTTGAAATTCCTACCACGGCCATATATATATCTTGATATATCCATAAGCCTTCTACATAAGCTACTTGCTTGCATTGAGTTTGGTTAAGACTTGTAGAACCTTTGTTAGAGGTTTGTCATGGCCCTAAGATCAAGATCCACAGACCACCAAATATGCTGCTTCCAATCCGGAAGTATGCAACCATGCTACTCCTACCCTGGGAGTACGCATCTGACTACCATCGTTATGCTACTCCTACCCTGGGAGCACGTATCATCATCCATACCACCATTCTTGTGCTGCTTCTACACTAGAAGTACGCACCTTCACCAATTCCATCATATAGGTTGCTCCATGTTCCAAAGTTAGAAATCTTCTCTCAAAGTTATCATTTGTTAGGTGAGACACATCCCAAAAAGGCTAGGCATCTATTGCTTAAAAAAAAAGAAGAGAGAGAAAAAAAGAGAGAGAAAGAAAAAAAGAGAAAAAAAGAGAAAAAAAGAGAAAGAGAAAAAAAAGAGAGAGAGAGAGCTAGCCTTGTCTCAATAGAAGTAGAGAGAGAGAGAGATAGAATCAAATAAAGGAGCAACCTCATCCACCATACATCCATCTTTTCCTCATTACCTTACCATTTCACTACATTCATCCATTCCATTCATATCATCTTACATCTTGATCTAAGGATATGATAAGACTCTGCTGTGGTCCAAGATTTCAATTTTTCTTAACTAAGACAACATATGCCTTGCAAGTACGCTATTCCTTGACATACCTATTTAAGCTCCACATAAAGCCTTATTAGAGATAGGATGTCTTTGAAAGGCAAACACATGATGTGCCTTGGTGAGGATTCATACACCACTTGAGTGACTTGAGAGAAACCATTTGAGGAACATTAAGACTTCTTTTGAAAACTTATCAAAAACCTCTGGCATGAAACTTGCTAAAAGAATGAGAAAACTAGATGCTCTAGTCAAAACTGTTCTATCTTCCAACATCCCAAGACTAAGTTAATGCCATAAGCCCCATGAGTGCTAGAGTAATATTGGTGTGTTAGCATTGCTAATTTTTCTATTAAAGGAGAAGTTATTTGTTGTGCACTTAGTATTATTGAGATGTTAACTTAGTGATAACACATGATCCACTGCTAAGTCTTATTGTTTGCTCGGGACGAGCAAAGGTTAAGCTTGGGGGATCTTGTTGACGGCAATTATACCCTGTTTTTACCCCATGAAAAGCCGTCAACAATGGTCGAGTTCGGAGATAACACCATGCCAATGAGTAGTGACATAGATACAATTGACTTGGTTCCAGATGTACGTGTCATTATTTGGGTGCAGGTGCAAACAGACACTTTTCAGTGTTCGGGAGCTACAAATGAAGGTAGAGCAACCAACCAAGATGGCCAATGACCAAACCAACTCCACATTCACCAATGTCATATCCTCTCGGAGTCGGTGTGCAAAAGATGAGCACAAAGGTCGGGTCGGCCGACCTGACAATTGTGGGTCCAATACCACCATTGTGCTTAGAATTGCATCGTGAAACTACCGCAAAAGATGGCCCTTTGGTTCCACCAAAGGCAGGTCGACCGACCAAGGTTTGGGGCCATCTCGGACACCGCGAGAACACCGAGAGACGTCGGGGAAGACGGTGGCGGGTCCACCCCCAAAGGGCCAGTCGGCCGACCACCCTTTGGTGGGATGCCACCCGTCCCGACTCACTACCGACCTTGGGATGCTTCTAGAAGGTGACACATGTCACCGGGGATTGGACCCCGGTCGGCCGACCTAGCAAGTGGGCCAACCAAAGGTCGGTTGGCCTCCCACCGACATCTTTGAAGCCTCCTGGAGCCGACACGTGGCAAATGGGTGAAAAGCCTCGGTCGGCCGGCGAGAGGGTTTGGGCCCATCCGGGTCGGTTGTCCCAAACCGACCTCGGGAGCACATCCCGGCCCTCCATTCAAGTCGGTTGTGAAGTCGGTTGATCCAACGTCGCATGGTGAAGATCACGCGGAACGCTGACATGGCGTTTCCTTAGCCCCTACTCCACCTAGGGCTATAAATACCCCCTCACTCCCTCATTTGTAAGACATCAAGGAGAAGCCTCTTGAGAGCCTTATAGCTATGTAGTCCACTATAGTAGTAGTAGTAGTGTGTGAGTTAGAGTGAGTCGAGCGGAGCTCGGGGTCTCCGGAGTCGTCTTCTGGAGAGTCTGGTATGTCTTCCTCTTGTTTTAGTAAGATTCTTAGTATTTAATATTTATATTATTCTTGCTTTACTTTCAGTAGTACTAGTATTTACTTTCTGCCTTAGTTATCGTAAGTATACATTCTTTCTGCTGGCACATTGCTCTCTCCCCGAGCGAGCGTATGTCGCTCTTGAGTGAAGTGCTCTAGGCCCTAGTCTAGGTTTAGAGTAGTAGAGATAGTGTAGGCGCGGTGTCTAGACTAGATCTCGGTGTGAACATCCGGCGCACCCAGAACGCCCACAAGTGTAGTGTGACAGCCTTCCGTTGGGACCTTGGAGTTCTCCTGAGCGTGTTGTTAGGTTAGATTGTAGGCCTACTTTGGGGGTCGCTTCAGGGTGCGTTATTTTAGCATCCTGTCTCGTCCGTCGGCCGCAGTAGAAAGTTAGAGTTAGTTCTCACGTATACTTAGGATAGCTAGGTCAGGATCTAAACGCTAGGACTAATTCATGGAAGTAAGCCAAGACCCATTAGGAATCTTACACTCACTCGTTGTCCTCTCACCTAGCCGCTATTCCATTAGTTACCCCTTAGACTCTCTTACCAACTCCTTGATCCATCCTTCCTATCCACTTAGTTCATCCCACTAGCACTAGTGAAACTAGATGATAGACATCTCGGATCTCCTTTACCTATTGACTCCTAGCTACTGACTTTCCCTTGGGAGAAATATAAATCGACAACCTTGGAATACTCCTTGGTGAAATGCTACGGTAGATTCTGTGCGCTTGCGGAATATCCAATAGATATAGAATTACCCCTCCTGGCATCTCTAGCATTGCTGCCATACTTCTGGTGGTTGCGCTAAGAAATGCCAACACCGGTCGCGTCGAGAAGACCTCCCTGCGCTCCTGCTTCCGCTGCCGTCGCGTCAGCTGGGTCGTTGGGCCGCCGTAGATCATGAAGCAGTTGGCAATGGGCGGGAAGCCGTTGTTGTCCTTGCCGTCTGCTCTGTCGCCATCCTTGTCTTCCTTCTGCTCGTCTCTGCCGATGCCTAGGCTTTTGAAGTAGCCTCGAAGCATACGGCAGTTCTCGAGGGTGTGTTTGGCCGGCTCCTTGTGATACGGGCATGGCTCCTTCAGCATCTTGTCGAAGACGGCCCCCTCCGGGGGGGGGGGGTCGAGGTTTCTTGCGCTCGGCGGCGGTGACTTCGCCGTCGCCCGCTGCCTCACGTTTGCCTGGCTGGTTACCCTTCTTCTTCTTGCCGCCTTTCTTCTGGCCTTTGCTCGAGCCCTCTCCGTTGCCGGTGGGCGGCTTGGCCCTGCTCCTGTCTTCGCCAAAAAAGGCTCCCACAGCCTCGTCACCGGCAGCGTAGTCAGTGACGACGTCCATGAGCTCGTTGACGGTTTTTGGGCGATTGCGCCCGAGCTCCCGCACGAGCTCTTTGCACGTGGTGCCCGAGACGAACGCCAAAATGACGTCGTGATCGGGGATGTGCGGTAACTCGGTGCGCAGCTTGGAGAAGCGTCGAGCAAAGTCTCGAAGGGACTCCCCAGCCTACTGTTTGCAGTTACGGAGGTCCCACGAGTTGCCCGGGCGGATGTAGGTGCCTTTGAAGTTCCCCTCGAAAATCCGCACCAGATCGGTCCAGTCGTAGATCTGACCGGAGGGAAGCTCCTCGAGCCACCGCCGGGCAGTGTCAGACAGAAATAGAGGGAGCTGCTGTATGATGGCCTTATCCTCACAGGCCCCCCCGGGCGAGCCGGCGGAAGTCGGCCCCGAGCTCGAGCTTGGTTTCACGGTTGTACTTGGTTAGGCTCGTGGGGGGGGTCAAAAAGGGCTGGGTAGCGGCGTGCTGTGGATGGCCCTGCTGAAGACTCGAGGGCCCGGTGGCTCGGGAGCCTGCTAGTCCTCGTCGCTGTCGTAGCGCCCCCCTCGATGAGCGTTGTAGCCGCGCTCCTCGGCGCCCACAACCTTGCGCCGCCGGTTATCGTCGATGTCGTGACGCGCGTCTTGGGGCTCATGGTTGTCGATGAGGCGATTGCGGACCGGGGCTCTGCCGCCTCGAGGGGGTGCCTCGTGGTGGACAGAACCCTCCCGCTCGTGTCGCTGAGGCTCGTCCGGTTGATCCGAGGCCATCCCGCGTTGCCTCGAGGCCGAGCTCTCGGCTTGCTGGGCAGCCGCGGTTTGGAGGAGCCATTGGACCTCATCCCGTATCCGCTGAGCCTGCGGGTTCGAGGGCGCGGGCATGTCACAAAGCAGCATGGCGGCTGCGAGGACATTTTGGCTTGCTCGAGGAAAGTGGGCCGGTGCCTCAGGCGCTCCGTCGTTGACGATGCGTTGAAAAATGCTCCGTGCCTTGCCTCGAGCGCCCGTAGCTCGAGGATGGGGAGGTTGGCCTTGCTCGACAGCGCGCTTGAGCAACTCCAAGTTCGCGCGGTCTGCCTCCATTCTTGCTTCCATCTCACGGAGCTGGGCCCACTACGCTGCTCGAGCGTCATCTACGGGCAGCACGTTGGCGATGTCTTGGGGAGGTTCCCCTTGAGATGGCGCGACGATGACTGCTCCCGCCGCAGCCGTCCCGGTTGGTTGGTTGGGGGCGCCGGCGCCGTTGTCACGGGTCTCTGCGTCCGATGAGGCTTCTCCCTCGAGGCGAAAGCATTCACGTGCGGGGTCGTAGCAGCCTGAGTCGGAGTTGTCGGAGTCGGGGTCGGCGTCGGACAGGGTCCGTGGCCTCCCCGTGCTCTCCTCCTCGACCCAGCGGCGCAGGATGCCGATCGAGACGTTACGCCGGGAACCTGGCGCTCTGTCGACGCCAGCCACACGACCTCCAGGTTCATGGTGGCGCGCAGGAGGGGCCGGGGCTCTCCTCCTGCGGTCCCATGCTGGATCGTATCCCGTCGGCGTACGTGGCGGCGGCGTTGGTGAGCCCAAATGGGAGCCTGTGATGAGCCCGGTAGAGCCCGTGTGGCAACAGGTTGTGCGACGGCGATCGTGCGTGCACCTGAGGGGCCACGCCGGGCTCCCTCAGTGAGCGCATGGCGAAAGTGAAGCCAAGGTCGGCGTCGAGCGCTACTTGCCCGCGCGCCACGTCCCGCCGTGCGCTTGGTGCCCGGTCTGGGTGTACCGCGGCGTCCGACGGGAACGGTGCGGGAGCGGCAGTCTCGAGGCCCTGTGCGGGCTGACGACGATGTTGGGGTCGGCGGCGCCTCCGCCTGGGTGGCGAGCCGTGGTGGCGCGACCGACGCGCGACTCCTCCAGTGCGCGGTGGAGAAGCACGGCCTCCGCTCGGTTCTCCGACCGAGAGCAGGGTCATGTCGTAGCCCGTGCCGAGCGACATGAACTCCAAACTCCCGAACCAGATCACCTTGGTGAACAGAAGCGAGGAAGTGGGAGCAGCCATCTGGAAAAATGGCGGGAAATCGCGCGAAACACGCAGTACCCTTACCTGGCGTGCCAACTGTCGGTGTTTCGTACCCAGAGGGTGTCACACCAACTAGTAAATTTCTATGCGTGCTCCCTAATCCGGATGGTGATGCAAGAAGAACACAATGATTTATACTGGTTCGGGCAAGGAAAGCCCTACGTCCAGCAGAGGGGGAGGAGTTTGTATTATCTTGCACCGAGGTGTTTGTACAGGGGCGAATACAAGCAAGTCGTGATGAGAGTGAGCGTGTGTGTGTGTGCGCTTGGAGGCATGTTCTTCTCTCAAGTGTGTCGACCCGCCCTATTCTAAGCCCTGGCGTCCCCTTTTATAGGCCAAGGGGAGGCTCAGGGTCACATGGTCGCTAGGGCTAGCGTGGGCGTGACGTCGAGGCATGGGTGTCTCGTCGCGTCGTCGGGACTGTAGATGCTCTCTTTGGCCCGGTTCGAGCCTGTGGATCCCTGCTTTTACCCGGTTCGAGCCCGTGTCAGCGTGGGCGATGATGGCCTGGCCGGGCGATGATGGCCTGGCGTCGACAGGCGGTCGTCCTTTCCGGAAACTCCGGCGTATAGTCATCGAGGCGGAGAAGATAGGTCGCTGCAGGTGATGCGCGTCTTGGATAGCCATCATCATTACTCGAGCGGTCCCCCACTGTTTCGAGGGGGACGACTCGAGTGGTCGACGCCTTGGATGAAGTGACTGAGCCACGGGAAATCCGGGTCAGATGTACAGTACGGGGTGATGATGGCCTGTCCATCCTTCCCTGGCATGAGCTGGTGTAGGTGATGATGGCCTGCCCGTGAACCCCGTCTTATGGCTGTCGAGGCAGGAGAGACGGAACGCTGCGCGCGCCATGCTCAGGTCTCGTCAGTCATCACTCCTCGTGCGGTTACTGACCACCTGGCATGGTGATGATGTCCCGAGCGATGGGATCGAGCAGTGGGTTTGGTGGTACGGAGAGTTGACAATTGCGTTCTGAAGGGAATCCGCACGTGCCACAGTGCTCTGTGTAACGCAACAGTGCCGCCTGGCACGCCCGAATCCCGGATATGGGCGGTGGAGTGGGAGAAGTGACGGATGCACCTCTCATAATCCCACGCATGGTAGCCACGTGGGCGTCTGGGGGGGTGGTCTCAAAAGGTCCGTTCGAGCCCTCGTTCGCTCAAGGGGTTTCCGCCATCCTCTTGAGTGGTCGTCCGCTCGAAGGATTTCCGTCATCCTCTTGAGCGGTCGTTCGCTCGAGGGGTTTCCGTCACCGTTTCGAGCGGCCGGGTGGCAGGTTTGTCCTGCGCGCTAGGCCCATGGGCCTGCTCGCAGGTTCCCCCTGGGCGGCTCGAGAGGTTGTACTGGGACACTCTTTAGTTAACTTGGGGATTAGATGGGATCAATGCAGGGTCTGTTTGCCACTAGGCCCCTAGATTTGAGACCCCCTAATCTAGGTACCCGACAGTAGCAGAGCGTGGAGGGGAGGTAGGTCCCATGTGACGTCCACCAGATCCCAGAGATGGTGCCGTCATGGTGTGACCGGCCCACCACTAAGGAGATGATACAGGTGGAGGAATTGCTGCAGCTGATTGACAACGAGCATGTCAATGGCGTGCTTGTTGCTGCCACCTGGTCGGTCCGGTGGATGCAGCCGTGCAAGGAATGGGTCAACCACCTATTCGAGTATCAGGGGCCCTTAGACCCGTCGAGGGACACTGAGGAGGGGCTGACAAAGAACACGCTGAACTGGCGCATGGCAGGGCTGTTTGAGAAGTTCAACCTGGATAACAGCTACCCGGTGAACCGACCAGCAGCATACTGCATCTCCCGACCATCGCCCACTGTAAGTGTTGTTTGATATCATGCTATGGTTCATTTTAGCAAGATAAATACCGGCTATCCTGAGCATGAGATGTTGTACTCCTTGTTAACAGACGCTCCTTGGGTAGGATCGAAAGGTCTTCGTTTCGGCCGTTCCTGTGGAACAATGGCCAGAAGGACCAGCCCTACAGGACCAGCGAAAGACTGACGAGCACCTCCGCGACCTCAACAACCGAGCAGCATAGGGGACTTTGGAAGCCTCAAGTGCTGAAGAGGAGGAGGACAGCCCGAACACGCGGTCTCGGCGTCAGGCAGCTGGAAAGCAACCGATGTCTGCCGCAGAGGCCAAGAAGAAGAAGAAGCCCGCCACCTTGCTAACCGGAGGAAATCTCAACCACGATGGCGTGGAGGGGGCAGGTAAGAAGAGGAAGGCGGGCAGCCCAGTGTCGGATGACTCAGATGACTATGCCACGCTAGATGAGTGGCGGAGGAAACATCAGGTAAGGACGCCGCCTATAACCCCGTCGCCCAGAAGGTCGTCGCGGCATACGCCACCACCACCGCCAGAGCAGGTGAGCAGCACCGCACCACAACCATCACCAGGTATGACTAGGAGGTCAACACCCCGCAGCCGTCGCCCACGCGCCCACCACCGTCGGAGCCGACGTCGGCTGCTATGGGAACCGCAGCGCCGATAGCTCAAGCGTTAGCATCAGTGGGGGACACTGCGGAATGAGTCCCCAGGAGGAATGCACCCAACGAGACGGCAGGGCGGACTAGTGGCGGGACAGGTGGCCAATTTTGCTCATCCTTCTGACATTCAGCAATGTAAGTTGGAATCGGGTTTCCTTGTTCTTTGTGGGAATGTACTTGCAATATTGTTGATTGCTGTCTGACTGAATTGAGAGCAGGCACACATCATCAGCAACGCCGCTGCGACACCCACCAAGCCAAGCCACACCATCCTCGAGCACGAACCAGGTGCCTGGCGGTGGCACCGAGCAGCCCAAGGGCCAAGCAGAGGCCTCGACTGGTGCTGAGCAGCCCAGGGGCCAAACAGAGGCCTTGTCTGGGACTGCGACATCCGGAGGGACGGCAGGTGCCCCAGCAAGCCAGCCAAAAGAGGGACTATCCCTCGGCCCTGTAGTTCGGCCCGCACCGCGAGTTTCCCCGCGTCGTCCTTCCCCGTCCGCAGATCCGCGTCACCAGGTACCGGGGCAACCGGGATCGTCAAGTGCCGCGACTCCACCCGAAGAGGTGGAAGAAATTGTCAGGGAGCCGCACCTTGACATCCCGATCCAACGCATCCACACGGTGCGGAAAATGAGGAAGGACAAGTTTACCATGTATGAGGAGATCCCGAACGACGAGCTGCAGGCGGGCATTGAAGGCGCCATTGGTGTGCTCCGCGATCAGATCAAGGTATCCTATCACTCTTTAATTTTGCCTTGAATTGTTCATTCAGCCGTTCACCTGGTGTGTGGGGAATGTGTACAGTCCGTCTAGGTGACGGCCTCCCAGCGTCTGAGGACCATCGACCGCTTCGAGGCCATCGTTAAAGAGTGCGAGACACGCAAGGTTGCCAAGGAGCATCTGGAGGCCCAGGCGGTGGTGTACCAGGAGCGAGAGATCGAGATGACCACCGACAATGCCGCCTTGCATGATCGGGTGACCGCACTTGAGGCCAAGAACAAAGGCACGATGCTGTAGAATTATTGCATTTACCGTAAAGGTGTGTGTGCTAACTCCAAGTTGTGATGGCAGAACTAGAGATCAGGGACACGGAGATGGCCAGGCAGTTGGCCCGCCTGCTCGACCAGGACAAGAAGGCCAAGGAGCAGGCAGCGAAGGATAAGGAGCAGATTGCCCAGCTGAAGGGTAAGTTAACCATTTGCAACATGAATAGTCACTACCGGCTCCACGAACTATATTGACCACAGAGGGTTACGCAGCACATGGCGTAATTCAAGGTTCTGTAGGACGCCAATGCCTCCCTCCAGGAAAGGGTGAGGAGGATGAGGGACTACCTCAGGCCAGTGCTGAGGATGGTGTTCCCCAATGAGGCGCTCCCATTAGATCCAGTCAACGAGGGGCCCGCCATGGCCGACCAGTGCTGCCGCCTGTGGCCAGAGCTACAGCAGTGGGTGGCGAGGGCTGGTAGCCACGTCGCATCAAGCGTGCTCGCCATCGTGCGGGCCAACTACCCTGATGTGGAGATGGAGCGCTTCGCTGCCGAGATCCCACTGGGCGTCTTAGACACTGAAGCCAAGGAACTGCGCGTCGACTCCATCCCGACCGCCAACATCATCATGGAGGGGATTACCCTGATCGAAGAACCTAGAGAAGGCCATGGCAGCAATGATCAGTAGACAAAAAATAATGTCCCAGGTTGAACATATTTGTAATTAAGTTGTGCGGAGCACTGGGTGCTGCAAACTTTTGTGTCTGTGACATGGACAGAAGATGTCATTTTAAGTAAAGTAGCTATATTTAAGCTAATGTGTCGACAAGTCAGTGATGCCCTTGCCCTCGAAGCGAGCTAACTCTGTGGGTGACTAGGGGCTGCTAGTGAACATCACGATTGCCAGGATCACTAGTGACCTAGTACCGTTAGAGAGCAACTATTGAATCTCCTTGTGCTGTGTAGCGTGGAGCTGTAGCACGTGGTTGGAGGATCGAGACAGCGCCTTGTCCAGCTATTCTGGTCGGGTAAGGAATGTCGTTCAAGTGTGACATTGCTCTCGAAGCGAGCTAACTCTGTGGGTGACTAGGGAGTGCTAGTAAACAACGTGATTGCCAGGATCACTAGTGACCTAGTACCATTAGAGAGCAACTGTCGAATCTCCTTGTGCTGGGTAGCGCGGAGCTGTAGCACGTGGTCGGAGGATCGAGACAGTGCCTTGTCCGGCTATTCTGGTCGGGCAAGAAACATCATCGTTCTAGTATGACATATGCAAGGATGCATGTAGACAGAGCAGTATTGGGCAGAAAGCTATAAAGGGAATAAAACACTTTATTAATTAGAAAAGTATGTAAGAGAATTACATATCTTTAATCTACAGGGTAGATCAGGGGTAGAATCATATGAGGTGCTCGATATGCCATGAGTTCGGCTCGTCAACGTCCTTCATAGTGTAAAGACGATAAGATGTGGGGCGTGTGACTGCCTTGATCTTGAATGGCCCTTCCCATTTGGGTGACAGCTTGTGGAGGCCATCTGTCTTCTGAATTCATCGCAGCACCAGGTCGTCGACCACGAACAATCTATCCTTGACATTGTGGTTATAGTAATGATGCACGGATGCTAGGTACTTGGCTGTGTGAGCACAAGATTCAAGTTGTCATTCCTCGATGGTGTTGACATCAACTTCCCTAGCTTCGTTAGAGGCGTCTTCATCATGGTTGATGACCCGTGGTGATTGGAAAGCGACCTCAGGGGTAACAATGCTTCTGAACCAAACACCATGAAGTATGGGGAGACTCCCATGTTGCGACTGGGCTGGGTACATAGGGCCCAGACCACTGCAGGCAACTCCTTCAACCACCGACCAGGCTTGAGGTCTTTGTCATCATGGTAGACTCACTTGCATAGGGCGTCGAGGATGATGTCGTTAGCCCGCTCCACTTGCCCATTGGCCCGAGGATGGGCTATGGACTCGTACTTGACCTTGATGCACAAGTCATCGCAAAAATCAATGAATGCGCTACCGGTGAATGTGGAGCCTAGATCAGTGATGATATTGTTGGGCACATCGAAACGGTGGATGACATCATTGAGGAATTTTGCTGGCTTCTCGGCTGTGGCCTTTTTGGGTGTCTTGTACTCGATCCATTTAGAAAATTTGTCGATTACTATGTAGACAAACTCATGGCCACCAAGCGCCTTTTTGAAAGGCCCTGTCATGTCCAGTCCCTAGCATGAGAAAGGCCAGGAGGCCGGTATTGTTTGGAGCTCATGTGCAGGGATGTGGATCTGCTTAGCAAATATTTGACAATTTTTGCATCGACGCACCAAGTTTTCCGCATCAGCCACTGCTGTTGGCCAGTAGAATCCTGCTCGGAAGGCTTTGCCGACCAGCGTCCGGGATGCAGCATGGTTCCCACAAGTGCCAGAATGAATGCGATCCAAGAGCTAAAGACCAGCGTCCTGGGTAATGCATTTTTATAGAGTCTCCGCTCTTGGGTTCCTGCGCATCAACTCATCGTTGACCATGAGGTACGTACGGCTGCGACGGACCAGCTGCTTAGCTTCGAATTTGTCTTCCGGGACGAGGAAGTCATTCAGGTACCTGACAAAGGGCTCTCTCCAATCGGGTTTGGGAGGCGCTGCCTGCTCGGCCAAGTCCTCGGCTGGCGGCTGCTCATCACCTTCGTCAGGGCCCTGCTGGCTAGGGGAGCCTGGCTCGACCACCGGCTGATCACTGCCAAACTGAGCTACTAGCTGCTCGGTAGCGGGGGTTGGTACTGGTGCCTCATGTGGCTGCTCAGGAATTGAAGGTTTAAGCAAATCTTCAATGAAAACTCCGGGAGGAACTTCTACACGAGATGAGCCCATCTTGGAGAGTTCATCTGCACCTTTGTTTGTGTTCCAGACCACATGGATGAACTCTATACCATAGAATTTGTTCTCCAATTTGCGTATTTCCGTGATGTAGGCGTCCATCTTTTCGTTGATGTAGTCCCAATCCTTGTTGACTTGGTGGATGACCAGGGTAGAATCGCCATACACTAGAAGGCGTTTGATGTCGAGCTCGACCGTTATCCGTTGACCGTGTAGCGCTGCTTCATACTCGGCAACGTTGTTGGATGCCTTGAAGTGGATACGCAAGACGTACCGGAGCGTATCCTTAGAAGGAGCGATGAAGTATACACCTGTGCCTGCACCATCGATGTTTAAGGAACCATCAAAATACATCTCCCATTGCTCGGTGCTAGTATCAGTTGGAGGCAAGGTGATATCCGACCACTCCACGATAAAGTTGACCAGAGCCTAAGATTTTATAGTCAAGCGACTACGAAATCTGAGTGTAAATTCATTGAGCTCGAGTGCCCACTTTACTATGTGACCGTTGGCGTCCTGATTGCACAGGATGTCGCCTAGGATGGCTTCTATGACCACCATGATTGGATAGGCTTGGAAGTAGTGGAGCAGCTTCCTCTTGGTGATCAGAGTTGTGTAGAGCAGCTTCTGAATATGATTGTAATGTTGCTTAGATTCATTGAGAACCTCACTTACGTAGTATATTGGCTGCTGAACGCCGTAGGCGTGCCCAGGTTCCTCGCGCTCGACCACCATGACGGTGCTGACCACGTTGTTCGTGGCAGCAATGTAGAGGAGGAGCTCCTCGCCTAAACGTGGTACCGTGAGGATGGGGGGAGTTGAGAGGTACTCCTTGAGCTGTGTAAACGCCTGGTCGGCTTCTTCCGACCACTCAAACTTTTGCTGAGCCTTCGGCAAACGGAAAAAGGGAAGCCCATTTTCTCCTAGCCGAGAGATGTAGCGGCTCAGGGCTGCCATGCACCTGGTTAGCTTCTGGATATCCTTTACGCAGTGTGGCCATGCTAGATTCAAAACAATTTGAACTTTATCTGGATTGGGGTGTATGCCGTCCTGACTGACCACATTGCTGAGTAGGGTCCCAGAAGGTACACCAAATATGCACTTAGAGGGGTTTAGCTTCCACTAGTACACATTGAGGGTGTCAAATGTCCTCTTTAGGTTATCGACCAGAGAGGGAGGCTCCTTAGTTTTCACCACCACATCATCAACGTAAGCTTCGACCAAGTCAGCGGTGATTTTGTCTGTGAGGCACGACTGGATAGCTCGTTGGTATGTGGCTCCGACGTTCTTGAGGTCCAACGACATGGTTGTATAGCAATAAGCACCGAAGGGGGTGATAAAGGAGGTCTTGATCTGATCTTCTTCTTTGAGGGCTATCTGGTGATAGCCCGAGTAGCAATCTAAGAAAGAAAGCAACTCGCAGCCTGTGGTAGAATCTACAACCTCGTCGATGCGAGGGAGGTGAAAGGCCTGTTTAGGGCAGTGTTTGTTGAGATCGGTATAATCAACGCACATTCTCCATTCATTATTCTTTTTGTGTACAAGAACCAGGTTGGCTAACCACTCTGGATGGAGCACCTCCTTAATAAAACAATGCTAGGAGCTTGGTTACTTCTACCCTAATAGCCTCCTTTCGGTCGCGAGCAAAATGTTATAGCTTCTGCTCTATGGGTCTCGCAGCTGGCGAGACGTCAAGGTAGTGCTCGGCTTTTTCCCTGGGAACGCTTGGCATGTCGGCGGGTTTCCACACGAACACGCTGATGTGCTCTCGGAGGAATCGGACGAGCGCGTCTTTGTATTTCTGATCGAGGTTGGCCCCGATCAGGGTTGTCTTGGTCGAATCCCCAGGGATGAGCTCCACTGGCTTGTGCTGCTTGCTCTTGTTCAAGGAATGCTGAGCGGCCTAGGTTGGAATCTCTAGGTCTTCTGGGGGTATGGTGCTTGCCTCTAGGATGGTCCTTTCCATCTGCGCCTTGAGGTCGGCAATCTCTGCAGCGGCGCAAGCGCTGGTCTCACATTTGTGAGCAAGGAAGACATTGCCGTGTAGGGATAGAATGCCCTGCTCGGTTAGTATCTTGAGTACGAGGTGCCCATAATGAGGGACGGCCATGAACTTGGCGATCCCTGGTCGACCGAGAATGGTGTGGTAGATGCCCTCGAAGTTGGCCACGATGAAGTTGATGTGGTCGATCTGGAAGTGTTGCTTGGTGCCGAACTGGACGGGCAAGCATATCTACCCGAGCGGGTAAGAAGGCTTGCCTGGCATGATGCCCCAGAATGGAGAATCATACGGCTAGAGGTCTTCTTGCTTCAATCCCAACTCTTTGAAAGCCAGGAGGAAGAGGATGTTGAGGGCACTACCTCCGTCGACGAGCACCTTCTCGAACCGTACCTTGCCGATCACTGGGTCGAGAACCAAGGGGAACCGACCAGGATCGGGCATCTTAGCCCACATGTCATTCCGGTTGAACGAGATGGACTGCTCAGACCAGTTCACGGACTTGACATCGGCAACCAGTCCATCAGACTTTTGGATGGCCATGACGGTGCGTGTGAGTAGCTTCTTGTCACGCTGGTTTTCAAGCCCCACCTTACCACCGAAGATAACACTCGTGAAGTGCTTCTCGGGGCTATGATAGGCGTGCTTAGGGTTCTTGTCAAGCGCTTCTTCGTCCTCCATGTCATCGTTGTTGTCATCGGCTTTGCCCTTGCCCTTGGGTGCAGGACGTGGCTTCTTGTTGGCAGATCCTTTCATGGCCTTGGCGAGGACGTTGCATTCTCCTAATGTGTGGTCTTTGCCAGGATGGTGGGGGCAATCCTGGTTGAGGACCTTTTTAAGCTCATCATCGTTCTCGTGCTTTTGCCCCTTGACGGCATTGACGGAGTTGCCGCCACGGTTGTGGTTGCGCTGATTGCCTCTGTAGTTTTGCCAGTCCCGATGCTTGAACACCCGCTCGCCGTCGCGCGGATCATCTCCACGGTCATCGCGGTGGTCGACATGGTGATCGTCGCGGTGGTCGGGATGATGATTTTTGCTGTCTTGATCATTGTCGCAGTCCCAATCATCATCACGGCAGTTGTAGCGTCGTGAAGGATTGCCTACGTGCTCTTATACGCCATCATCGACCCTTGCAAAATCCTGGGCAATGTTGAAGAGTTCCTCCATCATCTTCGGCTGCTTGCGAAGTAGCTCCTTGCGGAGGTCCTGACCACGGGGTTTTCGGAGTCCCTGGGTGAAGATGTGGATCGCTTCACCCGGGGTGATGTAACTGACGTTGTTCCACATGTCAGAGAAGCATCGGATGTAGTATCACAGCGGCTCATTGGGGTAGTCCTGGATTTATGCCAGGGCATACTTCATGCTCGGCTGGTCGCAAGTCGGCTTGAAGTTGTCAATAAAAAGCTGACGGAGCTGGTCCCAGCTATGGATGGAGCCGGGGCACTGTCGCAGGAGCCAAGAGTTCATGTTCGGGCCTAGGACCACAGGGAAGTAGTTGGCCATGACGTACTCGTCTCCTCCGGCTGCTTGGGCAGTGACTTCATACAGCATGATCCACTGCTCGGGATCGTCCTTGCCTTCATAGGGCTTCACTTCACCAATTCAGAAATTCTTTGGCCAGACAACGGCCTTAAGTTTCTCTGAGAACAGTGGTGGTCCACCCATCGCTCGATGAGCACGGTATCTCTCATCGAGGTGCTCGCAGAGGTCGGAGCCTCGACGCTGCTCGACAGATTGCTCTCACTCGTGGTGTCGATTATCGTGTTGTCGGTTGTCGTCGCGCCCGTCTTGGATACGGAGCGGGCGGTTACCGGCCGGAGGGCCATTGCCTCGATGGCTATTGTGGTCTTGGTTTGTAGAGTTGTCGCCGCCGCCTTCCAAGTTTCGCTGGCTTTGATTGCGCCGTGAGCAGGAGCGACGACTGTGTGAGGAGGCTGACCAGAGTGACATCTCCTTCCTCATGTAGTTGACCTGCCCTTCGGCAGCCACCAGGTAGTCGATGACTTCAGCGGCAGCTGGATTTGCTGTGGCCAGTGCCTCTAGTTTGTGTTTGGCCACGACGATGTTCACCGTGGGCTTCTTGTGAACTAGTCGATCATTGACCAGATCAAACTCGTCGGCAAGATTGCGATGGAGGGCGCGATTCGGCGGGTCATTGGCCGCTTTTTGGTGCCGCTCCTCTTCCTCCTGCTCTATCTGGCAGTGACGATCGCGGTCGACGTTCCTGGCCTCACGCTGTCCTCTGGCTGAGTCCGTCTCGTTGGGAGGCGGGTCCTCGTTCACGGTCACCATGAATATGGCTCCCCCGAACCCAGGAGGGAACTCAGGAAAGTCAAGTACCAGATACACAGGAGTGGTCGGTGCTGCATCCATGGGAGTGACTGAGTGCAAGCCCAACAATGGCACCAAGGCTGGAGCCTCGACGTCATTCTCTGATGCTCAGCTCTGGTTCGTGATGTTGTCCTCGTCTGAGAGGAGGTAGTCGGTGTAGGAGCAGGAGGGAGTTCCGACGAACTGGGCTAGCTCATCGGACATCGTGCTGCTGAGGGGTGCCGTAGTGGTCGAATCCCCCTTGATCTCTTTCAGGCGCACCATGTTGACGATGGCCCTAGGGTCTTCTTCAATCATGAGCAATGCCGGATCCAAATCTAAGATGTGATCATCCTGGCGCTCGAATAGATCTGCCAGGTTCCTCTGATAGGTCAAGGCGGCATTGCACAGTCCACGCGGGAAAGGCGAACTGGGAACATCGATGAACCTGTCCTGCTGGGCAGGCGGGTTTGGGGCTGACTGTTCTGCACTCGGAGGGTCGCGAGCAGGTTGCTGCTGCAGCACGACCAGGGGAGCTAGCACCCGATCTGCTGGTGGATTTGGACGAGGGAGTGCTCGGTTAGCATGGTTTGCACGCCCGTGCCGACGATGGTGAATGTCGATGAACTTATCGAGACGGACCGGTGGCGGGGCACGAACCACAGCTAGGGCCTTCGCTCGGCGACATTCGCTCTGGAGCTGTCGGTCACTGTTAGCGATGTTGCGATGGATGACCGCTGGCGCTCGGACTGCCGCCGGATTTGGGGCCGGATGGCGCCGGCGATCAGCTTGGCCTGTACGTCCTTGCCGAGCACGTTGGTTGCCACCTTGTTGATCAGGAGGCGGTGCTCGGACACCGTTTAGATTTGGATCTGAACGGTGCTGATGGTCAGCTTGGCCCATGTGTCCTTGCCGTCGTCGCTGGTTGTTGGCGGGGCCAACAGGGTTGTTGGGTTACGGTGCCCGGCGCGAAGCTAGATTTGTATCTGGGCGGCGCGGGTGGTCGGCATGGCTCGTGTGTCCACGCTGACGGGGACGGACAGGATGAAATCATCCTGGCAGAGCTGCTCACGAAGAGACTCAACCAGGGCAAGGGTTTCAGCCTGTCCTGTGCCGTGCTGATCAATCAGATCGATCAGATCACAGTTGTCAATGCGCCTCCCTGGTAATGGGGAAGCTGCCGACCGGTTGCTGGTGGAGGTGGCCCCGGGGGTGGCCCCGAAGCCGAACTAGTCGACGCAGTGGTGGACGATGCTGGTGCAGGAGGAGCCTACGCCGCTCCTGTGGTTGCGACAGTCGTCGAAACATCGGAGGTCCAGGTGAACGCTCCGATGGTGAAGGTCAGGCCCGCCTCGAACGTCATGGAAGCGGGGAAGATCGCCATCTGGCTCGCCTCTAGAACAGAGTGCACACCCCCTACCTAGCGTGCCACTATCGATGAAATATCCTCAGTAGTCTACCACAGGGCTACCTGAGGTAGTAGATTATCGGCAAGGGTGCGCTAAGTCCTATGAGCTAGATGTGAGACGCAAGAAGAACCAAGATTTATCCAGGTTCGGGCTGCAAGGTGCGTAATACCCTACGTCCTACGTCTCTGTTGCTGTATTGATCATTATGAATCAGGTGATCCGGGATCCTTTTTGTGGGGGTCCCTGCTCGCCTTATATAGCCGGGGAGCAAGGTTATAGATCTAAAGATCAGTCATGGTCGGTTACAATCTTTCCATGTCTAGGAGATTATAAAGATATTCTAACCGACTAGACTTCTTGCATGCCAAGTAGCCTTCTGAGCACCCTTGAGGCCCGTCGACCAGTCTGGTAGTGGCCCACGGGCTTGGTCTTGTGATCTGGGCCATCTCGTCTGAGCAGCCCTGAGTCTGGTCCGTGAGGGTATAGGGGTTTATACCCCCACAGGTATCAAATAACATTCTCTTCCAAGCAAAGCACAGATGGGCCAAACCCCTTGTCCACAACAACTTCCAAGCACCTAACACTATTATTCCTCACTACTTCTTTATAATTCTTCCATACTTCTTCATGTGACAAAGCCATTAACACATAATGTGCTAGTTCTTTCCCACGGTCAAATTGACCTTTCAAACTTATTTTCCACCCAAATTTCTCCCGGCGTTAGGTAAGCAAAGCATCAAAATTAGGAGGTGTACTAAAGAACTAAAGTTGTTCGTTCATGCTTTCAACTCCCCATTTCCATTAACTTTACCACCATGAAACAATCTCACTAAATGTTCCAACAACAAAATATGAAGCAACATGTTAACAAACGTACATCAATTGCATATTTCCAAATCAAATCATGTGCATTCACTACTACACAAACATATCACAACCTTCACAGTGATGACAACAAAAGGCAACCCACAAACCTACCCAAATCCTTCATGTATCAACTACCTAGGTTCATGCAACATGTAGCTTACATCGAATCCGTGGGCAGAGTGTATATCCTAAACCTAATCCATGCATGCAATACTAACAACAAATGTAAAAGACACATTCACAATATCCCAAATTTTGTAACCCTAGCCATGGAGCTAATGAAGCACCAAAACAAGAAATCGAGGGGTAAGATGTACCTAGCGTGTAGGAGGGTGGCTGGAGCAGGGCGATCCACGTACTAGCCGCTGACGGGGGAGGTAGCGGCAGTCGGCGCCAGTGTAGGGAGGTAGCGCCGGTGCCAGGTCTCCTAGGCGCTTGTCGGATGTGAAAGGAAAGGGAAATGGAGAGAGAAAATAAAGTGGGCTAGGCCTGAGAACTCTATGTCCCCTTGTCGCGCTGAGTCGCTAGCACGATTGGGTGAGCCCCATCAAACGTCATGTTAGCTTAGGTCAGCGGTCACTACCACCACATGGTGCCCCTTGTTGCTCTAGTGGTGTCGTTGGGGGAACCACCTAGTTCCTTACAATAAGCATCCAGAAAACGGTGGACCTTGCTGAAGAGGTTCACCGCCCAGGAATCGAAAAGAACACAGACAGAGGCCGTGTATGAATGGAAAGCTAGGCGTCCTAAACCGATTTAGGACTCTACCTTGTAACCGACTAGAACTAGGAGACAACCCTCACGATACTTGGGCTATAAAGGGCCGGTGAGGGAACCCAATGCAACAACACAATCAATACAATACACAATCAGGCTAACGCTGACTGGACGTAAAGGCTGTTACTCGAGCAATCCTCAAGGGCCCGAACTAGTATAAATTGCTTGTCTCGCCGCAACAACCACCAAGTTCCACTATTCATCGAGGCTCCAACAACTATCCTGGGTACCCCATGGTAGGCTATCAGTGATAAAACATCGACAGCTGGCGCTCCAGATAGGGGCTCTCGGCAAATTTTCTGAGAGCTCGGTGGACCTCGACCTCAAGATAGCTTTTTCGGCGGGAACAACCTTCATTTTTGGGGCCTGGATCTGTGAAGCAGATGGTGAAGGCAAGCTCCAAAGCCGTCTGATCAGGGAACCAGGGCTCGATGACATCAAAATCGACCCTATGGAGCTTTCTCAACTCACTGAAAGGTTGGCAGCACTCTCGACTTCTGATCCAGCTCGGGAATCGGAGGACGAAGGATACGAAACCAACTCGGAGAAGAAGATGGGAGCCGTTTCTAACTCCAAGACTCTGATCAGAATTCCAAGCTTATTCCCATACGAACTTCGTAACTCAGCATCCATAGTACAAGAATTCATAGAGAAGCCATGCGAATGCCCGTTTCACGGACGCAAGAACAAGAATAGTTACCGTCAAGAACAAGGGGAAGAGGCTAAGCAGATTGTGAAAAACTTCACGTTGAAAGGAGCACAAGAAGGCTTGGTTATGACTGTAACAAAGAAAGATTGCATCGTACACTGTCCGGGTTCCTTTTTCGAAACAACTCTACTCAACTCCAACTATGAAGAACTACCGTATCAAGTAGGGGAAGAACTCGGAGGATCTAGTACTGAAGTCATCACCAGCTCGGAAGAAGAAGACAGGCTAGAATGAACATTTAGAAGAATTCGGAAGAAGAACACCATCTACATGGTGGAAGCGGGAGAACAAACCTTGGTTGCACCGAGATACCCGACATCGTCGTTCGACAAATCCGAGGCAAACATATCCCCGAATGAGATGACCGATAGCAACGAGATAGAAGAATAACGGCAAACACGAACCAAGAAGAACAAACTGAAAGCAGGGTGAAGGAATAGGGCAAAACAAAGGAAACAAACATGGGACCAGTACCGAGCTGATTTGATCACATACAAGAAGAAGAAGGCGGAGTAAGATGCGAAAAAGAAAGCCAACAGGGAAAGAATTAAAGAACTCGCAAAAGAACTAGAGGACTTGAAGAACAAAGCGGATGAGAAGGAAGAGGCAGTAAAAGAAGGCAAAGCCCAAAATGGCAAAGAACAAAACCTGCATCGGGAGAAGGGACATCAAGAGGTACAACCCCCAAAGAAATCGGCCTTTCAAAGGCTTGGGGCGGCCGAAAGCAGCAACGAAAATAGGAGGCCAAATGGCCGAACTAAACAACAAGGTTTTGAGAAGAGTAACGCACATCAAACCTTCCAACAACAAGATCACACACAAAGATACAACAGGAAGAGGACATAGGCGAGTCTGAATTTAGAGAAATCAGATCCAGTTATAGAAGGGAAAGAACCCCAGAATCCAGGCACAAGGGCTACGAACAACACGAGTTCAGAAGATCAGAACCCAGCGACAGATTCCCTTGTTTCGCAGGACATCTCTGAATAATGAAACTACCGCACAAGTTCAAGCCTTCAAATCACACAAAGTACGATGGAAAGACAGAACCAAGGCAATGGCTCATGGTTTACTCTTAATCAATTGAACCAGCCGGAGGAAACGACGATATCAAAGCATTATCTTTCCAATGGCACTCGAATCGCTACCTCTACAATGGCTCGACAAACTAAGATCAGGATCAATCAGAGACTGGATAGATTTGCAGAGGATATTTTGTAACAACTTCGTCGGCATAATCAACCATCCAATGACAGCCGCGGAATTGAAAGGAATAAGACAACAGAGAAATGAAAATTTCAGAGAATATTATAGGAGATTTGGAGAACTCAGAGCTCAAGTACATGACATCACTGACAGAGAAGTAATCGAAGCCTTTGGTGAAGGAATACTGCACAAATTGCAATTCAAAGATTTCTATGGAGAGGATCCAAGAACAAACAAAGAATTCAAAAGAGCAGTCGAAAAACTTATATCATCAGAAGAAAGAATGAAGAGGAGATTCCCTGATGATAGAGACAACTCGGATCGAAGAAACAGATTCGATAGCAGAAGAGATAGCCGACCATACGACAGAGGGCCAAGGCAAGACAACATGGTATATGCAACAAACAACAAAAGGAAATTCACTGAAGAAGAAAGCAGAGTACGGGGAAAGAAAAATCAGAGAATTCGAGAATGCAAATTGCCACCTACATCCCAAAGCAGGGCACAAGTTGAAAGATTGCGCCATATTCAAGATGCAATACGACAGAAAGAAGCAAGAATACAAAGAAGATAGAAGAAAGTGAGAAGATCGTCAAATAGAAGAGAAAAAGGCAAAAGGAGAATTTCAAGAAGCCGAGAGACAACTCGTAGGAGTAATATACTCGGGAGTACCCAACACAAGAAGCAAACAACAAGAAAAGCTAGCACATAGAGCAATTATGGTAGCGTAACCCACCACACCAAGATATTTAAACCGGTCGAATACCCTATACAATTTACAAGGAAGGATCAATGGACTAGCGCAACAAACGCAGGGTGCTATCCCCTAGTTCTCACACCCACAATAGCAGGAGTGACAGTGTCAAAAGTACTCATCGATGGAGGAGCTGGATTAAACATCCTGTTTTTAGGCACATTGAAGAAGATGAGGCTTGATTATGAGGGGTTAATGATCCCAACTACAACACCGTTCTATGGAATAGTACCTGGAGAAGCGGGCGATGTCACACGGACAAATTACCCTACCAGTCACGTTTAGAACACCGGAAAGATATCATACCGATTTCATCAAATTCGAAGTAGCTGACTTCGAATCATGCTATCATGCCATCCTAGGGAGACTAGCATTAACAAAGTTTATGGCAGTACCCCACTACCCATATTTGATGCTGAAGATGCCAACAACCAAGGGAGTACTATCACTACGAGAGGACCTGAAGAAAGCATTTGACTGTGACGTCCAAGCAGTTCAAATATCACAGAAACTACAAGACTTAAGGATTGGAAAAGGGATAGCAACACTAGCCACACAAATGAACCCTGAAGAGATCGAAGTACCCGCTAAAAGATAGAACAAAGCAAAGAGCTTCACACCACCTGAAGAAGCAGGAACAAAGAAAATAGATCTACAGACAGAAGATCCAAACAAGACGGCGATCATCAGTACCGAGATTGACCCCAAATAGGAACTCATGCTCACCAACTTCCTACGAAACAACAAAGATATCTTTGCATGAAAACCGGCCGATATGCCAAGTGTTCTAAGGGAGTTGGCTGAGCACACTATTGATATAAATAAAGGATCAAGACCCATGAAACAAAAACTACGACGCTTTGCACCAGATAGGAAGGCAGCCATCAAAAAGGAAATCACCAAACTCATGGTGGCAGAATTTATTAGGGAAATATTGGACCCGATTGGCTAGCAAATCCAGTTCTAGTGCCTAAAAAGAATACGAAAGAACCCAGAATGTGTGTGGATTACAAGGATCTCAACAGACATTGTGCAAAGGACCCATATAGCCCACCTAGGATTGATCAAGTCATTGACTCAATGGCCAAATCAGCACTACTATCCTTCTTGGATTGTTACTTGGGTTATCATCAAATATCGCTAAGGAAGGAAGATCAAAGAAAAACCTCTTTCATCACTCCTTTCGGGGCATATTGCTACAAATCAATGCCCTTTGGACTCAAGAACGCGGGCGCAACATACCAAAGAGCTATTCAAACTTGTTTGGGGGACAAAATTGGCAAGAACGCGGAAGCATACATAGATGATGTGGTAGTCAAGACAAAAGAACCAGGATCAATGATAGAAGACCTACAAGATACCTTTGATAACATGAAGAAGTGGAAGTGGAAACTAAACCCAAACAAATGCGTATTTGGAGTTCCATCGGGACAGTCGCTAGGGTTCTTGGTCGCAACCGGGGAATAGAAGCAAGTACCAAGCAAGTCCAAGCAATCTTGGACATGAAGCCACCTCAAAAAGTCAAGGACTTACAAAAGTTAACAGGGTGCATGGTCGCCCTCAACAGATTTATATCAAGGCTAGGAGAAAAAGGGATGCCTTTCTTTAAACTACTAAAGAAGATAGAAAATTTTGTATGGACAGCAGAAGCGGAAGAAGCATTCCAAAAGCTGAAACAATACTTAATCTCCTTACAGTCATGGTACCACCTCAATGGAATGAAGATATGATGCTCTATGTCATAGCAACCAAGCATGTGGTAAGCGCAGCTATTGTTGTGGAAAGCGAAGAACCAAGACATACATACAAAGTGCAAAGGCCAGTTTACTACGTAAGTGAAGTTCTGATCGAATCAAAAGCAAGATATATTCATGTGCAGAAGATTTTATATGCTATCTTAATATCATCAAGAAAGCTGAGACATTACTTTCAAGAACATAAGATTACAAAGAGTCACTGATTTCCCAATTAGCGACATACTACACAACCGGGATGCGACAGGCAGAATATCAAAGTGGGCAATAGAACTCGGAACTTTCAATCTAGAATTCAAGCCAAGAACAGCAATCAAATCTCAAGCACTAACCGACTTCATAGCAGAGTGGACAGAAATTGACATGAAAGAACCTAAACCAATAAGAGATCACTGGAAAATGTACTTCAACCGATCACTCAAGCTAGGAGGAGCCGGTGCAGGAGTTCTATTTATTTCACCAGAAGGAAAACAACTCAAGTATGTACTACAAATTTTATGGCAAGCCACAAACAACGCGTAATATGAAGCACCGATACATGGGTTAAGAGTAGCAAATGGGTCTCGGCATCAAATGGTTGCTAGCATACGGGGATTCAGTAGTTGTCATCAACCAGGTAAACAAAGACTGGGATTGTACCAAAGACAACATGGGAGCATATTACGCAGAAGTCAGGAAATTTGAGAAAAATTTTCAAGGACTAGAAATCCAACACATATTAAGAGATGCAAATGTTGCAGCAGACGTCCTATCCAAGCTCGGATCAGACAGGGCAAAAGTACCTCCCGGAACATTTGTGGAAGAACTAGCAAATCCATCAATCAAACAACCAGGAGATCAATAACAAGCAGAAGGAAGCGAACCAATGGATATAGATCAAACAACAAGGCAAGTTATGACAATCCAAACCAACTAGACTAAAGAATTCATTGATTATATCGAGGAAAAGAAATTATCAAAAAACAAAATGGAAGCAGGAAGAATTGTAAGAAGAAGCAAAAAATATACACCGGGTAGGAGAGAAGCTATACGTAAGAGCAAAGATCTTTAGGAGTACTCATCAAGTGCGTAACAAGAGAAGAAGGAATCAAAATATTTGATGAAATCCACTCAAAGTGTTGTGGAAACTACACAAGCATCAAGAACCCCGGTTGGAAAAGCATTTAGAACCGGATACAATTGGCCAATAGCTTTAAAAGACGCCGAACAACTCGTCAGGACCTGCAAGAAGTGCCAGATGTTCAGAAGACAATCCCACGTACCTGCACACAACCTTATATGCATCCCACCGGCATGGCCTTTTTCATGCTGGGGGCTAGATCAAGTGGGACCACTCAAAAGAACAAAGAGAGGATTCAAGTACATCTTCGTCGCAATAGACAAATTTACAGCGTAGAAAAAACAGTAGAGTTTATACAAGACATCAAGCACAGATTTGGCATGCCTAACAGAATCATCACTGATTTAGGGTCACCATTCACAACAAGAGAATGCCAATACTGGGCAAAAGACCATGGAGTTGAAATCGACTTCACATCAGTCGCACACCCCAAGCTAATGGACAAGTCAAGAGAGGAAACGGCCTAATACTACAAGGCCTCAAACCAAGGTTATATGAAGACCTGAAGGACTATGGAAGCAAATGGATAGATGAAAACAAAAAGTAGTTTGGGGCCTCAAAACCCAAGTTAGCAGAGCAACAGGGCACTCGCCGTTTTTCCTAGTGTATGGCTCTGAAGCCATACTACCAGTGCACTTAATTTGGATGTCACCCAAGATAGAACAATATGAAGAAGGAGAAGCAGAAGAGACAAGAAGACTTGAAATAGATTCACTCAAAGAAGTCAAAGACAGCGCATTAATACAAAATGCAAGATATTTACAAGGACTACGAAGACACTACGACAAAAGCACACATCCCCGTTCTTTGAAATCAGGAGACTTCGTTCTATGCTTGATACAGAATAAAGAAGGGAGGCACAAACTACTAAGTCCGTGGGAAGGACCATTCAAAGTCAAGACAGCAACGGGGCCAGGAGGGGGACCCCAGTGTCTATTTGGTCAACACTCTTGTCAATGAGATCAGACAACCCCTCACGAGCAGCCTCCACTTAGTCAATGAACTCGGCGGGCACTTCCTTCTCAGCCAAATGCTCAAGAGGCGCATCCGGACCAAGAACCCAGACATATCCCACGACATTGCTAACACAAGTAGTTAACAACCCACGAAGATATTGGTGGAACCTGGACGGAATCAGCGGCAGGAACGTAGGAAGCTTCATCTTCTCATCACCAGCAACACTGATGGCTAACAGAACACAGGACATAGAGTCATACAAGACCTGGAACTGAACCTTAACAACCGACGGCCGCTTGTTTGATTCCTCGAGCTGAACTGTTAGCTCCTGCACCGACTTCGCCGCCTGAAGAGCATCACGATCAGCGCCACGGTGCATCAACTTAGCATGAGCAAACAACTCCTCACCTTCTTCAAATTTGGAATTGGCAACAACACTTACAGACTCCACCTTGTTCTCGGAAGTGCGAAGGGTTGTCCTCATATCAGCAAGATCCTTGATAAGCTTGCCCTTCTCCTTTTCCAAAGCTACAACCAAGAAGAATAACATCATCAGAAGCAGAGAAAACCATAAGAACAAGAGGACCAAAAGTATCAAAAGAACAAAGGACACTCACTAGTTTTCTCCTTCTTCAAATAAGTAGACTCAGCCTGAGCCTCTGCAACCGCCTTCAAACCGGTCTCTATGCACTGCTCAGCTTCAGCAATCTGACCACAAAGAGCAGCCTTAGTCAGTTGGCGCTGCTCCTTCTCAGTGGCCAACTCTGAAAAAACCTAGGCCAGCTCAGCCTTTGTAGACTCAAGCTTCGAGTTGATGGAGGCAGCGGCATAAGACTCCACGGGACCAAACAATAAGTCCTAATCTCAAGAAAAATCCTACAAAAACAAAGCAAGGAATAAAAGTCTACCAAATAAGAAACAACAAGGAAAGAAAAGGAAATAGCCAACAACACTTACATGCAAAGTACCGCTGAAGCTGGAGACAAAATGATCCCAAGCAGAGAAGACCAGCTGCAACCCGACGGGTGTGATCTAGCTCAAGCCTAGGATGGAGAGCTGGGGCCCAACCCAGATGCACCAAGGGCCACACCCGCATCAGCAACAGCGGCAGCAGCCGCTTCAATTTTTGCACCTCCCCGTTTGGATCATTAGCAGAATTCATATTAACATGGGGATGGACGGTAGTATTGTCCAACCCCAGGACATCCTCAGCAGCCTTCAACTCCAACTCCTCCACAGGTTCATCTGCAACCCAGAGAGAAGTAGAAGCTACATCACAAAAGAATAAGGAATAGAGGGGACAAGCAAAAGAGCAAGGACAACAAAAGCATGAGCAAAGACCATACCTATATGCTCATCAGGCCCCTCAAGAAGAGGAACCTGGGCAGAAAAAGAAGTAAACACCGGCCTAGACTCTGGGTTGTTCACACCTAGAGCAGGAACAGTGGAATCCAAGATAGAACCGGGAGCACCACCTTGTTGGATGGCAATCCTGGCTTCAGCAGCAACATTTTTGGGAGGGACAACCCCCAGATCAGGGGTCCCCTCCTTGCCCGCAGCAGAAGAAGATTGCTCCTCCTGACTAAAACCCGAAGGAACAATAGGAGTAGCAGGCCTACAAAACAATGGTGTCAGGAAGTAAAAGAACCAGCAAGAAAAGAACATAAACACAAGAGGGACACTCACTTCACAGATTTTTTGAAACTACTCGGCTTGTTAGGCTGGGTATAGACAGGGAGAGGGAGGCCATAAAAATCCAAAGAAGACGCCCAAGCGATGAATCAACAGGGGTGGCGACAGGAACGATAGAGCCCAGGGCAGGAGGCCGACTGAAAGGAAAATGTAAAGACAACCAGAGAATCAAGCATAGACTAAGAACAATAGAAGAAAGAAGCAAAAAGAGAAAAGACTTAGGGCGAAGAGAGAGGAATTTCATCCTCAATGTCCATCTCCTGAAGAATGAGGCTACGACCATCTGCACAACAAGGGTCAAATTAAACAACCAAGATATAAGCAACAACACGGAACAAAGGACAACTCACCTATGATGATATTACCTGAGGGTTGTCGGCTGGACTGGCTGGTGCATGTCTTCTTGGCCGCATTCGAAGCAGCAGCAGAAGAAGAATGCCTTTTCCTAGCCGACAGAATCATTTCAAGAATCTTGGGGTTAGGAATGTATTCAACATAAGATAAACCCCTCGACATGCCAGAAAAAAGTGGTCATTTATGAATCGGGCAACGGAAAAGCTAGCCACAGTAGAATCCAGGATAGCATCCGGGATGTCCTCCACAACAAGCTTGAAGGCCCTACCATAGCCCTGAAAAATAACAAGAACAAAAGACACGAAGAAAAGAACAAAGACACAAGACAAAAGCAAGAAAAGAACCAGGAAACAAGGCAACTCAACGGCGGAGGCAGGTTGGCAGCATTGTACTCTTTAATTCGAGGAGGGACGAAAGGCACCTTGTTTAAAAGGGTCTTCAAGCGCTTCAAAACCTCCTCATCAGACAACACCACCCCCGGAACAACCTGGGAGGGATCATTGTCACCGGTAAATTCAAACCCCAAATGCTCACGCTGCATAAGGGGTTGAATCCGGCGCCACATGAAACTGGCAATAATAGCATGACCAGTCAAGCCCTCCTCTTTGACATCAGCAATCCACTGGAGGAGAAGGCCAATGGCCTTGGATTCGGTAGCAGAAATTCTTTGACTCCAACACTCAAGTGGAGTAGGAGGAGAAGAGAAGTTGGGATTATAATCCACTGAAGGTTTGGGGACAGAAAACGATTTGTCCACCCACTTTAGTGAATCAATCAAGGAAAAGGAGAAAAAATCAGTTTTCTTCCCTTCGTGAGTCTGAAAGATGCAACAACCCAAGGGAGGAGGAGCAGCAGCATTAGCAAATTTCAAGCGAAAAAAATGCCTAAACAAAGTCAGGGATGGAGGAATGCCGATGAACACCTCACATAGGTGAACAAAGACGAGAGGAAAAGAACCCCATTCGGGCAAGATACTGGAGCTCAATTTTATAGAACTCACAAAATTCCATAAAGAAATCAGAAAGAGAGAAACAGAGATCGGCAAGGACAAAGTGATAGAAAAGCACCGTCTCAACAGAGGAAGGAGTTGGGACGTCATGCTGGCCAGGGAGGACGTAGCCTAAAATCTCTTGAGGTTGGAGCATACCGTATGCTTCAAGAGATCCATCTCCACCTGCTGCGTCATCGGCTTCATCCTCTCCTTCTAGAGCTTCCGCATCTTGACAAATTCTTGGTTTTCAATCACCTCGAGCGCCTTCTCTTGGTCGACCGAGGCCTGCTTGCTTGTCTTCTTAGTCTTGCCCTTCACCATCGAGAGCGAAGAGGAAAAGCTTTAAGGAGAAGGTGGAGGACTAAGCGGAGCAGGGCTACAACGGCTATGGCGGAGAAGGCAAGAATTAGGGCTTCGGAGATTTGGGGATTTTTTGGCTCGAAGGCAAAAGGCAAGGTGAAGCAAACAATGCGAAGGAAAGAAATATTTAAAGACAAAAATTACACGGCCCACACAAGTCATGGTTACCAAGATGAGCCCGTTCGACTTCCGCAATATACGGAGTTAATGGGGAAGTGGAGATAATGGCAACTGTTCACACTACGACTCATACAGTTAACAAACTCACAAAGTGCCAGATGACAGAGATACAATGACAAAGAACCCGGATAAAGCAAAGAACCCGGAGGAGTCCAATACCAACATAATAAAAACATACATCAGCGATCTACAAAGAACCCGGCAGAACCAGGCGCAGAGAAGGACAAGTGTACAACGACTTCGCAAAACATAAGGAATCCGATGCACAACAACAGAGATATGGCAAAAATTATCACACCAGTCACGAAAGTAACAACACGGACATCATCGAAAGACAAGTATAAACAACTTTTTCCTTTATTACACTAATCAAGAAGATACTAGGATTACAACGATTACAAGTGGACACAAGCTCTGATTAATCCAAAGAAGAAAGTAAAAGGAATAATTCAACATGGCAACAAGGAACCCAATGGAATTCGAGGTTACTTAAACCTCTACCAAGATTCAGTGTTGCCAAGCAGGATACAACCTGGTCAACGTATTCGATGAAGAGAACTCGCGACCAAGATTTCTAAAACGGACAACAGACGGACACCAGATCCCCCGAATTGGCCACTAGATGATTATCTACCACCATTGACCAACCCAAGGAACCCAGAGACACCTATCAACACGTGCTGATTTGCGCCAGAGCACCAAAATAGCGCAATGGAGAACAAATCAACGGCTGATCCACAATGGCTTGTCGGAGGATACAGCCGACCACACGCCAATCAACACCGTGGGAGAAAAGAAGATGATAAAGGAGAGGCTCTTGAAGTTCAAGTAGGGTAGCTATTGCCACCCACATCTCAAAGCCTACTCCATTTGCCTCAATGCTCCAGACGGCCTGACACTACCCGGAGATTAACCTGCTACTAATCTCTATCTCAAAACCTACTCCATTCACCAAAGAAGAACATTACAGAATAGGCTCGGGGGCTACTCAAGCTCACAAACCACTATATCCATATCTAAGGAAAGACACTCACAAGCAAACAAAGAAGATGGACATCTCCGCAACAAGAGGGAGTATTTATAGCCAAACCAGTGGTGCACATAGAACAAGTCCACATACAAAACAACCAGCAAAGGACAACGAGCAGTAAAAGGAAGAGGACAAGAGTTCAAGATAAGACTGCACAAGCACGTGTACAAAGTAAAAGCCAAAGTCAGAGGTGAACACTCGGATCCACGCAAGCAGGTCAGGAATCCAATAAAGTAAGAGCCAGGGAATATCCAAGGGAATATTCAAAAGCAATTGTACAACAATCATTGCCAATGAGCTTTACATGGGTTCTTTTCCAACAAAACAACCCAAAAACTCTCGGGGGCTGTTGGCGGTCCTTAACAACGATTTTATACCGCCAATAATAATCCAAAAAGAAAGAACTACATACTTCTATGCACATATACATTTATTATTGACCGAATTCCACTTGTATTGGAGAATTATCACTTTGCAGGAAACATAGCCAATTGCAAGAGGAATTATAAAGAAAATACGCTTTTTGACAAGGCGTAAAAGAGAGAAAAGGAGAGAAGCCCACTGTTGACGGTAGTTAACGTCAATTTTTAACCGTCAACATAACTTATATAACTGCAAAAAGATGATCACCAGCATAGGTCTATAGGTTTGAGCTAACAAATTTCACGAGTTTTGGTGCACCTATGTTTTGCAGGGCTTACACAGGAATGGAGCTAAAATGGATAAAGTCATCAAATAAAAGTATCTCATATGATGAATTGGACTACACCATTGCGAAGGGCTCGTCGCGCTGATCAAAATGGATATATTATTCGCTATGTTTGGAGTCCGGAACAAAAAGATATAGAGGAAGGAAGATTTCACATGAAATGATGAGATCAGCAGGCACAAACTGACACGTGGACCCCACGGTGGCAGAACTGTCAGCCGACCAGGCCGACAGGCGGGCCCCACGGGGCAGGCGGTGTTCCCCCAGGCGCCAGCATGCGCAGGGCGGAGCCAGCCGCGGGCCGACACGTGGCGGCCGTGTCCCCCTCAACGCGCGGGCGCGCGCGCGCTGACGCCGAGCGCGGGCGGGCGCGGTTGGCCGGGCCACGTGGCGGCGCCGGATTGAAGCGGGAGCGGCCTGGCGCGGTCCACTCGGCCCAGGCACAGGTAAACCGGCCCAACCGGCCGGTTCAGTCGCCCAGAAGGTTCCAGACTTCTCCAGAAACTGCACCAGCACCTGGTTCGACCGGTTTGGGTCCGGTTCGGGGCCTTCTGGTCCAGTTCTTGGCCGGTTTTCAGCGCAGATCTTCAAGGAAATATACTAGGATTATGCTGATGATCTCCACCACCCATCTAGGTCGGTTTAATCCAATGGTGAAGAATAAATGTGACGCGGATCGATGACGTGGCGATTCCTTAGGGGCTACTCCACCCAGGGCTATATAAGGAGGGCGCCCCCTTAGGGTTTTCCATCATATCTCTTCTACAAGATCAACTCTAGGGTTTCAATTCCTCATCTAATTAGAAGAGGGTCCCTCTAGTTCATCTAGTTCTAGTTCTAGTTCGTCTAGTTGTATCTAGAAAATAGGGAGAGAGAGGAGGAGAGAGCTGAGGAGGAGCCGGATCTGTCGGATCTTCCTCAACATTGTAAAGTTGCAGCATCTAGTTCGTCTTCCAGCTATTCTCCAGGTTCTTTAATTATTATTTCTAAGTTCAGTTCTTTATTTAATTATTACTTTATTATATTTACTTGATCTCTCGCTCGTATTGAGTGCTCTAGTTATTCATGGTAATTAGAGTAGTAAGCGATAGTGTAGACGTGGTGTCTAGGCTATAGTTTACCTGAGTTTGCGCCCAATCCCACGGATAGTTGTGGTAGCCCCAGAGGTGATGTACGGGGCCTTTGTATTCCATCACGTTCGGGTTGGTGTTTCGTAGAGCTTTTAGGCAGCCTTCTCCCAACTACTATCTTCCCAGTCTTTTCGAGAGTTGGAAAGGACCTGCTGCTCCAAAGTAAGTATAGTATAGTAAGCCTGATTTTGATCATCCAGTCAACTTAGAAAACTCTAGAAGGTTCCTCTCTACCCACCAAAAACATATATACCTTTCTTTTCTTATCTTTATCCTTGGACGGCCTTGATTCTCTAGTACACTTCACGTTCCCCGTGGAAATCGATACTCTGGAATACTCCCGGGTGAAAGCTACATCGGTATCCGTGCGCTTGCGGATTTTTTCTATGTGCGTTTAAAATACCCAACAAGCTTTCGGCGCGTTGCCGGGGAACGGTAGTCGTGCTAGTTTAGAACCAAGTTCGCCCGTGTATCTTTTGTTTTACCACCATTCTCACCTCACCACAAAAATCAACCACCACCAACCATATGGATTCCACTCCTATTCATAAATTCTCGCACCAAAGGCCGAGTTCCTAGAGCCACCACAATCATCGAAGCCAATCACGGCTTCTAGCTTTAAATTCAAACCTGGCTTTATAGCCATGGTGCGGCGAAACCCTTTCTCGTGCTAAAGGATGAAAATCCTTACACCCACCTTAGGGAATTTGAGCACTTGTGTTCATGCCTCACCATTGCCGGCATGGCACAAGAGACCATTAGATGGAAAGCTGTTTCCATTCTCCCTTGAAGGAACAAACATTGGTATGCTCATTATGTGGGAGGAGTAAAAGGAGATTGGGATGAACTTCGAGACAAATTTGGTCTCGCTTTCTTCCCATCCAAACTTGTTAATACCCTTCGAAAAGAAATTATTAATTTTGAAAGGAGAAGCGAGACTTTAGGAGCAGCCTGGGCTAGGTTCACAAGTCTTAAAAACACCGCCCAGACCTCTCTTTGCCCGACCATGTCCTTCTAAGTCATTTCTACCATGGTCTTAGCGAAGAAGCCGCTCTCTTCCTAGACACATCTTCCGGAGGATCCTTCATACACATGTCCTTTAGTGAGGGAAGCTATCCTAGAGAAAATTCTTGAAAACACCCCTACACCGGCATTTATGATGAGTTTCCGAAGAAGAAAAAGAAGTCGAGTCAATCTCGACCAACAAAAGGAGATAAATGCAACCGAATCTCAAAATCCTTTAGATCCTTCTAATGATTCGGTTACTAAAGAATCTCTCACTATGGGAACACAACCCACATTGGAAGTCGAGGAGCCCCATCCTACCACGTTTCTCTCGTAAATCGAGGTAGATCTTTTGAAGATTTTGGGAATGCCTCAAACTTTCCAATACAAGTAAAGCCTCCAAAGTGCACTCGCACCATCTCGAGGATAACGATGGTCCACCTAATGATCCTTTCTTAATGGAACACATTAAAGGACTTTCGCCATCATGAGTCGTGAGTGGTTGGCGTAAACGGAGTCATCCACAGAGGTAGCCCGAATCATTGCCCCCTTAGAGACTTTTTGTTGCAACCTTAAGGGGACCACCATAGAGGCTTATTATAGTCCTACCGTTGGGATGAACATTATGTCAAAGGTGTGGCCGAACAACTTTGCCCCAATGAGTCATTGATCCCATCTCATAAGCTTCTAAGAATTCCTTCCTCGGAGTTACTCTTGAAAGTTATGGGGTCATCAAGACTATTATGTTACGCATAAGAGGCTTTGAGTATTTTCTAGATTTTCATATCTATGACATCTCAAACACATCCCTCTTGATTGGTGTACCTGTGGGGACACTCTTTCAAGAGCAACCAAAACAAAGTCTCTTGAATTTAAAGCGGGGAACTCTACTATAGATGTCTCACTTGCGCGCTCACATAACGCGATAGTAGAACCCAAGCCCGAAGAAGACCCTATTGAGGAAGTCTTAATGGCATCTCTAGAAGACTTAGCTCAACCTCGCCCGATCTCGAACACTTCATTGAAGAAGAGGAAGAGCTAGCGTAACCTATAAAGTTAGATCCCTTCGAGTTGCCACCACGACCCCCAATAGAGCTAAAACCTCTTCCTCTTGGCTTGAAATATGTCTTTCTCAATAACAATCCCGAAACACCTGCTATCATAAGTGACAAGCTTTCCCAAGAAGAAACCAACAGACTTGTCACTGTCCTAGAAAGACATAAATCGGCCATAGGCTACTCACTCCATGACCTCAAGGGGATTAGTCCCGCTCTTTGCACTCATCGTATCCCTACGGATCCCGACATCTCACCAACAAGAGAACACCAACGCAGGCTTAATAATGCTATGCGAGAGGTTGTTCGTAAAAGAGGTCCTTAAGCTTTTGCACGCTGGGATTATTTATCCCGTCCTCATAGTGAGTGGGTTAGCCCGTCCAAGTTGTGCCAAAGAAAGGAGGAATGACGGTTGTTAGAAATGAGAAGAATGAACTCATTCCTCGCACCGCATCACGTGGGTGGCGAATGTGCATAGACTACCGGAAACTTAACAAGGCTACAAAGAAAGACCACTTCCCGTTACCCTTCATCGATGAGATGTTGGAACGGCTTGCTAAGCACTCTTTCTTTGTTTCCTTGATGGGTATTCGGGTATCACCAAATCCCGATCCACCCCGATGACCAAAATAAGACTACTTTCACATGCCCGTATGGAACTTTCGCATACCGACGAATGTCGTTTGGATTGTGTAATGCTCCAGCTTCTTTCCAACGGTGCATGATGTCTATTTTCTTCGACATGATCGAGAAAATCATGGAGCTGTTCATGGATGACTTTACTATCTATGGCACAACCTTTGGTGATTGTCTAGAGAATCTAGACAAAGTCTTACAACGATGTGAAGAAAAGCACTTAGTACTGAACTGGGAAAAATGCCATTTTATGGTTCAGGAAGGAATAGTGCTAGGACACAAGGTGTCCGAACGTGGGATAGAAGTGGATAAAGCAAAGATTGAAGTTATTGAACAACTTCCACCTCCCACAAACATGAAAGGAATCCGAAGCTTTCTAGGCCATGCGGGGTTCTACAGGCGTTTTATCAAAAACTTTTCTCAAATCACTAGACCCCTCACTAGACTATTAGCTAAGGATGCACCTTTCATCTTTGACAATGAGTGCTATGAATCTTTCCAAACTCTCAAACAAGCACTCATTTCAGCTCCAATCATCCGGCCACCCGATTGGACGCTGCCTTTCGAGATCATGTGTGATGCTAGCGACTTTTGCTTGTTGGTGCCGTTCTCGGCCAAACAAAGGATAAAAAGCACTATGCTATATCCTATGCTAGCAAAACCTTGACGTCGGGCCACAACTCAATTATGCCACCACCGAAAAAGAGTTGTTGGCGTTGTCTTTGCAATAGACAAGTTTAGATCTTACTTAGTTGGAGCAAAGGTAATCATTTATTCAGATCATGCCGCACTTAAATACTCGCTCACTAAGAAAGATGCTAAACCTCGGTTGATCATTGGATTCTTTTACTCCAAGAATTTGACATAGAAATAAGAGATAAGAAAGGAGTAGAGAATTCAGTAGCCGATCACTTGTCTAGGCTCCAAAGAGATAAGGAAACACATGAGTTGCCCATTAACGACTACCTACGGACGACACACTCCTCGCAAAGAACACACTCTAACCCCGGGTACGTTGAGATATTGTGAATTTTATGGTTGCAAAGTTATGTCTCACCAGGAGGAGATAAGAGAAAGCTCAAATATGACGCCGATGCCACTTATGGGATGACCCATATCTCTATCGACTCGTTCCGATGGAGTATTACGGAAATGTGTCCCGATGGATGAAGCGATGAAAATCATAGAGAGATGTCATGCATCACCCTATGGAGGACATTATGGAGCATTCCGTACGCATGCAAAAATCGGCAAAGCGGATTCTTCGCCCACGATGTATCAAGATACAAAGGAGTTTGTTAGAAGATGTGCCAGATGTCGAAACATGGAAACATCAATGCTCGGAATGCAATGCCACTCTTTAACAACCTACAAGTAGAGTTGTTTGATGTCCGGGGAATCGACTACATGGGACCATTCCAAAAATGAGATGCCGAGTACATCTTAGTGGCGTTGACTATGTGTCCAAGTGGGTAGAAGCAATACCATGTCGAGCTGCGATTCTAAGCACGCCAAGAAGATGTTCCATGAAGTCATATTCCCAAGATTTGGCACACCAAGAATGGTCATAAGTGATGGAGGATCACATTTCATTGATAAGAGCTTCAAACAATTCTCGACAGAATATGGAGTTAAGCATAATGTTGCAACTCCATACCATCCCCAAACAAGCGGTCAAGCGTAAAACATCAAATAAGCAAATCAAGAACATCCCGCAGGTAAGACCGTGACGAAATGGGAAAGAAGTGGAAGTACAAGCTTCATGATGCACTATGGGCATATCAAACCGCATATAAAACACCCATAGGCATGTCACCTTATCGCCTAGTATATGGGAAGACATGCCATTTGCCTCGTTGAATTAGAATTCGAGCTCATTGGGCAATCAAGAAATGGAACATGGATGTCCATCTAGCCGGCAAGAATCATCGATGCAAATATCCGAGCCTGGAAGAGTGGAGAGAAAAGGCTTATCACGGCTCCAAGATTTACAAGGAAAGAACCAAAAGGTGGCATGACAAGAGAATCAAGCACAAGGAGTTCAAGCCTGGAGATAAAGTTCTATTATTCAACTCAAGAATAAAGCTCTTCGGTCATGGAAAACTTAGAAGCAAATGGGAAGGACCATTCAAGGTGATTGAAGTCGCATCTCATGGCGCGATCACACTTCAGATGATTCAGGTAACATATTCAAGGTAAATGGTCAACGTTTGAAAGTTTTTCTTGAACCCGAAAAACATAGAAGAAATCGATGTGATTGAATTCTTGCAATTTAAAGATCCAATATAAAAACCTCATCGTACATGCTCTAGACAACTAAGGCCTAACACTTAATCAGTTCCACAAGTTTTGTTGTCTATTTGAGTTGTGCAGGATTTGAGGAGTTGGACAGGCGAATCATAAGAGTGAGAGATTATGTCAACATTTAGCTTGGGGGAGAGCATCCCCCGTGTATCTAGATAAGTGTTTCTCGTTACCTTCTTATTTATTTTACTTCGCTTGCTATATATATTTAGTTCTATATAATTTTTAGTTCGTTAAATAAAAGGAGGGTGTACGAAGTTTTTGCATGCTCAAATAAATCCCTAGAATAAACTCTTTGGAAGTGATGAATAGTTGCTCGCCGTAATTCCTTTCAAGTGCCATTTTTCAACCTAGAACTCTCTCAAGTTTTGGATACACCGTTTTGATCTAGGATTTGCTCAACCCGAAACTTGTGGGTAGCGAATGCTTGATCTAAGTCTAGGTGGTTGACGGGTATGATATGGGAAGGTCTCGAGCTTTTTGTTTATCTTGTTCTAAGTGACACTAGAGTTCGAGAATTTATCTTTTGAAAATTCAAAATGTTGCATGATGAGTTCTGTATGACGAGAGTTTAAATACCTACCACAACCATATACATGCTTGCTAGACTAGGAAGTCCACTTATACTTACTTATGCTTTGAGTGTGGTCGATTGTGTTGACCTTTAGAAACTCGTCATACGTTAAAGTCAAGATCACACACACGTATATCATGCACCCTCGCTACTTCTACCCGGGAAGTACGCGCCACCATATTCATCCATTTAGACACATCCCAAAACTGTTCTACTCCTACACTAGGAGTGAGCAGAAATTTCCCTTCATCCATTGCTAGTCCTTCGTTATCCAATAAAGCTCCAAGTATCCATTGTCGCTACCTCCGTCAATGTTTTCAAGGAAGAGATCAAGGTGCTTCATTAGAAAAAAAAAGAAAAAGAAAAAAAAAGAGATAAGAAAGAAAAAAAAAAAGAGAGAAAGAGAAGAAGAAGAAGAGAAGAGCAAGAAGGAATATCCCAACAACAATGTCCCATCATATGCGAAATCTTCAAGATCCCAAGTTCTATCCATTCTTCATGGTTCAATTTCAAAGGAGGTATGAATTTCTTCAAGGAGCAAAAGTAGAAGTTAGGTGTTCACCATTATCATCCCTTTTCCCCTTCGTTTCTACTTATATCTATCATCATCATTTTCCACTACCACCATATATCCACTTAACCCATATATAGGGCCACACACATGCACATCTTGATTTGATTGTATGTCCAGTTCTTCGGATCCATGGTTTGACTATGCAACACATGTATAAGCTCCCACCTACAAACTCCACATAAGCTTATTAGAGGTAGGGTGAGAGAGTGAAGGCACACCGTACTATGCCTTATGCCAAAAATACCACATATCTTAAGAGAAGAGAAGGCATACAACATCAATGCCTTAGTAAGGATCCAGAAATACCACATATGAGAGACTTGAGAGGATCATACAAAGGAATCTCTGAGTTTTATTTGAAAATCTTGCAAAACTCCGGAACGAAGGTTGAGCAAAGAGCTAGAGACATAGTGCTTGACTTGACCGTTCTGTCTTTCAACTGCTCAAGACCCAAGTGAAGGTTACAAGCCCCATGGTGGAAGGTAATATGGGTAAGTTTAAAGTCAGAATAGTTTACTCTAATCCGGAGGAGAGTTCCTGTTTGAACGCATGTGTACTTTTGAGGCTTGAAAGCATTGTAGCAACTCCTGATCCTTGGCTGAGTTTAGCTTTGCTCAGGGACGAGCAAAGGTTTAGCTTGGGGGAGTTTGTTGACGGTAGTTAACGTCAATTTTTAACCGTCAACATAACTTATATAACTGCAAAAAGATGATCACCAGCATAGGTCTATAGGTTTGAGCTAACAAATTCCACGAGTTTTGGTGCACCTATGTTTTGGTGGCTTACACAGGAATAGAGCTAAAATAGATAAAGTCATCGAATAAAAGTATCTCAAATGATGAATTGGACTACACCATTGCGAAGGGCTCGTCGCACTGATCGAAATGGATATATAATTCGCTATGTTTGGAGTCCGGAATAAAAAGATATAGAGGAAGGAAGATTTCACATGAAATGATGAATTCAACCGACACAAATCGACACGTGGACCCCACGGCGGAACTGTCCACCACCGTGTGGGCCGACAGCGGCCCCACGGGGCAGGCGGTGTTCCCCCACGTGCGCGGCATGCGCAGGGCGGAGCATGGCCCGCGGCCGACACGTGGCGGCCGTGTCCTCACGCGGCGCGCGCGTCCGACGCCGAGCGCGGCGGGCGGGTTGGCCGGGCCACGGGCGGCGCCGGATTGAAGCGGGAGCGGCCGGCGCGGTCCACTCGGCCTGAGGCACAGTAAACCGGCCCAACCGGCCGGTTCAGTCGCCCAGAAGGTTCCAGACTTCTCCAGAAACTGCACCAACACCTGGTTCGACCGGTTTGGGTCCGGTTCGGGGCCTTCTGATCCGGTTCTTGGCCGGTTTTCAGCGCAGATCTTCAAGGGAATATACTAGGATTATGCTGATGATCTCCACCGCCCATCTAGGTCGGTTTAATCCAATGGTGAAGAATAAATGTGACGCGGATCGATGACGTGGCGATTCCTTAGGGGCTACTCCACCCAGGGCTATATAAGGAGGGCGCCCCCTTAGGGTTTTCCATCATATCTCTTCTACAAGATCAATTCTAGGGTTTCAATTCCTCATCTAATTAGAAGAGGGTCCCTCTAGTTCATCTAGTTCTAGTTCTAGTTCATCTAGTTCTAGTTCTAGTTCGTCTAGTTGTATCTAGAAAATAGGGAGATAGAGGAGGAGAGAGCTGAGGAGGAGCCGGATCTGTCGGATCTTCCTCAACATTGTAAAGTTGCAGCATCTAGTTCGTCTTCCCTATTCTCCAGGTTCTTTAATTATTATTTCTAAGTTCGAGTTCTTTATTTAATTATTACTTTATTATATTTACTTGATCTCTCGTATTGAGTGCTCTAGTTATTCATGGTAATTAGAGTAGTAAGCGATAGTGTAGACGTGGTGTCTAGGCAATAGTTTACCGAGTTTGCGCCCAATCCCACGGATAGTTGTGGTAGCCCCGCAGAGGTGACAGCCGTCGGGCCTTTGTATTCCATCACGTTCGGGTTGGTGTTTCGTAGAGCTTTTAGGCAAGCCTTCTCCCAACTACTATCTTCCCGTCTTTTCGAGAGTTGGAAAGGACCCGTCGCTCCAAAGTAAGTATAGTATAGTAAGCCTGATTTTGATCATCCAATCAACTTAGAAAACTCTAGAAGGTTCCTCTCTACCCACCAAAAACATATATACCTTTCTTTTCTTATCTTTATCCTTGGACGGCCTTGATTCTCTAGTACACTTCACGTTCCCCGTGGAAATCGATACTCCGGAATACTCCCGGTGAAAGCTACATCGGTATCCGTGCGCTTATGGATTTTTTTCTCGTGTGCGTTTAAAATACCCAACACCCACCTACCCGGCAATTTCGGGGGCCAAATCACTTGGGGAAAAGTGGCCAAGGCCAAGCGGGAATCCAACACACAAGCCCGTGCCCACTCAAGAAATTACTCAAAAGGGGCCCACACGAGAGGGGTTGAAATAAAACCCATAACAAATAAGCCCATCTTGACAAATCCCAACATGGGCCAACTCGAGGAGATCAAATGGAGCACGCTCACCAAGTTTGGGCCAATTTGGCTTCGGAGCAGCACGTCGCGCCAACGCGCGGCACGCCACCATTGGTGCCAACTAGGCCGCGCTCGGTCGATCGGTCCACGACGATGCTTGGAGGTCGGTTTCGGTGGTGATTTGTACATGGAAAGTGTGAAATTGCCCTATGGAGGTCGGTTTGGATCTTTCCATGTGGGGATGGAACATTTCCAAAGAGCCTCTCCTCTCAACCTATAAATGGAGGCTCTCTCCCCTCATTCAACACACACCAACACAAGAGCCTCTCTTCCACCACTTGTATCTTTTATTTAGTAGTTTTAGTTATGTAGCTGGAGCAAGGCAAGTCTCGTCGGAGAGCTTGAACCTCTAGGAGGAATCTCAGTATGAATGATATCAAGGTTTCCCTTGTGTTCTTGTTCTTATATGTTCTATTCTTAGTTGTTCTTATATGTTCTTGTTCTTAGATGTTCTTGTTGTGTTCTAGAACTAGAGCATAGCTCTTTTGATATGATCTTGGCATACGAACTAGAATATAGTTTATATGTTTTGATCTTAACATATAGAACTTTATGTTTAACCATTAGTGCATACATGTTTGGACTAGAGCTAGGTTGTGATGTTAAGATCTATCTTAATTTAGTCTTGGTCAATGTTGGTTTACGGGATCGTCGTTTCGTCCTGTGGCGATTGCTCCGTAGAAGGGTCCTCCTAGTCGGGCAACCCTTGATCAACGCTAGAGTAGTAGTTGACAACTTAGACGGTGGTGTCTAGGCTTGAGGCTACCTTCGGTTGCCTCATTCACGTATGGTTGAGGTGGTAGGCGGCGGAGGTGACAACCCCGTCCGCCCTCCGCAATCCCCCACGTCCGTGTTCGGCATAGAGCGTAAGCCGAGGGGCTTGGCAAACCAAGCTTAAGCCGGTGCCGTAGTAAGTTAGCGAGCCACTGCTATCTTAACTTAGAATCTCTCTAACAAGTATGTGTGTGTGTGATGTTCCTTGTCCCGACATAGCCGTTTAAGAATGCCTGCTCCGGCTTAGGTTATTCTTTATTCTTTTGTTTATCTTTATCCTTGAGTTTGGCTCAAGTGTGTGTGTCGCTTATCCAAACATATATCCTTTTACCCCCGTTATGAATATTAGTCTATTATGCAATCATGTTGTCTTGTTCTTGTCCATATTAGATTCTTTTAAACCATGCTTTCCTTTGGGAAAATATAGATAACGATACCATGAGTACTTCGGGTGAAATGCTACAACGGCATTTTAGTGCGCTTGCGGACTTGTTCTCAGTAAATGCTACGTATCACCAATAGGTGTTTGTTGGTGTTGTTGCAAGGATATACTAATTCAAGCGATGACGCTAAGAAACGCCATTAAGCATTTTTTGGCACCGATTCGGGGAAGGCATTGGTTAAAAAGAATTTATTAGGACATATTCATGATAATTTGCTTGTGTTGTAGCCATTGCTCATAATAGAATAAAACTATTTTATAAAACAATATTTTGTTACCTAACAATATTTTATCTTAAAAATAATAAAAATAAATATAAGTAATAAAACTATTTTCAAAAAATATATTTATATAAAATTTATTTGAAAAATTAAAATATTTTGCTAGTTATGAGTTTTGCTTTTTATAAAACCAAAATATAAATATTTTCTTTTCACTAAAAAATATAATTTTATTAAAAACTTGGTTTGTTTTCAAAGTCTTGCATGAAGTATGTTTCGGTTTGAAGTATGATTGATGCATGATCATATCTTCATGGGTATTTTAATTTAAGCATGGAGCTTAGATTAAATTGCCGACCTTGATTAAATGATATGTTTAGTCACTATTTTAAAAACTGCTAAATATGATCTTTGAATAATAAAACTAAGCCAAAAAACTTCCTCCTTTTTGGGACAAGTTCTTTAGCCATGTCGATGGAAGCCAACCATAGCTTCGGCTATAAACTGGCCCTAGCTTTCAGTCAAGCTTATGACCATAAAGCAAGCACCTACGGGAGGTACCTGAATTATCATAAAAAAATCTTTTCTCTTACCAATAAGGCTGTTGATGTCTATTAAGTGCAACTGAAATAAAGAGGGTTCCACATAGTTTACGTAATATATATCATCGTAGCATTTTAACCAGGAGTAATCCGGAGTATCGTTATTTATAATTTTACCGGGGAAGGGAATGCACTCGGATAATGAGTGATGAGCAATGCACATGCGATAATGGAGAGCTTAACCTTGTCTCGTATCGATCATCTCTCATACGGGGTAGAGTGTCACATAAAATATAGGAATGAATGATAAATGACATAAGATAAATAAGAGCATTTAGCCACATAAAATAATAGTAATAAGCCATCTCAACTTAGCACTCTAAGCTTATAACACTAGCATGGACTAGGACGATCTAGGGTATAATCCTATGTTATTCTAACTACAAAGTCAAAGCATACAATGATTAGTGCAAGAACATCTAGCAATCATGGCGGGAAAAGGTTACATCTATGCATAGTGATATTACCGAGAAGACAAGAGACATAGCAATGACTTCAATGTAATAGGTTTGTTACGCTAGACCTATACTCGGGAGAAGGGCTACAAAGGACTCAACAGATCTGTCACTCCGCGATCTACCTCACGATCCGGAATATAGGTTGCAATCGCGAGATAAATCACGGTCCTCAGGCACCACGCCTACACATTATTTACCACTCACCCATCGATCTAATGAGCAAGCGCTATACGATCCTATGCATAAACATAATTCTAGTCCAACTATGCTAAACATATAATCAAAGTAAACTAAGAACAATATAATTGAGAACATAATCAAATAGAGCAAAGTCAAGTACGATATAATAGAATAGAATAAAGTACTACTCATAGTATCACGAACAATGATGAATATTACAAGAATGTAACGGGGGAATTACAAGAACTCCGACAGATCCGGACTCCAAGCTAGGCTTGATTCCCTCTAGATCTATTCCTATGTAGCTATGCTACTAAACTATGGAGCTCTAATTGAGATGGTGGCTCCGCTTCTCCCGAATCCTCTCGAGATGAATGAAAGAGAGAATGAATTAGGTTTCACCCGGGGGCCGGGGGCCGAATATATAGCCCCTAGGATGAACCACAAACCCTCGGATCAAACCGACCTAAATGGACGATAATTATTCATCCGCAAAGCGGTGGAGGCGGGATCCGCGAGACTCGGCGCCATTGGTCGAGGCGGGAGTCGGCCGACTCCCTTGGGCGGCCGACGGCCAGGCTGCCGGTGGGGCCCGGCCTTTAGGGGTCGCCTTGAGTCTTCTAGATTATACAATTTCACCCGTTCGTCTTTATCTCTATGTAATCATGACATATGGGCCTCCTTTGGTTTCTCTTTCGATAACCCCTGCGTAAATAGACAATCACCAAAACTCGTGGAATTCTCGTCGTGTAACCCCTATATCTAATAGGTGAACTCATATTAGTTCTTTCTCTTCCGCGTTGACGGTATAAAATTGATACTTAACGACCGTCAACAAACTCCCCAGTTTACCTTTTGCTCGTCCCTAAGCAAAGATAGACTCGTTGATGGATCAGAGTTGCTACAATGCTTTCACTCTTCACAAGTACACATGCGTTCAAACAAGAACTCTCCTCCGGATTAGAGTGAACTATTCGACTCAAAACTTACTCATATTACCTTCACCATGGGGCTTGTAACCGTCACTTGGGTCTTGAGTAGTTGAAAGATAGAACGGTCAAGTCAAGCGCCTATGTTTCTCGCTCTTTGATCAACTATTATCCGAAGTTTTGCAAAGTTTTGAAATAAAACTCAGAGTTCCTTGTATGAACCTTTCAGTCTCTCATTTGTGGTATTTCGGGATCCTTTCTAAGGCATGAGTAGTGTATGCCTTCTCTCTTCTCTCAAAATATGTGGTATTTGTGGAACTAAGGCATAGTGAAAAGTGCCTTCTCTCTCTCACCCTACTTTCTAATAGGCTTATATGGAGCTCATAGGTGGGGAGACACTCAAACTCACTTGCATATATTGCACGCTTAAGACATGGATCAATAGGAACTAAAATAATAATAAAGTCATATGTGCATGTGAATGAGGAAATGGAATAGATGATAAGATGATGATAGGATGACGATGGGATGATGATGATAATAAAAAAATGATTATGAGGGGTACTCAACTAGCGAACATCTACTTCTACACTTGCTCCTTCGAGGATAACATGACTCCCTTTATTTGGAAACCTTGAAACTTCTTGAATGGAAGGACTTGGCTACTCTTTTTCTTTTTTCTTTCTTCTTTTTTTTTTTTTTTTTCTTTTTTTTTTTAGAGCAACCAATCCCGGAAACGAAACTTTAGCAACGGGGAGTGTATAACTTGAAATGATAATGACCGGAGCTTGTATGTAGGCAAATAGAACGGCGATGTTTATTTCTAGATGTTCACTCCCGGGATAGGAATAGTACCTTTCGGATGAAGTGAAATGAATGGTGTATGTATATGTGGATGGATGGATGGATGCATACTCCCAGGGTAGGAGTAGCATAAGTGCGTATCTCCAGGGTAGAGACAGCACAATATGTGGTGGACATGGATCTATATGTGGGTGGTACTTCTAGGGACAGAAGTAGCACAAAAATGAATGTAGTAGTTATAAAATGGGTGCATGCTTCTGAGGACAGAAGTAGCATAGATCAATGGATGGAGAGCACATAGTATTGACTTTAACTGCATGACTAATTCCTTATGGGTCCACAGCATAACCACACTCAATGCCTATAAAGACTACACTCAAGCTACAGTGTGATCTATATAAACAGATGGGTTTTCCTAATCTAGTAAGCATGAATATATGGCCGTGGTAGGAATTTAAACTCTCATCATAAAGGAACTCATCATGCAGGAATTTAATATTTTCAAAGATAAATTCTCCGTAACTCTAGTATCTCTAGGAACAAGATGGACAAGCTACTCAAAAACCTTCCCATATCATACCCGTCAACCACCTAGACTTAGATCAAGTGTTCGCTACCCACAAGTTTCGGGTTCGAGCAAATCTCAAGTCTAAACAATTGTGTCAAAACTCGGGAGAGTGCAAGGTTGAAAACTAGGTACTTGAAAGGAATTATGGCAGAGCAACTATTCATCATCTCCATGTAGAGTTTATTCTAGGGGATAACTTTTAAGACAGTTGCAAAAGCTCTCCAAAAGTAGAAAAGAATAAATAAGGAAATCTTTCTCGGGTTTCTATGGTTATGCATCTTTTTAGTTGTTTTAACAAAGCATACTTTAACAAGGCATAAATAGTTAAGTTGGAAACACTTAGCTTGGTACACGGGGGATGCCCTCCCCCAAGCTGGATGCTGACATAGTCTGCTGATGTTGCTGATAGGCAATGAAGACGTTTTAGTCCTCCAGGAGTGTCGTAGATGGTTGCTGTTGGAGACAGTGTTGACGGTCGTTAAGTATCAATTTTATACCGTCAACGCAGCAAGAGAAAGGATTAATATGAGTTCACCTGTTAGATATAGGGGTTACACTGACAGAATTCCACGAGTTTTGGTGATTGTCTATTTCTACGAGGGGTTATGGAAAGAAAGAGAACCAAAGGAGGCCCACATGTCATGATTACATAGAGATAAAGACCGAACGGGTAAAATTGTATAATCTAGAAGACTCCAGAAGGCAAACCCTGGAAGCTGGGGCCCACCTGGCAGGGTGGCCAGTCGGCCGACCCAGGGGGGGAGTCGGCCGACTCCCCACCTCCACCAATCAGGTGGAGTCTCGTGGATCCTGCCTCCACCGCCTTTGAGGATGAATAATTATCGTCCATTTAGGTCGGTTTGATCCGAGGGCTGTGGTTCATCCTAGGGGGCTATATATTCAGAGCCCCTGGCCCCTGGGTGAAACCCTAATTCATTCTCTCTTCATTCATCTGAGAGGATTCAGAGAAGCCAGAGCCACCATCTCAATTAGAGCTCCATAGTTTAGTAGCATAGCTACATAGGAATAGATCTAGAGGGAATCAAGCCTAGCTTGGAGTCCGGATCTGTCGGAGTTCTTGGTAATTCCCCTCTACATTCTTGTAATATTCATCATTGTTCGTGATACTATGAGTAGTACTTTATTCTATTCTATTATATCAGACTTGACTTTGCTCTATTTGATTATGTTCTCAATTATATTGTTCTTAGTTTACTTTGATTATATGTTTAGCATAGTTGGACTAGAATTATGTTTATGCATAGGATCGTATAGCGCTTGCTCATTAGATCGATGGGTGAGTGGTAAATATTGTGTAGGCATGGTGCCTAGACCGTATTTATCTGCGATTGCACCCTATATTCCGGATCGTGAGGTAGATCGCGGGAGTGACAGTCCTGTTGAGTCCTTTGTAGCCCTTCTCCCGAGTATAGGTCTAGCAGAACAAACCTATTACATTGAAGTCATTGCTATGTCTCTTGTCTTCTCTGGTAATATCACTATGCATAGGTGTAACCTTTTCCCGCCATGATTGCTAGATGTTCTTGCACTAATCATTGTATGCTTTGACTTTATAGTTAGAATAACATAGGATTACACCCTAGATCGTCCTAGTCCATGCTAGTGTTATAAGCTTAGAGTGCTAAGTTGAGATGGCTTATTACTATTATTTTATGTGGCTAAATGCTCTCATTTATCTTATGTCATTTATCATTCATTCCTATATTTTATGTGACACTTACCCTGTATGAGATGATCGATACAGACAAGGTTAAGCTCTCCATTATCGCATGTGCATTGCTCATCACTCATTATCCAGTGCATTCCCTTCCCAGTGGTAAAATTATAAATAACGATACCTGGATTACTCCCGGTTAAAATGCTACGATGATATATTCTGTGCGCTTGCGGAACCCTTCTTATTTCAGTTGCACTTAATAGACATCAACAAGCATTTTTGGCGCCGTTGCCGGGGAAGGTTGAAAGCCAATGGATAATGAGCAGCACTGCACTAGATAATGTGATTGAGCTATCTTTGTCATACTAACCCATCTCTACAGGATTACCCTTGTTTTGTCTACTTGTGTATCTTATGCAGGGTAATCAAGACAACTCTTCCTGATAATTATATTGACAATCCAGAAGCTTTATTCAGGAAGGCCAGAAGCAAGTTGAAGAAGACCAATCAATCATCATCATCAACTCAACTTGGAAGTTTATCGAAAGCAGAAAGTCAACCTTTTGTTCGAGACTTGACACCAGCATTTGAAGCCATGGCGAACAAGTCACTCCGTGAGTTCTCAGCTCCCACTACGGACAACATTCGTACTGGGCCAGCTGCGGACATCGAAGGAGCTTTTGAGCTCAAGCCTGCGCTGATCAACATGGTGCAAGCAAGCCAGTTCTGTGGGAAGGCCCATGAAGATGCTAGTGCTCATCTCCAACACTTCTGGAGATATGTAGCACATTCACTATCAAGGATGTCCCCAGAGATGCTATACTACTTCGCCTCTTCCCATTCTCACTCTTGGGGAGAGCGAAGCAGTGGTTCTACGCCAATAAGGAGAAGAATACTACGTGGGCACTATGTTCCACCAATTTCTTGGCGAAATTCTTCCCCATGGGCAAGACAAATGCTCTTCGTGGGAAGATATCAAGCTTTCAGCAACATCATGATGAGACTGTCCCAGAAGCTTGGGAGCGCTTTCAAGATTACATCCTCGAGTGTCCTCATCATGGCATGGAGAATTGGCTGCTTATGCAGACATTCTACCATGGGCTTAGCAACAGCACACGTGAGACGATGGATGCTGCTGCTGGAGGTGCATTCTTATCACTCACTATTCCTCAAGCCACAGCTCTTGTGGAGAAGATGGCATCCAACCAAGGTTGGAGTGAAGAAAGAACTCAGACCCGCAAGAGAGGTGGAGGAATGCACCAGCTGAAAGAGGTAGACATGCTGTCTGCCAAAATGGATTTGCTAATGAAGAGGCTCGATGAGAGAGCCCCAGAGAAGAAAGAAGTCATGCATATACATGATGCTCGCATGACATGTGAAGAGTGTGGAGAGACTGGGCACACAGGTGCTAACCGCCGTAGCTGAAGCCGAAGGAGGACGTGAACTACCTCAATAACAACAACAATAATTACTACCGTCCCGCCGGAATCAAGGTTGGAATCAACGCGGAGAGGCCTAACTACTCGTGCAATTATTCAGCAACTATCAAGGTAACAACTCCTCCTACAATAATTACAACCCGGCCGCCTTTGAGAGAGTTAGTGCTTTGAACCAAGGCAAGATGATGGACAATCTGTCCAAGAAGCCGACATCAAATGACAAGGTCCTAGAGACACTCGCAAGAAGTAATGGATGGTTTTTCCAATGCCATCAAGAGTCAGCTCGCTTCAACAAGATACTTGAGTCGCAGTACAACTTGACTTGTTAACCTTGCTCCCTCCACCGGCCAAGGTAAACTAGCAGGACAACCCAAGAGCTCGAGACCGCAAATCTTGTTGATATATTCAATGTAGAAGATAATGGAGGATCCATCGAAGGGGTCATGGATTGACTCCAACTCGCCAATCAAGAAGGGCGATCCAGGGAGACCAGTCATTCCGATCTCCATTGGAAGTACTAACTTTAATGAGGCAATCTCGTGATTTCGGTGCAAGCATCAACATCATGCCAAGAGTGATATATGAGAAGCTATTCCGTACGCCCCTAGCATACACAACTATGTGCTTACATCTTGCGATATCGTCACTCCGTGTCCCTTTGGGAGTACTTGAAGACATATGTGTACGAGTAGGCAACTCGTATGTTCCAGCAGACTCGTGGTAGTAGATCAAAGATGATGAAAGGTCCCTGTCATTTTGGGACGACCATTCTTGAACACCGCCGGAGCCATCATACATGCCAACACCGCCAAGATCATCTTCAATATCAAGGGCAAGAGAGAAACCTTCTTCTTCAAGAACGAGTGCCGGCAGGTTCCCAAAGACCCTCATCATCAACAAAGGAGAAGAAGAAGAATCCAGCTAAGAAGAGCAAGAACAAGAATAAGAAGACCAAGAAGACGAGACAAAGGAGGATGGTCACCGCAGTCCTGTGGAGCATGACCACTTACTCAGTCCCCACGTCCGATCAAGAAGGATGACCCAGGTGTCCCAACCATTCAATGCTCCATCAACCGAAGCTCTTTCAATAAAAGTCACTGTGACACCGGTCGAAGGCCAACATTATGGCCAAGGTAACCTATGAGTATCTATATGGCACTATGCCTTTGGAGCCCACCTATGCACAATGCCTACAAATGGCGATCGACATTCCGCTTCGTCGAAGGAGAAGTGAAGGATGTCCTCATCCAGATAGATGACCATTATGTCCCTACCGACTTCCTAGTCATCGATATGGAGATGACTACGATCCTCCAATCATCCTAGGAAGACCATTCCCGAACACCACCAAAGCTATCATCTATATTGGGAGGAGAGATTCACTTCCACTTTCCCACCGAGAAGGTACGCCGCTACTTCAACAATAATTATATAATCACCGAAGAGCCCAAGAAGAACAGAGCAAGGAGAAGGCAGCTGCACTACCGCTTTAACAAGAAGAACATCACTACGATGGATGGGCTGACTATGAGGGAGAAGTGTCAAGATATGAAGACCGATACACCGAAGATAAGAACATTATAGAAGAACCCAAGAGGTGCTACCAACAAGAGAAACAAGTGGTCCAAGAAGCTTCCTCCTCAAGGTCATCTTTCCAACAAAGAAGGTATGGAAGGTAAAAGCAAAATCAGAATCTATTCCTACACAAGAGGCGCACGCCATCGAGGCGCTACCAATGCGCCCTTGAAAATGAGCGAACATGACAAGTCCCGTTCGAGGACTTAAAACCACCGAACGCCGCGCCAAGAGGTAACTTGGTATTTATCAAAGATTACTTTTCAAAAGCATTATATTTTTTTTGCCTAGTATATTTATTTCCCTACTTGCATCTTAGTCGCATCTTTACTCTTTTATCTCCGCATTTGAAAAGAAAATAAAGATGTGTGCATTTGCATCCAAAAACATCAAGCCCCATGTGGATAGTCATTCACCGTGGTGGCACAAAAATAATTTCTCAGCATATTTATCTTTCCCTCTCGCATTCCTTAAAATAATAAAAAAGATAAAAATATTTCCCGTGATCCCGTTAGAACAAGTTTAAGTTAGAAAGTTCTAGACAACCAAGGCCTAGAGGTTTTATCACTAACGCTTAATTAGTTCCACAAGCTTTGTTGTCTATTTTGAGCTTCATAGAACATCAAGGATCAAGAAGAGCTAACAAGTTTAAGGACATCCAACTCGCTGGAGTGCCGCCCGCGACATAATTGAATGCCGCCTCCAACAAAGAACCATCTACAACACTCCCCGGAGGACTAGAACGTCTTCTCGCCTCACAAAGCAACATCGCCAGAACCATGTCAACATCCAAACTTGGGGGAGAGCATCCCCGTGTACCAAGCTAAGTGTTTCCAACTTATCTAATTATGCTTTATTAAAGTATGCTTTGTTAAAACAACTAAAAAAGATGCATAACCATAGAAACCCGTAAAAGATTTCCTTATTTATCTTTTCTACTTTTGGAGAGCTCTTGCAACTGCCTTTAAAAGTTATCCCCTAGAATAAACTCTACATGGAGATGATGAATAGTTGCTCGCGTAATTCCTTTCAAGTACCTAGTTTTCAACCTTGCACTCTCCCAAGTTTTGGACACAACTCCGTTTAGATTTGAGATTTGCTCAACCCGAAACTTGTGGGTAGCGAACACTTGATCTAAGTCTAGGTGGTTGACTGGGTATGATATGGGAAGGTTTTGAGCTGCTATCTATCTTGTTCCTAGAGATACTAGAGTTCGAGAATTTATCTTTGAAAATATTAATTCCCGCATGATGAGTTCCTTTATGATGAGAGTTCAAACTCCTACCACGTGCCATATATTCATGCTTACTAGATTAGGAAAGACCCATCTCGTTTATATAGATCATATTGTAGGTTTGAGTGTAGACTTTATAGGCATTGAGTGTGGTTATGTCTGTGGACCCATAAGGAATTAGTCATGCGCTAAAGTCAATACTATGTGCTCTCCATCCATTGATCTATGCTACTTCTGTCCCGAAGCACGCACCCATTTTATAAATACTACATTCATTCCCGTGCTACTTGCTCCTCGAAGTACCACCCACATATAGATCCATATCCACCACATATTGTGCTGTCTCTACTCCTAGAGATACACTTATGCCGCTTCCTACCCCGGGAGTACGCATCCATCCATTCATCCATCCACATATACATACGCCATTCATTTCACATCATCCGGTAAAAGGTTCTATTATTCTGGGAGTGAACATCTAGAAATAATCATTGCCGCTTTCATTGCCTACATAAAAGCCCACCTATTATCATTTCAAGTTATACACTCCCCGTGCTAAAGTTTCGCTTTCGTAGGATTGGTTGCTCTTAAAAAAAAGAAAGAAAAAAAAAAGAAGAAAGAAAAAGAAAGAGTAGCCAAGTCCTTCCATTCAAGAAGTTTCAAGGTTTCCTAATAGAGGAGTCATGTTATCCCCAACGGAGCGAGTGTAGAAGTAGATGTTCACTCAACTTGAGTACCCCTCATAATCATTTCCTTATCACCATCATACTATCATCATCCTATTATCATCTTATCATCCATTTCACTTCCTCATTTACATGCACATATGACTTTATTATTATTTTAGTTCCTAATGGATCCATGTCTTAACCGTGCAATATATGCAAGTGAGTTTGAGTGTCTCCCCACCTATGAGCTCCATATAAGCCTATTAGAAGTAGGGTGAGAGAGAGAAGGCACTTTCCACTATGCCTTAGTTCCACAAATACCACATATTTTGAGAGAAGAGAGAAGGCATACACTACTCATGCCTTAGAGAGGATCCAGAAATACCACAAATGAGAGACTTGAAAGGTTCATACAAGGAACTCGAGTTTTATTTCAAAACTTTGCAAAAACTCCGGATAATAGTTGATCAAAGAGCGAGAAACATGGCGTTTGACTTGACCGTTCTATCTTTCAACTACTCAAGACCCAAGTGACGGTTACAAGCCCCATGGTGAAAGGTAATATGAGTGAGTTTTGAGTCGATAGTTCACTCTAATCCGTGAGGAGAGTTCTTGTTTGAACGCATGTGTACTTGCGAGGAGTGAAAGTATTGTAGCAACTCCGATCCATCATCGAGTCTATCTTTGCTCAGTGGACGAGCAAAAAGGTAAGCTTGGGGAGTTTGTTGACGCGTGTTGGCATCAATTTTATACCGTCAACGCAGCAAGAGAAAGGATTAATATGAGTTCACCCGTTAGATATAGGGTTACAACCGATGTAATTCCATGAGTTTTGGTGATTGTCTATTTCTCATAGGGGTTATCGTAAAAAGAGAACCAAAGCTGAGGCCCACATGTCATGATTACATAGAGATAAAGACCGAACGGGTAAAATTGTATAATCTAGAAGACTCCGTAAGGCAAAACCCCGGGAAGCCGGGGCCCACCGTGTGGTGGCCACGGGCCGACTCCAGTAGGAGTCGCCGACTCCCCACCTCCACCAATCGTGGAGTCTCGTGGATCCCGCTCCACCGCCTTTGAGGATGAATAATTATCGTCCATTTAGGCTCGGTTTGATCCGAGGGCCGTGGTTCATCCTAGGGGGCTATATATTCGTGAGCTCCCCGGCCCCCCGGGTGAAACCCTAATTCATTCTCTCTTCATTCATCCGAGAGGATTCAGAGAAGCTGTGAGCCACCATCTCAATTAGAGTCTATAGTTTAGTAGCATAGCTACATAGGAATAGATCTAGAGGGAATCAAGCCTAGCTTGAGTCCGGATCCATTGGAGAGTTCTTGTAATTCCCTCTACATTCTTGTAATATTCATTATTGTTCGTGATACTATGAGTAGTACTTTATTCTATTCTATTATATCGACTTGACTTTGCTCTATTTGATTATGTTCTCAATTATATTGTTCTTAGTTTATTTTGATTATATGTTTAGCATAGTTGGACTAGAATTATGTTTATGCATAGGATCGTATAGCGCTTGCTCATTAGATCGATGGGTGAGTGGTAAATATTGTGTAGGCATGGTGCCTAGACTGTATTTTATCCGCATTGCACTATATTCGGATCGTGAGGTAGATCGCGGAGTGAGAGTCCCGGGAGTCCTTGTAGCCCTTCTCCCGAGTATAGGTCTATAACAAACCTATTACATTGAAGTCATTGCTATGTCTCTTGTCTTCTCCGGGTAATATCACTATGCATAGGTGTAACCTTTTCCCGCCATGATTGCTAGATGTTCTCGCACTAATCATTGTATGCTTTGACTTTATAGTTAGAATAACATAGGATTACACCCTAGATCGTCCTAGTCCATGCTAGTGTTATAAGCTTAGAGTGCTAAGCCGAGATGGCTTATTACTATTATTTATGTGGCTAAATGCTCTCATTTATCTTATGTCATTTATCATCCATTCCTATATTTTATGTGACACTTACCCCGTATGAGATGATCGATACGTACAAGGTTAAGCTCTCCATTATTGCATGTGCATTGCTCATCACTCATTATCCAAGGCATTCCCTTCCCAAAGGGTAAAATTATAAATAACGATACCTGGATTACTCCGGTTAAAATGCTACGATGATATATTCTCGTGCGCTATGAACCCTTCTTATTTCAGCTGCACTTAATAGACATCAACAGCCGTTCGTCAGTGTCGCGAGCAAAGCACTCCCAGTGGACCGGATGTCCTTCGCTCGTTGGCTCTTCATGATCCTTGATGTTCTGGTGAAGCTCAAATAGACAACAAAGCTTGTGGAACCGCTTAATGCTAGTGATAAAAACCTTCCTCGAGCCTTGGTTGTCTAGAACTTCCCTAACTTAAAACTCATTCTATCAGATCACAAGAAATATTTTTATCTTTTTATTATTTAAGAAATGCATGGGAAAGATAATATGCTGAGAAATTATTTTTGTGCCACCACAAGTGAATGATTATCCACATGGGGCTTAAAGTTTTTTCTAGATGCAAATGCACAACATCTTTATTTTCTTTTCTAATGCGTAGATAAAAAATAAAGATGCAACTAAGATGCAAATAGGAAAACCAATATGCTAAGGTAAAAATTACGATGCCGAAAGGAATTGCCGATAAATACCAAGTTACCTCTGCGCTAGGTCATGGGTTTAAGTCCTCCAATGTGACTTGTCATGTTCGTCATTTTTCAAGGGGTGCATTACCGGCGCCTCGATGATGTCGCTCTTGTGTAGGAATTGATTCTCGATTTTCTTTACCTTCCACACCTTCTTTGTTGGAGAGGGTGACCTTGAGGAGAGGAAGCTTCTTGGACCACTTATTTCTCTTCCACGGTAGCACCTCTTCTTCTTCCGCAACGTTCTTCTCTTCGGGGTACCGATCTTCATATATCTAGATACTTCTCCCTCATAGTCGCCCCATCCATCTCGTAGTGATGTTCTTTCTTGTTGGCGCAACGGGTACGCTTGCCTTCTCCTTGCTTCCGTTCCTTGGGCTCCCTTTCAAGGATTATATAATTATTGTTGAAGTAGCGGCGTACCTTCTCGGGAAGGGGAAAGTGAAAGTGAATCTCTCCCGTCCCAATATAGATGATAGCTTTGGTGGTGTTCAAAGAATGGTCTTCCTAGGATGATTGGAGGATCGTGAGTCATCTCCCATATCGATGACTAGGAAGTCCTTGGGGACATAATGGTCATCTATCGGATGAGGACATCCTTCACTTCTCCTTCGACGAAGCGGAATGTCCGATCTCGCCATCGCAGTACCGCAGGCATAGGTGGGCTCCAAAGGCATAGTGCCATATAGATACTCATAGGGTTACCTTGGCCATAATGCTGACGCCCGATCCTGTCACGGCATGCCTTTATCAAAGAGCTTCATGATGGAGCATTGAATGGTCAAAGACACTGTCATCCTTCTTGATCAAGCCGTGGGATCTCGAGTAAGTGGTCATGCTCCTTGTGGACCGTTAAAGGACTATCCTCACCTGCCTCCGTCTTCTTGGTCTTCTTATCTTTGTTCTTGCTCTTCTTACTGGATTCTTCTTCTTCTCACGGTTCGTTGATGAGGGTGTGCCGGGAACCGCAGCACTCGTTCTTGAAGAAGAAGGTCTCTCTTGCCCTTGATGTTGAAGATGATCTTGCGTTGTTGGTATATGATGGCTCTAGCTGGTGTTCAAGAATGGTCATCCTGCATCGATAGGACCTTCACGCCCGTATCTACTACCTCACGAAGTCTCAGGGACATATGAGTTGCCCACTCGTACACATATATCTTCAAGTATTCCCAAAGCTGGAACACGGAGGACCGATTCCAGAAGTCAGAAGCACATGGTTGTGTATGCTAAGGCATCCAATAGCTTCTCATATATCACTCTTGGCATGATGTTGATGTTGGCACCAAAATCACAGATTGCCTCGACGAAGTTGGTACTTCCAATGGAGATCTAATGACCGTCTCCTCGATCGCCTTTCTTGATTGGCAGAGTTGAGTCAATCCATGACCCCTTCGATGGATCACTCCCATGTTCTCTACATTGAATATATCAACAAGATTTGTAGTTTCGGAAGCTCTTCGGGTTGTCTGCCGGTTTACCTTGGCCGACAGAGGGAGCAAGGTTGACAAGCCGTTGTACTGGACTCAAGTATCTTGTTGGCGAGCGACTCTTGATAGCATTGGAAAAGCCATCCATTCTTTTTGAGTGTCTCTAGGACCTTGTCATTTGATGTCGGCTTCTTGGACAGGTTGTCCATCAACTTGCCTTGATTCGGCACTAACTCTCTCAAAGGCGTTTGGTTGTAATTATTGTAGGAGGAGTTGTTACCTTGATAGTTGCTGAATAATTGCACGAGTAGTTAGGCCTCTGCTGCGGATTCCAACCTTGATTCTGCGAGGATGATAGTAATTGTTATTGTTGTTGTTATTGAGGTAGTTCACATCCTCCTCCTTCCTGGCGGTTACCACTGCTAGCTCTCTCTCCACACTCTTCACATGTCATGCGAGCATCATGTATATGCATGACTTCTTTCTTCTCTGGGTCTCTCATCGAGCCTCTTCATTAAAGATCCATTTTGGCAGACAACATGTCTACCTCCTTAGGCTGGTGCATTCCTCCACCTCTCTTGCGGTCTGCGTTCTTTCTTCACCCAACCTTGGTTGGATGCCATCTTCTCACAAGAGCCGTGGCTTGAGGAATGGTGAGTGATAAGAATGCACCTCCGGCAGCATCCATCGTCTCACGTGTCTTGTTGCGAGCCCATGGTAGAATGTCGCAGAAGCAGCCAATTCTCCATGCCATGATGAGGACACTCGAGGATGTAATCTTGAAAGCGCTCCCAAGCTTCGGGACAGTCTCATCATGGTGTTGCCGAAAGCTTGATATCTTCCCACGAAGAGCATTTGTCTTGCCCATGGGAAAGAACTTCGCCAAGAAATTGGTGGAACATAGTGCCCACGTAGTATTCTTCTCCTTATTGGCATAGAACCACCGCTTCGCCCAAGAGTGAGAATGGGAAGAGGCGAAGTAGTATAGCATCTCACGGGGACATCCTTGATAGTGAATGTGCTACAAATCTCCAGGAAGTGTTGGAGATGAGCACTAGCATCTTCATGGGCCTTCCCACGAACCGGCTTGCTTGCACCATGTTGATCGCGAGCTTGAGCTCAAAAGCTCCTTCGATGTCCGTAGTGGTCCAAACACGAATGTTGTCCGTAGTGAGCTGAGAACTGCGGAGTGACTTGTTTGCCATGGCTTCAAACGCGGTGTCAAGTCTCGAACGAAAACGACTTTACGCCGACAAACTTCCAAGTTGAGTTGATGATGATGATTGATTGGTCTTCTTCAACCTGCGGCCTTCGAATAAAGCTTACGGATCGTCAATATAATTATCGGGAAGAATTGTCTTTTTCATACATTACCCCGCATAAGATACACAAGTAGACAAAACAAAGGTAATCTGTAGAGATGGGTTAGTATGAAAAAGACAACTCGATCACATTATCTAGTGCAATGCTGCTCATTATCCATTGACTTTCAACCTTCCCCGCGGCGCCAAAAATGCTTGTTGATGTCTATTAAGTGCAACCGAAATAAAGAGGGTTCCGCAAGCGCCTGAGAATATATCATCGTAGCATTTTAACCAGAGTAATCCAGGTATCGTTATTTATAATTTTACCCTGGGAAGGGAATGCCTTGGATAATGAGTGATGAGCAATGCACATGCGATAATGGAGAGCTTAACCTTGTCATCGATCATCTCATACGGGGTAAGTGTCACATAAAATATAGGAATGAATGATAAATGACATAAGATAAATGAGAGCATTTAGCCACATAAAATAATAGTAATAAGCCATCTCAACTTAGCACTCTAAGCTTATAACACTAGCATGGACTAGGACGATCTAGGGTATAATCCTATGTTATTCTAACTACAAAGTCAAAGCATACAATGATTAGTGCAAGAACATCTAGCAATCATGGCGGGAAAAGGTTACATCTATGCATAGTGATATTACCAGAGAAGACAAGAGACATAGCAATGACTTCAATGTAATAGGTTTGTTCGCTAGACCTATACTCGGGAGAAGGGCTACAAAGGACTCAACAGGGCTGTCACTCCGCGATCTACCTCACGATCCGGAATATAGGTGCAATCGAGAATAAATACGGTCTAGGCACCACGCCTACACAATATTTACCACTCACCCATCGATCTAATGAGAAAGCGCTATACGATCCTATGCATAAACATAATTCTAGTCCAACTATGCTAAACATATAATCAAAGTAAACTAAGAACAATATAATTGAGAACATAATCAAATAGAGCAAAGTCAAGTCGATATAATAGAATAGAATAAAGTACTACTCATAGTATCACGAACAATGATGAATATTACAAGAATGTAAAGGAAATTACCAAGAACTCCGACAGATCCGGACTCCAAGCTAGGCTTGATTCCCTCTAGATCTATTCCTATGTAGCTATGCTACTAAACTATGGAGCTCTAATTGAGATGGTGGCTCGGCTTCTCGAATTCGAATGAATGAAGAGAGAATGAATTAGGGTTTCACCCAGGGCCGTGGGCTCGAATATATAGCACCCTAGGATGAACCACAGCCCTCGGATCAAACCGACCTAAATGGACGATAATTATTCATCCTCAAAGGCGGTGGAGGCAGGATCCGCGAGACTCGACGCCATTGGTCGCGGTGGGGAGTCGGCCGACTCCCCCGGCGGCCGCCCCGGCTGCAAAGTGGCCCGCCTTCGTGGGTCGCCTTCGGAGTCTTCTAGATTATACAATTTCACCCGTTCGGTCTTTATCTCTATGTAATCATGACATGTGGGCCTCCTTTGGTTCTCTTTGATAACCCCTGCAAATAGACAATCACCAAAACTCGTGGAATTCTCGGTAACCCCTATATCTAATAGGTGAACTCATATTAGTCCTTTCTCTTGCTTTGCGTTGACGGTATAAAATTGATACTTAACCACCGTCAACAAAGGCAAGAGAATGTTTTTAAGTTAGTATGCACCTTCGGGTATTCTTGGTCGCTAAACTTTCGGTGGAGATTAAGAAGAACAAGGGACATATGGTACCTCAAGACACAAGAGTCACATTAGATAAATACTTTGATGCCTTTGGTGATCCAGCCTTCTTACACACGACTTTCACACAAAAGTCCAAGTGGGAGACGATGACGAAAGTCTCACCATAAGGCCATCTTGGTTAGAAAGAGAAAAAAGATATGTCAGCCTACCTTGCTAAAAAAAATGAGAAAAATGATAAAAAAGAGAAGAGAAAAAGAGAAAAAAGAGTGCTAAAAAGAAAAAATATTATGAAAAAAGAAAAAGAATAATAAAAAAATTGGAGGAGAGGAATGGAGTAGGTTGGCCCGACATATCCGAAGATACATATCAATGTGCTGCCTCACTTCACCCGAATGTTTCAACAAGCAAGAAGGACTCACCTCCAAGCCTTCGCTACAACTATCAAGGCCCATGGCCCAAGCACATTGTTTATGTGTGGGCTGGTCTTAAGGTTCACCCGGGAAAAGCCATCATGCTAACCGCAAAGAACGCCTTCGACACATATATACTGTCGGTACATACACTCAGTACGCAAAGGTAATGTTCACCAACTTATTTACTCGCATTTAGCTCCATGCAAATATAAAAATCATGCTTCCTTTGTTTATGGTAATGCTTTGGTTTGGGTGCATTCTAATTAAGTGCGTCCATAGGCTATTTTGATTTAAGCGTGTGCTCAGGTTAAAATAGATTCTTTAATCAAATTTTGACTTGGTGTTGAAATTTGATTAGTGAACTTGGAGTTGTTGTCATAAACAATAGAAGTAATTCATGTTTGGAGATAAATCAAGGCTATATTTGCTCAGATCTTTATCTTTGCCTTGTTTGAGTCTAAGAAAAGTTGGCTGAGCAATCTTTTAAAAATAATAATATAAATAAACCAAAAACCTTTGGTTATCTTGTTCGCCTTTGCAATGCCTTTATCTCTGTTGGATGAATTTCATATATCTTTTCATGCCTGGGCTATGTCAGATAGTTTTGGTTTGAATGTATTGGTTATGCATCTTCTGAATTAAGCATGGTGCTTAGTTTGAAGTTTGGATGTACAATCATGCTTCCATAGGCTCTTTAATTTAAGATTTATACTTAGATTAACTTGCCTACCTAGATCACATTAGACATGGTGTCTAGTTTGATCTTTGAACCAAAGTCGCCAAGATAGATTTCCGGTTCATCATGTGGACTAACTCCCTCAGAATTTATCAACTTCATATGGGTAAGTTTATGAGATGACAATAGAGATGAACATTTGTTTTGGGGAGGGGAGCCGTCTGCATGCTCAAAGGAGGCCATGAACCGAGAATCAGCCCTAGCATGCACCAGCCTAGCAAGATTCCAAGCTAAAGGTATGCAAAAGGTAACTCGTACGCAATTCTTTGAATAAGTTGATTATCTTATAGAAAGATGAGGTATGATAAAAAATATTTTTTATTCCACTCTATGTATATGTGTCGTAGAAATGTTTAGTTCTACCCTTGTTGAAATGATGAATAGTTGCTCTGTTTATGGTTCATTTGTGCCTAGTTTATAACTTAGTACTCCTCATGATTTAAGTTTGTTGGCTAAAAATGTCTCATCCTAAAAACTTGAAATCTTGTGGGTTGTAAATGCATGATCCTTTTTCTAAGTTGTTGCAAGTTATGATATGGTACAAATAAATTTTGCTATGACTCTGTTCTAAGAGAAACTTGACATCCGGAGTTTTATTTTCAAAATGCTAAAACAAAAGTTCCTCAATGATTATGAAATACCTACCAAGGCCATATGACATGCTTTACTTATACAAACTTTCAGTCATATGCTACTTGTTTAATCATTGAGCTTAGTCAAATTGTTTGTGGTCGATGAGATTATGGTCATGCACCCAAGATTGAGACACACATGCACCCACCAAATAAAGCCAATTCTTACCCCGGAGTTGCGCACAACATGCACCTCTTTCGTCCAACAAAAAATTGCCACTCTTAATTTGAGAGTTGCGTACCTTTTCCATCCACAAAATAAATTTGCCGACTCTTACCCTAAGAGTTGCGCATCCTTTCCAAAGACCCAAAAATACTCCATCCATCATGTCATGACATCTCGCTTTTCAAAGTTCTTCATATGCTAGAAGAGAGATATGGGCAATTTTAAAAAGCTATGCCAAGGCATGAAAAAAGGAAAAAAAAAGAAAAAAGAGAGAAAAGTCCCGCCAATAAACAAACAAAGAAACTCCAAAAAATCCCGTTCAAATATAGATATCAAATATCTTTTTAGCCCATACTTCCAAGAGGCATCCATCCATCAAAATGAGAGTCATGACACAAAGGAGTACCAAAAGTACTTAGAAATAGAAACCATCTTTCATTCCACACACTTGCACATCTCAATCTAAGTGTATGTCTTGTGTCTCCGTGTGGTTTAGTTTTTGACCTAGCAATATATGTGATGCAAGTATGCTCACTTTTCATATCTACCCAAAGCTCCACTCATAAGCCTTAGAGATAGGTTTTGGAAAAGAGGCAAACTCAAAATACCTTTGGTGAGGTACTCATACACTTTGAGCGACCGAGAGAATCATTTGAGGAACTTGTTTTTATTTTTACAAAATTTTGCAAAACCTCCTGATAGACGGTCTAGCAAAGAATGGATGATTAGTGATTCTATTATAACTATTCTATCTTACAACCACCCAAGAACTTGGAAAAGCTACAAGCCCCATGGGAAATCAAGGTAAAGGGTGGATAGTAATGCCAACTTATTTAAATTATGATGGAATACTTTGTTATAGGTGTGGCACCTATGAATTGTATCGCATTGTAGCAACTCGATCAACAACCAATGTCTTAGCTTTTGCTTGGGGACGAGCAAAGGGTAAGCTTGGGGGATCTTGTTGGCATTCTTAACGGTGATTTTATACCGCCAATAATAATCCAAAAAGGAAGAACTACATACTTCTACACACATATACATTTATTATTGACCGAATTCCACTTGTATTGGAGAATTATCACTTTGCAGAAACATAGCCAATTGCAAGAGGAATTATAAAGAAAATACGCTTTTCGACAAGGCATAAAAGAGAGATGGGAGGAGAGAAGCCCACCTACCCGATACCTCGCCAAATCACTTGGGGAAAAGAGGCCCAAGGCCAAACCAGATCCAACAAAAAGCCGCCCACTCAACGAATTACTCAGGCCTAGACAAGAGAGGGTTGAACTAAAACACAAAACAAATAAGCCCATCTCAACAAATCCCCAACATGGGCCAACTCAGAGACCAAATGGAGCACGCCAAGAAGTTTGGGCCGGATTTGGCCTGCATAGCACGGGCGCGCTCAATGCGGCGCGCCCGCCCTGGTGCCAACTGGCCCAGCTTTGGTTAGTCGGTCCACGACGACGCCCGGAGGTTTGCCGTAGGGATTTGTACATGGAGTGTGAAACCGCCCCGTGGAGGTCGGTTTGGATCTTTCTATGTGGGAATGGAACATTTCCAAGGAGCCCTCCTCTCAACCTATAAAAGGAGGCTCTTCCCTCATTCAACACACACCAACACAAGAGCATCTCTCCCTCCACTTGTATCTTTTTATGTAGTTTTAGTTATGTAGTTGGAGTAAGGCAAGTCTCGTTGGAGAGCTTGAACCTCTAGGAGGAATCTCGGTATGAATAATATCAAGATTTCCTTATGTTCTTGTTCTTATATGTTCTGTTCTTAGTTGTTCTTATATGTTCTTGTTCTTAGATGTTCTTGCTCTTAGATGTTTTTGTTCTTAGATGTTCTTGTTATGTTCTAGAACTAGAGCATAGTTCTTATGATATGATCTTGGCATATGAACTAGAATATAGTTTATATGTTTTGATCTTAACATATAGAACTTTATGTTTAACCATTAGTGCATACATGTTTAGACCTAGAGCTAGGTTGTGATGTTGAGATCTATCTTAATTTAGTCTTAGTCAATGTTGGTTTGCAGGATCGTCGTCGTCCTTGTGGTGATTGCCTGGGAAGGGCCCTCCTAGTCGGCAACCCTGATCAACGCTAGAGTAGTAGTTGACAACTTAGACGTGGTGTCTAGGCTTGAGGCTACCTTCGGTTGCCTCATTCACGTACGGTTGAGGTGGTAGGCGCAGGAGGTGACTACCCGTCCGTCCTCCGTAATCCCCACGTCCGTGTTCGGCATAGAGCCGTAAGCCGCAGGGGCTTGCGCACTGCTTGCTCTTCCAGTAAGTTAGCTGACTGTGCTATCTTAACTTAGAATCTCTAACAAGTATGTGTGTGTGTGATCGTTCCTTGTCAGGACATAGCCGTTTAAGAATGCCACTTTCTTCTTCATTAGGTTATTCTTTATTCTTTTGTTTATCTTTATCCTTGAGTTTGGCTCAAGTGTGTGTCCCAACTTATCCAAACATATATCCTCTTTGAAGCTATTATGAATATTGGTCTATTATGCAATCATGTTGTCTTGTTCTTGTCCATATTAGACTCTTTTATACTATGCCTTCCTTTGGGAAAATATAAATAACGATACCCCGAATGCTTCCGGTGTGAAATGCTACAACGGTATTTCCGTGCGCTACGGACTTGTTCTCAAATGCCAAAGAAGCACCAATAGGTGTTTCTTGGTGTTGTTGCTAGGATATACCAATTCTAGCGATGACGCTAAGAAACGCCAACAAGCATTTCCATGCGCCACAGGAAGGCATTGGTTAAAAAGAATTTATTAGGACATGTTCTTGATAATTTGCTTGTGTTGTAGCCATTGCTCATAATAGAAAAAACTATTTTATAAAACTTTTTGTATTTTGTTACCTAACAATATTTTATCTTAAAAATAATAATAAATATAAGTAATAAAACTATTTTCAAAAAATATATTTGTATAAAAATTATTTGAAAAATTAAAATATTTTGCTAGTTATGAGTTTTGCTTTTTATAAAACCAAAATATAAATATTTTCTTTTCGCTAAAAATCAGGATTTTATTAAAAACTTGGTTTGTTTTCAAAGTCTTGCATGAATTATGTTTCTTGCTGAAGTATGATTGATGCATGATCATATCTTCATGGGTATTTTAATTTAAGCATGGAGCTTAGATTAAATTGCCTACCTTGATTAAACAACATGTTTAGTCAAAACAATGAATGGCTAAATGTGATCTTTGAATAATAAAATTAAGCCAAAAAAAACTTTCTTCTTTTAGGACAAGTTCTTTAGCCATGTCGATGGAAGCCAACCTTAGCTTCAAATATAAACTTTGTCCTAGCTTTGAGCATATGCAAACACTGAACTGTGATCTATTCTATTGTGGTGACAGTAATGATGAAAAGGAGTACAAAATAAAGGTTTATGGACATGAACATGTCGTAAAGTTTTCTACACTGACAGTTGAAGTGAAGTGTAGCTGCAAAAAGTTTGAATTTGTTGGAATCTTATGCTGCCATGCGTTGAAGATACTTGATATCAACAATATAAAAAAATTCCAGAACATTACGTACTAAATAGATGGACAGTTGATGCAAAAGTAGTTCATATACAGAGCAATTCTGAGAGCAATTCTGAGACACATGAAGATCCCAAAACAAAGCTAGCAAAACGGAGAAAGGACTTATGCAGAATGTATATTCAGTTAGCTAATCGAGCTGCAGAGTCTGATGAAACATACTCTATGGCTGTGAATAATGCAGAGAAATTAGCAGAAGATATGGAGAAAAGTCTAAAAATAAGACCTGATTCAGATATCGGTACCTCATCTCAGCCACAAGGTTCACAAGAACAAGACGAAGCTATAAAACCAAAAGGCTTGAAGGTTAAGGAGAAGGAAATTCATGGATCTGAGAGACCAATTGGTGGTTTCGAGAAGGCAACACGGCAGAAAAAAAAACCAAAGAAAGGCAAGAATGACCCAAAGCCTAATGGTCCTGTAGTGGAAGCAAATAATGTAACATATGAGCAAACACACTACAATGACCTGGTATGAGATTTCAGTTATATTTAATACTATATATCAACACTACTCATATCTTCATTACTGATATTTGTATTACTTTTTCTTTGGTACAGGGCCATTTAGGGACTAGTATGTACCAAAATCAAGTGCAGATACCAGGCTACTATCCAGGCTACTATCCACATGGAAATGCTTTTGTGCCTCCGCCTTTCAATCCATTATTTGGGACCCCTAACCATGGTCAAGATACACAACAAGGAAATGTCCCTCAGTCATTGAACACAAATCCCTATAATGTGTTTCCCAATTTTTAGTGAAGGTCCCATCCCCTTAGGAGATAGTATGAGTTCTGTTTTTTCCATGGAATCTTGTGTATGGAACATTTTATCATAGCAATGATCTCAACTCTCATGCTTTGTTAATTCAGTAAGTTCAATTTTATGCAGACTGCATTTCCTGATGTGGAGCAATTTTAGTGAAACAAATATTCCAATTTGTTTTTTAGCTAACTAGTATAGTTCATTTGTTAGCATCAGAGTTAGTGAAACAAATATTCCAATTTGTTTTTTTAGCTAATTAGTATAGTTCATTTGTTAGCATCAGAGTGAAAGCGGAAGACTGTATCTTTATTACTGAAATCAAAATAGGCAAACTCGAGTCCAGATCCCCAAATCCAAAATCGACAACCTAGCAATCAAAATCAAAATGCGTAGCTAGAATCTAGGTTCTAGTAAATCTAATCAACTCACTGCTACGAAGCATGAGTTCGTACGTGCCCAAATCTAGTTATCGCCATGGGATTAGATGTCTCTTTCATTGAAACTCACGCGGTCACGGCACAGGCCAGATGAATAACTTTGAGCTTACCGGGGTCCGGGGAGACGGAGCTGCACTGCTGTCCGTGACCTTGGCGATGCTCGAGCAGGTCCGCGGCAACGCCCGGACCCAGGTCGAGGCCGCCGGCGCACTGGAAGCGGCGCACCAGATTGCTGTCCGCGGCCCTGGCGATGCTCGAGACGTCCGCGGCAACGCCTGGAGGCAGGCCGAGGCCGCCGACGCACGGGAAGCGGCGCACCTCCGGATCTTGTCGACGACGCTGCCGTCCATGTGTTCGTGGGCGGAAGCTGAAGTACCACAAGGCGAGCTGACTAGTTGAGCACTTGAGCTGAGAGGCCGAGAGGGCTTGGCGGAGGGAGACGGACCAGGCGCTGACGGACCAGGCGGACGGCTCCGTTACTCGAATCGTGCGGCGCTGACGGAGAAAATAGGCGAGGGCCCATCTATAAAGAGGGACGAATAGAAATTGGACACGTATACGGGAACACAGAAGGGAACACACGCGGGGGACACACAAGCCGCAGCCAAAACGTGGAAAACCAGCAACAAGGAGTAACTGAACCTCCTTCGGCAAAACGAGCAGCAAAATCTTCAGAATAACTGAACCGCAATGTCATATTTCCATTGGCAAAACGATCTGTTTAAAGAATCAAACATAGGCACAAAACCAGACCCTCAAACCATACTCATAACTCCAATTTTATTACGCAAGCGATCAGCACAACGACGGGGCCAGAAACAGAATTAGCTCATTATTACGGGCATGGAAAGTTCGAAACAGCAATCACCGTCACTCTGATCACGCCAGAACACCCGGAGGCGGAGGCGGAGATGGGCAGCACTCGATTTGGGAGAAGCAGCAATCGTCAATCACATTCAGGGCCCTGGGCCCAGGCCTGCCCTTCACCGCTGACGCCGCCATCGCCACGAGGAGGCAGACCTTCGCGACGAGGAGAACCAGGAACGCTCGGAGGCTGTTGTTCGCCATGGCCGTCCTCGATCGATCGGTCTCCAGTCTCCAGGGAACGCCACCGATGTGCCAACCCTGTATGATAAGAATGAGCCACCCTTTGTGAAGCTGGGTTTATTGCTGTGACAAACGACAGATCAGCAAATGAGCTGGTGCTTTTGCTAGCATTGAAGCACACAAATGAGTGGCATCGACTGTGTGGCTAAACGCCTGCGTCAGCTCGGCTGGTCGGTGAAGATACCTACACTGAATACAGCGTCCTTAGCTGGGGACCTGATGTCAGACCCTATGTCCAAAGCGTGATCGAGCTGTAATTCTGTGTGGTATGCGGGCTCTCTGGATGCTGCGTAATAAGCCAGGCAACCTTCTCAATTCATGAGGCAGCTAAGCTACCAACGTCAATGCCAAGACAGAGAGCCAACAGTGCAGAGATGGAAGAAACCCATGTCAGGATGCCTGAAGATCAATACTGACGCCTCCTTCTCTGATGAAAACAAACAGGGCTACGTCATGCATCATCAGAGATCATCGAAGCGCATTTTATGCTGCACAAGCGAAATAGTATGTCAACGTTTTTGATGCGTGTTCCATGAGGCAATGGCATGTAAAGATATCTTTGATTTTTGCCGGCCAGTTGGGAGTGCAAAGGGTGACAGTGGAAACTGACCTCCAATTGCTGCTGCTATGGAACAAAAGAGAAGATCAACGTTCAATTATTTTTTTCTCAATCACGCAAAAGATTTGCGCGTATTTTGATTAAGAAGGAAAGTTTTAGTACAACCGGGGTGTTTACAAGATTTAACAATAAAAGCAAGAAAAGCACGCCCCACAACCAAACTGCATTATCCTATTACTCGCTAACTAAACAACCGTTCCAACACATGGCGATAACCATGGCTCAAGCCCGCGCGCGGCGGCGGCGTCTCTTGCGCCCACCGACGTTGCACCCGTCAGGGAAGAGTTCCCTGAGAACCTCGTCGTCCTCCGGCCGCCCACCAAAGAGAACGTCGAACTTGTTGGCCGCAGCGGACTCAGTCAGAGGGGAGACTTGGCCGAGGCGCTTGAGGATGAGGTACTCCCCGCGCTTCGACACGGGGATCCTAGAAAGGCTTTGGGCGGCGATCCTCCGGCTCCTCAGCGGCCTCCGCCAAGGTGTCCTCCTGGGCGAGGGTGTCTTCATGGGTGACGATTCGACTCGAGGGAGATTGTTGAACTCGATCGCTTTTTCATGATTTCACACTTTCTTTTGTTAATAGAAATCGTAATAAGGTAGCACATATTCTAGCAAAACAAGTATAAGTGTCCGTGTCGCATCGCTCCAGAGACGCGATATGTAACTCCAGTGTGCATGTTGATGCACGATCAAATTGTGTTTGAGGCTATGGCCGCAAGACACTAAAAAACTCGGCTGGTCGGTGTTCGGGTAGAAGGAGGAGGGGCCGTCGGCTTGTGGGCCGATGCACTAATACTCCCTCTGTTCCAAATGGTAAGTTTGACTTTTTTACATCCATTTAGCTATGTAGATACGTAAAATCTAGATAAAGAGTAAAAATGATATAACAAAGTCAAAAGTGACTTACAGTTAGGAACGGATGGAGTATGATATACACATTTGGCAAAAACTTGAGTAAAACATACCTCAATAAATGAACAACAAAATCTTCAGAATAACAAAACCACAATGTTATATCTCCCTCGGCAAAACGATCTGCTGAAAGAATCGAACATAGGCACATGACCTGACCTCAAACCATACTCATAACTCCCATTTTATCATGCAAGCGATCAGTACAATGACAGAGCCGAAACAGAATTGGCTCATTATTTGCAGCATAAAAAATAACAATCACCATCACCCTGAACACGCCAGAACACCCAGAGACGGAGCCAAGAAACAAAATTAGATCATTACAGGCAGCACTCGAGGCCGTGGAAGCAGCACGCGCCAAGTGGATCGGTGCGCGGATCGGGCCCAGGAGCAGGCCAAGGCCCGCCCTTCACCACCGACGCCGCCATCGCCACGAGGAGGCATACCTGTGCGACGAGGAGGACCAGGAATGCTCGGAGACTGTTGTTCGCCATGGCTGTCCTCGGTCGATCGGTCTCCAGAAGGCCGCCGATGTGCCAACCCTATATAACAAGAATGAGCCGCCCTTTGTGAAGTGGATTTATATATTGCTGTGACGAACGACAGATCACAGATGGCAAATGAGCTGGTGCTTTTTTTTGTTTGTTTTAAACCGGGTGCAATCTCATTACCCAACGGCTAACACATCGTTAGCGATGAGCTCGTGCATTTGTTAGCATTGAAGGACACAAATGAGTGGCATCGACTATGGCTAAGGCCAGTCTCGAGTGGGGTTTTCACCGTAGTGTCATGCACATTAAATACGGTGACACATCGCAATTTGATTGAAACGAGGAGGAGAGAGAGCCATATGGTTTCACCATGGTGAAACTGGGGTGGCGTCGTTTCCGTGCATTGAAACCCGAATGAAACCAGCACCGCAGCCGTTTCATCTCGTCGTCCATACGGGATTAAAGTGTATGATCCCATACACATGCTGCAATTAAGTGCTTTTTAAGTCTAACGGGAAACGGTGCGTGAAACTGTTGCATTGTAGAGGGTGTTTTAATGTTTGTTTCATGGAGGCTTTGTTAGCGATTTTGTTCGGAAAACGGTGCAATGACACCATGCCGAGACTGGCCTAAGCGCCTGCCTGCGCCGGCTCGGCTGGTCCGTGTTGCGTAGTTGCGTTCGATCTTTGGCTGATTGTGCAGCCGCTGAGGGATCAAAAGGAGGTGGTCTGTCACCCATGGAAGAAGCCGCCGGATGGATGGCGCAAATGTAATGTTGATGGGGCTTTCTCTGCAGCGGACAAGACCGGAGCTGTGGGCGTTGTTCCGAGGGATCGCAGTGGCCGCTTCACTGCGGTGTTGCCAAGGTTTTTGTCTCCAGACCGATTGCATGGGGCTGGTAAACCTTTGGAGTTCTCTAGATGAACAGCGGTCGACAGTCAATTTAATCCTTTGGGACATCCGGACTTTGAGTAGGAGCTGGCCAGCTGGGACATCCGGACTTTGAGTAGGAGCTTTGATGAGTTTTCCTTTGTTTATGCAAACAGAACTTGTAATAGGGTGGCATCATCTTAATGTGGTGTAGTGGCATGATAATCCCCCGTTAGCGCTACGTGACCTACACTTCCGCCTAGCGAATGACGATCCGCCTCCGTTATCGCCCGTGCAGGAGGAGTTGCCGGTGCTGCCCACCGCCGACAACACGACGCCCACGCCACGCGAAACTGCACGTCGTCTCGCTTGTTTCTTCTAGGAAGTTCGGATCTACGACGAGTCGTCCAACCTACCGCTACGGAGCACACGCATTGCGGCCCAGCCACTCGCCAAGGTGCCGGTCTCGAAGCGGGGTGAGATGCTAGTCATGCAGCGGATGGGCTTCCTGAAGGATAAGCCGCTGGAGGAGGCAACTACCAAGCAATATACAAGCCCGGGCCTTCCCATGAAGAGGCGATGCGAGAGCTCTTCCCGGACGGCCGCCGGTCGAGAAGACGCCGATGGGGGCGCGCTTAAGCGCGACCTCCCACAGTCGTATAAGCTAGGGATAACACTGCAATCCTGTGCTGGAGTGCGCGCGGGCTCAACATGGGGACCCGGCGAGACTACGCTCGTTTGCTGCTCACTTTAAAGCCGACCGTCGACCTTCGGATCGATGCCGGGGCTGCGAATTTATGGTGTTTATTGCGTGCGTAGTCCGCTACGAATGTAATTCGGGGTAGCTCTTCATTGTAAAATCCTACCCCCCCCCCCCCCCCACACCCCAACCCAACCCCCCACCCCAAAAAAGGGGTGGCGCCTTGATGTCCTTGTTTAAACTCTTTTCTTGAATAAAATGATGCACAAGTCTTTTGCATGTTCGAGAGAAAAAAAAGGAGGTGTGGATCGAGCAAGTGCCGCCTTTGATTGCCAGCCCCCAAAGCAGCGCGGTTCCAATCATGCGCCATCCCCTACCGAAAAGTAGTACTCGGATTGTCGCTCAACCGTTGTCCCACATAGGGACCTCCAGACGAGGCGAGGTACTGCTCAACATGAGGATGGGCATCGCGCTGGAGGCACCAGTTCCTCCAGCTCCCAAGGGATTGCGCGACGTTATTATTAGTGGGAACTTGACGTCAAGCCAGATTGAAGTTTTGGACGAGTGTTTCGGGCGGCCAATCATTGCTCGAAAATACTCGCACGTCGAAGTGGACCCGCACGGCGCCTCTTTATAGGTTGCAACGCCAATCCTCGTCGTTGTCCTTTATGTAATATCGAATTTTACATTTGTTTGCCAGACGGTCCGACCTATGGCTATAAGACCTCCGATGGCGCTTGTTATAAGCATGTTGTTTGTATGCCATATTTTTTTTCTTAATGCAATAATACGCAAATGTTTTATGTATTCGAGTAAAAAATGATGGGGAACTCAACAGTTATTTAATCAGTGAAGCTCCTATTTACCTTTAAAAAAAAAAACTCAGCTGTCCGTGTTCGAGCAATCGGGCTGAAGGAGGGGCGTGAGCCCGTGGGCCAATATATACTAGTACGATATACAGATTTGGCAAAAACTTTGAGTAAGGTAAAAAGAACTTTTGGATAAAATATATACTTCAATAAATAAGATCTCGACATTTATATATTGAGATTAGCAGATGTACTCCTAAGATCAATGAGGAGCCATATATCTCCAGTGCGCACCGCGCACCAGATTTGACTGGAAAAATTTGCAAAACCATTTTTTTTTTTTGCTAGAAGATGCTCTTATATATAATACTATCATAATTAGGTCTTGTTTGGACAAGCAACTAATACTTGGCTGATAATAATTAGCTCATTTTGATCTAAATAGAGCCCAACTAATAATTTAGTGAATTGTTAGCTAATACCTAACTAACAATTGCCTTATTAGTTGAGCAAACTAGCTAATATTAGCTATGAGCTAGCTAACTAATATCAGATAATGGATCCAAATAGGGTCTTAGCTCAACTAATATAATTAGGCCCTTTTTGGATCAAGCAACTAATAGTTAGTCGATAATAACTAGCTTCTTTTGATCTAAATAGAGTCTAACTAGTAGTATAGCTAACTGTTAGCTAATACCTAACTAACAAACCTTACTAGTTTAGATAAACTAGCTAAATAGTTGCAGCTAATGGATCTAAACATGGACTTAGTCTAGGTTGACGACACAGCGATGCAGTTGCACATACTTTACCACCACCGAGAGGCGCGCCGCCGCCACCACCGCTTGCGGCCGCCGTCACCACCGCTTGCGGCCCCCGTTCCCTCACCTCCGGCCTCGCTGCCGGTGGTGACGCGGAGCGGGGTCCATCTCGTTTACAGTTTTTACGTCGTTATAGGGTCTTAGTCGAGTCCTAGATCTAGGGTTTGCTCGCCGTCGATGTTCGGCGGCGGAGTTAGGGTTTTGCCGGAGGAGCGTGGCTCCTTTGCGGCTTGGTTGTCCCGGCGACGCCGACGATGCGGAAGCGGGCGGTGCAGCGGAATAACTTCTTCCAGTCTCTTCCGTTCTCCGATGCCGATCTACTCCGACGTCAACGGAGACGGGGAGACCTCTATTGGAGTCGAGGGCCGGCACATCGTTGTCTTCTTCTGGGTGATGATGCGTTGACCCCGTTAATCTCGAGGAAGATGTTCTTTGGTGAAAACTTGAGCACTTTGCTCGGGTTGTCGGCGATGGAATCGAAGGATGCGTCGTGGGTACGGGAGTTGGCCGATACGCACGGGAGGCAACGCGGGCCGATTCGCCTAGAAGTAAGTCCTCCTGCGGCCTCCACCCGTGGAGTTTGGCTCGGTGCCCGACGACGGTGGTATGCGGCTTCGATGGCGGTGACAGATGGATCTCTCGAAGGCTTCGAGGAAGATGAACGGGGAGTTGTAAACTTTTTGTAATTTTCCTTTTCTTTGAGTCCTATCTGCCAAAAGGGCTGGTGTAATGCACCTAGAATGAATACATGTTCCTTCTAAAAAAAAGTCTAGGTTGATGACTTGGACTATGTAAAAGTTTAGGTGTCTCTGATTGAAGCTGCACAAATGGAGAACAAGTGTGGCTAAAATAAGCTACTCTTTTTGCTGTCTTAGTACAAATGGGGCTACACCGAAAGCATGGCCAAAAAAGCTAAAAACGTGTTGTTTGGCTTTTAGTTTCAATTTGTTGTGGCCATAAGCAACTTATAAGCTATATCAAATAGGTGCTTAGTATGAACACAAGTGTCACTCGATCATATTAGCATCGCTTGATTCTATCTATGACCATGTATACAGAGATGAAACGTAAAGGGGAGTTCATTGGCAAAAGAAAAAAAAAACAATAAAAACTACCAGCAGCATCCGAAAAGACTAGTACTTCCAATATGCAAATATAGATTCCACTGCATGTGAACTTCTCTGTAAACAAAATCTTCAGAATAACTGAACCACATCGTTGTATCTCCCTTGGCAAAACGAGCAACAAAATCTTCAGAGTAACTGAACCACAGAGGTGTTTTGGCTCCCTACTGAATACATTAATTTAAAGAGAGAATGTTTTATAGAGGGAGGAACCAGAAGAGTCGCCTAAAGCTACTGATTCCTGAAGAAAACTACTGAACCACATAGTTGTATCTCCCTCGTAAAAACGAACAAAAAAAAATCTTCAGAATAACTGAACCACAATGTTATATCTCTCCCTTGGCAAAATGATCTGCTTTCTGCTGAAAGAGTCGAACATATAGACACATAACCAGATCTGAAACCAAACAGTTCATACTCATAACTCCCATTTCATTAAGATAAATAACTCCCATTTTATTACGCAAGCGATGAGTACAACTGACGGAGCCAGAAACAGAACTAGATCACATTACGTCGAAACAACAATCACCGTCACCCTGATCATGCTAGATCTGATCACCCGGAGCGCTGGCAACGTCGTAGCAGCACTCGGGATGGTAGAAGCAGCACGCCGGAACCGACTTTAGGGCCGTGAGCGCAGGACCAGGCCCGGGTCTGCCCTGCGCTGCCGACGCCGCCATCGCCACTAGGAGGCAGACCTTGACGACGAGGAGGACCAGGAACGCTCGGAGGCTGCCGTTCGCCATGGCTGTCCTCGATCGATCGGTCTCCGGTCTCCACTCTCCACGGAGCGCCGCCGATGTGCCGACCCTATATATATAGTAGTACGAATGAGCCAACCCTTGTCAACCTGGGTGGCTGTGACGAACGACAGATGGCAAATGAGATGGTGCATTTTTGCACGTCGACTGTGGGAAATGCTTGTGCATTTTTATTTTTTTTGCTAGCATTGAAGCACAATTTTTTAGGGGAAGGCATTGAAGCACAAATGAAGGCCAAGATTTTGCGCATCGACTGTGGATAACCGCCAGCGGGCTGGTCCGTGCGGTCTGTTGGAAGAAAAGTGAATGGATCGAATGATCTCTGTGTAAACCGATGAAGTAACTTATTCTGTTATATACATAAGGCAGTTTCTGTGTCAGCGACACATATGAAACGGTGCCTTTTGGTGCCTAGCGGTTGCTACTCCTAACCCGTAATTAGCACATGCTAATTACATGGATTAATACAATTGATCAATAATTAATTATCCTAATTAATTCTAACACTCCCCCTTGATCAATTGATCTCGTGTAGACACCATTTCTTGTTCATCAGTAAAAGTCTTGAAGCTTTGGAGAAACCCTGTGGGAAAAATCCAAAGTATATCGATATACCAGGTAAAACTCCTTAAAAACCCAGTGGGAAAAAGAAGGAGAAACCCCATGATATATATCTCCCAATGTTAATAGACCCTTTGGGTAACCCCAAAGACATAGTCTAAAACAACTTTGATCAAGGACCAAATATGTCATATTATCTTCGAAAAACCTCAGTGAGGAAAAATAGATAATATGACATTTACGATGTGTTACTTATTACCTCATTAAAAACTTTATGTGAGAAAACTCTAGAAGAGCAAAACTCATATAAAGAAAAAGAGTGTAATACTATAGTGAACCAGTTAACTTTCAAACAGATTCTCCCCCTGATTTCTGCAAATCTCTAAGTCTTCTCATACCAATACCCTCAACGCATTTATGAAATGCGGAATATGGTAGAGACTTTGTGAACAAATCTGCCAGATTGTCACACGACTTAGTTTGTAAAATTTCAATTTCTCCATTCCGTTGGAGTTCATGGGGGTAGAATAACTTAGGAATAATATGTTTAGTCATATTACTCTTGATGTAACCTGATTCCATCTGGGTAACACATGCCGAATTATCCTCAAAGATAATTGTCGGTGTGTCAACTGCACCAATGCCACATGACTGTATTATGTGGTTCACCATTCTGCGAAGCCATATGCATTCGCGTGATGCTTCATATAAAGCTATTATTTCAGAATGATTGGTGGAAGTAGACACTAAGGTCTGCTTTGAAGACTTCCAAGATATTGCTGTGCCACCTTGCAAGAATACAAAGCCAGTTTGCGATCTGCCATTGTGGGGATCTGACAAATAACCAGCATCTGCATATCCTAATAAAACCGGATCTTGATTTCTATTATAGAATAATCCAAGATCTTTAGTGCCATTGAGGTATCTCAAAATTGATTTAACTCCTACCCAATGACGTTTGGTAGGTGCAGCACTATGTCTTGCTAGCGGGTTAGCGCAAACTCAATATCCGGCCGGGTATTGTTAGCAAGATACATAAGTGCTCCAATGGCACTAAGATATGGGACTTGTGATCCCAATATCTCTTCTCCTTCTTCCCGTGGTCTAAAAGGATCCTTTTCAACGTCTAAGGATCCTACTACCATGGGAGTTTTTATTGGATATGACTTGTCCATATTGAATTTCTTCAATATCTTCTCGGACATAGGCGATGACTTGGTATACAAATATACCGAAAGGTAAATGCTCAAGTTGTATACCCAAGCAAAATTTGGTTTGACCCAAATCCTTCATTTCAAACTCCGTCTTTAAATGATGCGTGCTTCATTAATATCGGACTCGTTGCCGATGATATTCAGGTCATCGACATATACTGATATGATACAAAATCCTGTTGATGATTTCTTAATGAAGACACATGGACAGTCATCATTATTTGTATATCCCTTTTGAGTAAGGAATTCACTTAACCGATTGTACCACATTCGGCCTGACTGCTTTAAGCCATATAATGACTTCTGCAACTTTATACAATATGTGTTGCGATTTGCCTTAGGATTCGGTATACTAATTCCATCAGGAACTTTCATGTATATATCCGAATCTAGTGACCCATATAAATATCTTGTCACTACGTCCATCAACCGCATAGATAGACGATTTTGTACGCCAAAGATATTAAGTATCGGAAAGTTATTCCGCTCATTCTTTGGAGAGTAAGTTTCGTTGAAATCAACGCCAGGTCTTTGCGTAAAACCTTGTGCCACTAGCCTTGCTTTATACCTCACCACTTCGTTGTTTTCATTCCTTTTACGGACGAAAACCCATTTATATCCCACAGGGAAGATACCGGGAGGTGTTGGCATTACAGCCGAAAACACCTTCCTTTTATTAAGCGGGGCGATCTCTGTTTCAATTGCTACCTTCCACTTATCCCAGTCCGAGCGCTTCTTGCACTCAGTCATAGACTTAGGATCTGAATCAGTGAGAAGGATATCGGCAATTCTTTCAGAGAAATATATGTCGACTACTATGGACTTACGATTATAAGATTCTCCAGTCTCAGTGAAATTTATAGAAATCTCGTCTACCCTTAATGATCCATCATGACTTCCCGAAACGATAGATCTAGGGTCTTCCAATGTTCCAGCCTCAGAGTTTATGCGCATAACTGAGCTGGATTGTGGATTACTCCTATCCACAGGACAATGTATGTCCTCAAGGTGTCTTTCAACCAAAGGTTGAGTTGGATTTCCAGTCTTCTTTTGCTTGCCAACAATTACATCTTGCCTCTTGGATGTGTTTCTCCCCCTCTTTTTGCCAATAGGGGTTGAGTGGTTTTATTAGGTACCTCCACTCGTTCTGGCACATTCCTTGCAGGATGCAAAGACTTTGTGACACCTTTATAATCGAGAAAGCGTCTGGTAGATTGTTTGCAATATTTTGCAAATCAATAATTCTTTGAACTTGTTGTTCAGTTTCGTAGTACGTGGATCAGTAAATGAAATGCCTTCTGCATTCCAATCTATTTCCTGGCATTCTTTTTGGTACAATTCTCCCCCTAATGCCGGGAAATGATCCTCATTAAAAATACAATCAGCGAACCGGGCAGTAAATAGATCTCCCGTTAGGGGTTCTAAATACTTAATGATCGACGGAGATGAATATCCCACATAGATCCCCAGTTTCCTGTGAGGGCCCATTGATGTCCGCTGAGGTGGTGAGATGGGTACGTAAATAGCGCACCCAAATTTACGCAAATGGGAAATACTCGGAGGATTTCCACGTACTAACTGCAATGGGGAGTTATCGTGATATGCAGTTGGTCGTAGTTGGATCAGATCCGCAGCGTGCAGAACTGCGTGACCCCAACACGACGTAGGCAATTTGCAATTCATCAACATAGGTCTTGCAATGAGCTTGATTTTTTTAATCAACGATTCAGCCAGACCATTTTGAGTATGTACATATGGAACAGAATGCTGGACCTGAATTCCCAATGCCATACAATAGTCATTAAAAGCACGGGATGAGAATTCAGCAGCATTGTCCATTCGGATAGATTGTATCCGATGTTCAGGATAATGTGCCTTCAACTTAATAAGTTGGGCCATTATTTTGGCAAAAGCATGGTTGCGTGTCGATAACAAAGACACGTGAGACCATCTAGTAGATGCGTCTATCAAAACCATGAAGTACCTGAACGGCCCCGATAATGGTTGAATCGGACCACAAATGTCTCCTTGAATCCTTTCAAGGAACTTAAGTGGCTCAACTCTAATTTTAAGATGTGATGGTCTTAAAATCAATTTCCCGATTGCACAAGCAAGTGCAACAAAAATCTTTATTTTGGGGAAATTTAGCTTTTTCCATGTCATGACCTATGGAATTGCTTTGATAATTTTCCTCATCATCCCTATACCAGGATGCCCAAGTCGATCATGCCGATTACGGAATGAATCGACATCTTGGAAAATTATCTTATAAGCAACATGTTCTATAGGATTTATGTATGTATAATACAATCCAGTTTGGAGTGAAGAAATCTTTTCACATATTTGTGTGCCAAATCCAAGATAAGTTTAGTAAAGAGAAGAAATTCCTCTTTATTATCTTGATGAGTTTCCACATGGAAACCGTTCTTACGGATATCTCTATAACTTAGAAGGGTACGAGTCGAGTCAGGATACAACAAGGCATCCTCCATCGTTATTTGTGTACCCATAGGGAGAGTAATAGTGGCTCGACCTGAGCCAACTATTAATGCGTCCCGACCAGCAATGGTCATAATATTTCCTTCTCTTTTCTTTAGAGTCTGGAAATATTTCATCTCTCTAAGTATAGAGTTTGTGGTACATGAATCCACAAGGCATAATTCTTCCTCCTTTGGATTGGTTTCAACAGACATCTATATGTAAAACAAGAATGTAAACTAAAAATGTCAAGTAACATATAGGACTATACACACATATATTGAATATCAAATATAAGTGTATGATATTACAATATCTATGAGTTATACAATCAATATAGACAAGTATGTACAACTCATTAGTACACTAGAGTATTGTATCAAACTAGATGTGACTTAAACTATATACAACAACTATCAAATATGATATCAAGGCTGGAGCTAAGTTACTCCAGATCTCCAAACATGTCTCCAGAACCAAAGTCTAGGAGCAAGTTGTTTGTCGATGGGAGATTCTCTTCAATGTTGAGAGAATTGTTGTTCAATTGCTGTTTAGGGGCCTGCTTAGAACAACCCTCTCCCGAGACAATCTCAGATGCAAGATTGAAGTGTGCTTCATATCTTTTATCTCCTGCTGGCTTGACCTCTTTTAAGGACTTTTGGTATAAAGCAACCAAATGCTTTGGTGTGCGACAGTTCCTGGCAAAATGCGAAAAATCCCCATATCTATGACACTTGTTGTCATTTTTGGGCTTCGCATTGTCCTTGTTCCTCTTATCTGAATTCTTTCTTTGTCTCTTGTTATGTTTGCGCTTACCAGATTTGTTCTTTGGATCAGGTCCATTGAACTTTCTTTTATTCCTATTAAATTTCTGTACATTGTGAACCTCAGGCAGAGGCGCTGAACCAACAGCGCGCTTATGATGATTCTTCAGAAGAAGTTCATCATGTTTTTCTGCTTGAGTCAATGTATGAATGAGCTGGGAATAAAACTGGTAATTCTTAGCCCTGTATTGCTGTTGCAATACTCTATCAGATGGAAGCATGGTAGAGAGTTTTCTCTATCTTGTCTTTATCTGTGGGCTCCTTTTCGCAAAACTTTAACTTAGAGCAAATCTTATGAACTTCATGATTGTAGTCTGCTACAGATTTAAAATCTTGGAGACGAAGGTTATTCCATTCATGATTGGCCTCAGGCCAAATAAGTTCTTTTTGCTGGTCACACGAGGATTATCAAGCATAAGGTATTCTAACTTAAGATCCTTATGAATATAATACCGTATCAAAGCCAAAGCAAGTATTAATATGCTTATCTTTGAGGACAACCCCAGGTTGGGGTTCCCGAATTGTAGCCGTAAGGCCACGAGAGCCAAGTGCTATCTTGATATCGAAGCCCAAGTAGGGTAATTGCTACCGTCTAACGTAAGTTCATCGAACTCTCTAGAGGCCATGATCCTACATGGACAACCATGGATTAATTAATTTACCACAAGGTAAATTAAAATCAACATGGTACTAGTTGTAGTATGAAAATGCAATATTTTAAGATTAATATCTTATCTTAGTGTTGGATTGTTGTAGGTAATCACAAATTTGTGTAGACCATACAACCAAGTTCATCATAAATTTTCGATAAACATAAGACAAGATAATCTCTATGTCAAAAACAAAGAGTAGATCTTTATAGTAGGCAATCTTATTGCTGCCTAAGCACGGTCTCTGGGCAATATAATTCACGAGTGAATTAAATGCAGCCTTTGCTTAGGACTCTACTATCTTGTGTAATATCAAAATAATGTGATGAACATAGCAATCCAAAACCTTTATTTTGGTTAAAAACACAGTGTAGGTAATCATCAAGTTTCAAAGAAACAAGATGTAGACCTCTCAGTAATGGGTGATTTGATCACTGCTATGGCACGGTCTCTAGGCAGGATAATGCACAGGGAATTAAACGCAGCCAATGCCATAAACTCCATTACCTTGTGTATATAACCAAAATAAACAAGATATATATTGCAACTGAAATTCTATAGCTCTAATACTATAGATGGCATAGTTAAATTGCAACTAAGTCAACTAGCAAATTTAACTTGTATGTGGTGCAAAAATTTGTGATTTGGGGCACCAACATACACAATTCTATCATAAAATTACAAATGCAACCAATATGTTGGTACTAATAGGGGGTTTGGGTGTACCAACATAGCCCAAAATAGAATTATCAAGTTGCAAATGTAGCAATATATGTGGTGAAAAGAATAATTAAGTGCACCACATATTCCAGAAAATGATAGAATTATAGGACATTTCATAGTAATATAAACAAACCACACTTTATATTCACAATGTCAATATCCAGCAGTACAGAGCAACAACAATCAAGATAAAATACTGATGTTCTTGCAGAATTTAACTAGCAATTAATATGCTAATAATACTAATTTACTGCTGAAATAGAAAATAATAAAAGAAAAGAAAAACAAACGAAATAGGCCAAGACAGGGGGGCGGCCCAGCAGCCGGCCGAGCGCGTGGCCCAGCCAAGCCAGGCGCGGCCCAGCCGGTGAGGCCCGCGGCGAAGCCAGCGGCCCAGCCAGGCGACACCCGCGGCGCGGCCTAGCCAGCGCGGCCCAGCCGCCGCGGCCCAGCCAGTGGTATAAAAGGCCGGCGGTTAGGGATGAAACCCTAACCGCCCGACCCCAAACCGCCGCAGCCGCTCCTCGCCAGCCGCCGTTTGGCCGCCGCCGCCGCTTGGCCACCAGCCGCCGGGGCTAGGCCGCCGCCACGCCGTCCTCCGCCGGCGCAAGGCCGCAGCCACCGCAACGGCTTCCACCGTCGCTCGGCCACAGCCGCTGCGCCGTCGTGCGCCGCCGCGCCGTCATCCGCCGCCGCGCCGTCATCCGCCGCCGCGCCTTGGCTCCTCCTCGTGCTCCACCTCTCCCCCTTTCCCCTCCCATGGCAGATCAGGGCCCAAGCCCTTCCTCTGGCCATGGAGGCCGACCGGCGGGGCGGATTCCGCATGTCTCCGGCGAGCTCCGGCCAAGATAGCCGTCGAAGCCAGCCAGAAACGGCGGGTCCGCCCCCACCGGCCCTACTCCAGGGCGGTTCAAGGACAGCGAACCGCCTCCCCCTCAACCGAGGAGGAGACGATCCCGGCGGTCCCGATGGCGCTCCGGCGCTGCCCCTGGTCGCGATTGGCCGCGATGTCGGCGTAGGAGGGCGCGCGGTTCGGAGGAGGGCCTATCGGAGGAAGTGCCGGTGACGGAGTACGAATCGGGGAGAGCAGCGGCTCGGGGAAGACGACATCGAGGTCGTAGGCGAAGCCCGGCGGCCACTGTTCAGCGCCGATGACGGAGTTGGGGAGCGCGGTGGTGTCACGGCTTGCAGCCATGAAGCCACCACCCCCGTTCCATGGCCGCGCAGACGTGGTTGACGGCAGTGGAGGCGGTGGTGGCAGGAACTCCACCGGCGGCCTCGGCAGCGACGATGCCGACGGGGCTTGCGCACGGTGGACAAACATCGACGGTCCGTGGCGTGGGCAAACCCCGGCGGCGTACTCCAGCCTCGACGAACGAGGCACAGGACGCGGCGTGTGCGGGCGGCCACCGGCGTTCGGTCCATTGCCGTTGAAACGGCGTGGAGCGATGCGGCGGTCGGCGATGTCGCGAAGGACACGGCGAATGGCGCCCTGGAGGATGAAGCGACGAACGCCTCCAGGGTGGTTGCTGCCGCGGACGATGGCAGCTTCGACGGCATCGGTGATGGCGTCGACCTTGGCATTCATGGAAGGAACGGGAGGAGTCGCCATGGCTACCTTTGGTGGTGGCGTGCAGCAACTCCGGCGAAGTTCCGGCGAGAATCTCCGGTGAACTCTTCTACCTTCCTTCTCTCTGGCCTACGAGTCTCAGTGGTAGGCAGTGCGTGATAACGTGTTGGAAGAAAAGTGAATGGATCGAATGATCTCTGTGTAAACCGATGAAGTAACTTATTCTGTTATATACATAAGGCAGTTTCTGTGTCAGCGACACATATGAAACGGTGCCTTTTGGTGCCTAGCGGTTGCTACTCCTAACCCGTAATTAGCACATGCTAATTACGTGGATTAATACAATTGATCAATAATTAATTATCCTAATTAATTCTAACACGGTCGAAGGAGAAGCAGGAGCGGCCTGAAAGCCCGTGGGCTGATATTTCGGCATGGTCTGTTTTTTTTTTTAAAAAAAACTTCTCGTACCTTAACTTTCGTAAAAGTCTACTTTTCATTTCTAAACTTTAAAACCAGATAAAATATATTCCTCAACTTTGAAAAACATTCATATTACGTTTTCGCCTGATTTTGAGCAGTTTTGAAAGCGGTTTTGTTTTTTTCGTTGAAATTTTGAAAAATCATAGTAAATCACAAAAACTAATAAAATAGAAAAAACACTTTTGTTGAATTCTACATGAGTAGATCTATACAATGAGCATATAATAGGGTATGCTTTATAATATTTTTTGTGTATGCAGTTTTAGATCTATACTTTTTTGTAATTAATTAGAATACTTCGTAGTTGTAGTTTTCTATGGTCCAATTATGGTGAAAGTTTTGTGGTGGACTAATTATTGAACTTTTGTAAAATTTTCGTACTCATTGGGTCATGCATAAATTAGTTATAAATTTATTTAGATTTAACAATCATAACCTCACACCTTAAAAATTCACCATAATTGGACTATAAAAACTACAGTTATAAATTATTCTAATTAATTACTAGAAAAGCATAAATATAAAGCTATATTTTCTAAAGCATACCATATTATATGTTCACCACATAGATATACTCAGATAATTGGATTTTTCATTTTATATTTTTTCTGTGATTTACTGAAGTCTTAGCCAAAATAAATAAAAAATAAAAATACAAAACTGCCTTTAAAACCATCCAAAACCAGGCGAGGGACGGAATATGAACCAATTTAAGTTGAGGGGAGTTTTTTTACCTGGTTTTGGAGTTCAGTGATGAAAAATAGACTTTCACAAAAGTTGAGGGACCAAAAGTGGATTGTTTTAGAGGTGTACATGATTTGTTTATGGCATTTAGATTTCTCGTGTCCTCATCAGTTAATCTGACCGTGACTGAATCGTGATCATATTATCGAGAGCTAACACTCACGAACGTGCTGCTTGTGTAACGATTGTTGAATCCAACGTGCGCCGCACATGGCTTCCTTTGATTATGACAAAAAAAAAAAAAAACTAACATGATTTACATATTTGGCAAAAACATTTGAGTAAAATACTTCAATGGATAACATGTCGTCATTTATATATTTAGATTAGCAGTACTTGACAACTTCCAATACATTCAGGGGGCAGTAAATCATTATCACAAAACGAAAAGATGCCAATGCTCTCCGTCAAATTGGATATTGCTAAAGCGACCCCAACCTTCTCAGATCACCGGGCAGTGATCTGGGCCAAAGATACAGCTTTCGACCTATGGCAGCCAAGCTATCAACGTCGGCGCCAAGACATAGAGCCAACAGTGCAGAGATGGAAGAAACCCATGCCGGGATGCCTGAAGATCAATACTGACTCCGCCTTATTTGATGAAAACAAACAGGGGGATACGTCATGCATCATCAGAGATCATCGAGGTGCATTTTATACTGCACAAGCGAAAATGGTATGACAAGGTTTTTGATGCGTGTTCCATGGAGGTAATGGGATGTAAAGATAGCTTGATTTTTGCCGGCCAGTTGAGATCAGTGCAAACTGCAAAGGGTGACGGTGGAAACGGATTGTCTCCAATTGGTGCAGCTATGGAACAAAAGACAAGATCAACGTTCAATTATTGATTCGACTCTGAGGGAGATTGTTGAAATCAGTCGCTTTTCATGATTTCACACTTTCTTTTGTTAATAGAAATTATAATAAGGTAGCACATACCGTAGCTAAATAAGTATTAAGTGTCAGTGTCGCATCGCTCGGAGACGCGACATGTAACTCCATCGTGCATGTTCATGCAGGATCAAATGCGTTGCCTGGAGACCGATCATCGATCGATCGAGACAACCATAGCGAACAACACCCTCCAAGCATTCCTGGTTCTCCTCGTCGCGCATGTATGCCTTCTCGTGGCGATGGCGGCGTCGGTGGTGAAGGCCAGGCAGGCCCGATTGCCGATCCGATTGGCGCGTGCTGCTTCAACAGCCTCGAGTGCTGCCCGTAATGATCTAATTCTGTTTCTGGCTCCGTCTTCGGGTGTTCTGGCACGATCAGGGTGACGGTGATTGTCAACAATGAGCCAGAAACAGAATTGGCTCATTATTACTGGCATCGAAAACAACAATCATCCTCACCCTGATCGCACCAGAACACTCGGAGATGAAATCAGAAACAAAATTAGATCATTACGGGCAGCACCCGAAGCTGTTGAAGCAGCACGCGCCAACCGGATCGGCAATCGGATTGGGCCCAGGCCCAGGCCAAGGCCTAGCCTTCACCACCGACGCCGCCATCGCCACCAGAAGGCATACCTGCGCGACGAGGAGAGCCAGGAACGCTTGGAGGCTGTTGTTGGCCAGAGCTGTCCTCGATCGATCGACGATCGGTCTCCAGGCAACGCAGCCGATGCGTCAACCCTATATATAATAAGAATAAGCCGCCCTTTGTTTGAAACTGTGACGAGCGACAGATCACAGATGGCAAATGAGCTGGTGCATCTTTTGTTTGCTAGCATCTCATTACCCAACGGCTAACAAAACGTTAGCGATGAGAGCTTGTGCATTTGCTAGCATCGAAGCACACAAACGAGTGTCATCGACTGTGGCTTAGTACCCGCGGGCTGATTCGTGTTTGGCAAGAGCGGCCCGAAAGCCCGTGGGCTGATATTTCGGTGGTGTACATTTTTTTTTTGAGTTGTGTACATGGTCTGTATATGGCATATAGATTTCTCGTGTCCTCATCAGTTAATCTGACCGTAGTGAATCATGATCATATTATCGAGAGCTAACACTCAGCGCACGTGCTGCTTGTGTAACAGTTGTTGAATCCAACGTGCACTGCACGTGGCTCCCTTTATTATTATTAAAAAAGAAAATTAGCTTGATTTACATATTTGGCAAAAACTTTTGAGTAAAATACTTCAACCGATAACATCTCGTCATTTATATATTCAGATTAGCAGATACGCTCCTAAAGGTCAATACGGGGTCCTGTGTATCTCTTCCAGCGAGCACCAGATTCGACTAGGAAATTTGCAAAACCTCTTTGCTTTTTATTTGCTAGTAGATGCTCATATCCAATACTATTATAATTAGATCCAACTAACAAATTAGCTAATAGGATCTAAATAGGTCCAACTAATAGTTTAGCTAATTCTTAGCCAGTTGAGCCAAACTAGCTAATAGTTAGCTAACTAATATTAGCTATGAGTTATGAGCTATTAGCTAGCCTATGAATTATGAGTTATTAGCTAGCTAACTAGTAGCAGCTAATGGATCCAAATGGGGTGTTAGTCAAAGTTGATGACTTGGACTATGTAAAAGTTTAGGTGTCTTTGACAACAACATAAGTGTCATGCAACTACATTACAATTTGTTTCTCAAAAAAAAAAACTACATTACAATTTATACTATTTAGACTTTATTTGGTACAACTAGGAAGAGAGGCACTTCCTTGGGAAGCTGCACACATAGAGAACAAGTATGGCTAAAATAAGCTAGTCTTTTTTGCGTTTTAGTACAAATGGACCTAGGGGAAAGCATGGCCGGAAACAACTAAAAATGTGTTGTCGGGCTTTAGTTTCGAATTTTTTTTGGCCACAAGCAACTCATAAGCTATGTCAAATAGGTCCTTAGGATGAGGACACGTGTCACTTGATCATATTAGCGTCATTTGATTCTGTCTATGGCCATGTTAGTATAGAAAAACATGGAGTGTTGCTATTGAAATGTGGATGACACGACTGATAGGTACCACTTCACAAACACAAGCAACACAAACAAAATTTTGGAATAAAAATAGATAACAATAGTATCTAGTACTGGGAGTATCATGTTACTTAGCCTCCTACATAATTTGTTTGGTCAACAACGATAGATAACAAGAGCATTTGCTAGCAAATAAAAATAAAAAATAGTTTATAAAATATTTAAATAATTTCAATATAGACGTCCTAAGATAGAGCATGATTTTAGGGAAAAAAATCTAAAACTTGTTTGATAATTTTATAAGCTAAAATATTTTTTCAATGATTTTCTAGGATTGAAAATATTTTTGATATTTTTAAGAAATGTTTTAGTAGAATTTACCCTTCTAAGCATCAAAGAAATTAAATTTATCCACTATATATTGTCTTCATCTTCAACTTTATACGCTTTACAATGATCGAGGGAGTAGTTCGGTTTAGGAGGGATCTATCATACACGCTTTAGGAGGGAGTAGATTAACTTTTTTTTTTTTTTTGAATAAAATTCAATTTATCCTTAGATACCATCAAATGAGCGAACCATACTTTTCGGCCTGACTTTTTTTATTAAAACGAACAGGATCTGACAAAATGGACGTTGTAACATGACGGATAAGCCAAGCTAATAAATTCAAACGAATGTCCTGTTTGAAATGACAAAAATGGCATAAGTTTAAACACCTCTAGTGAACTTTGCTTTTCCAATTTCTTCCCAGACCAGTCTCCCACTTCCCCCTCGCCAGCTTGGCCTTGAGACTCTGTGTGTGCCTGGGGCGCCTGGCTGCCTGCCTCCTTCGCCGTTGGTGAAACATTCACGCGGCGGCGATCAGCGAAGATCCCTTCCCCTTCATTCACGGCATTTCCCCCGGCTCCACAAAGCCTCCCTCCAGCTTAACGCCTGCCACGGCCTTGTCAATGGCGTCGGCGCTAGCGCCGGCCTCTTTCTCCCTGGCTCGCCCGGCGGCGCGCCGGGCCGTGGCCTTGGCCGGCCCCGCCGTGACGCTACGCCGAGCGGGCGTCGACGCCGCGCGACTGCCGGGCTCCGGTTCCCTGGGCGCTGCCGCCGGCCCGCGGCTGGCGATCCACGTTGCTCCGCGCTGCCGCACCGCGCCGTCGTCGGCCGGGCGCGGGACGCGCGCGCGCCGCGGCGACGATGGCCAAGAAGAGCGTGGGCGATCTCGCCGCAGCGGACCTCGAGGGGAAACGCGTGCTCGTGCGCGCTGACCTCAACGTGCCCCTCGACGACGGCCGGAACATCACCGACGACACCCGCGTCCGCGCCGCCGTCCCGACCATCAAGCACCTCATTAACAACGGTGCCAGGGTCATCCTCGCCAGTCATCTGGTAAGCTCGAATCCTCGATTGCTATGGTGTTATTCACGCATTTGTCTCCCATATGAGTGGACATCAAACTCAAATTGGTTCGATACTTTGATCAAATCCATTAGTCTGAATGACTGATACATATATTAGCTGTGGATTCAGACGTAGTAGTAAGACAATGACTGATACATATATTAGCTGTTGATTCAGACGTAGTAAAGACGCATTGGCACCTGTGTGAGTAGGTGCTTGAGTTATGGCCATTTGAGTTCTGCTGACTGCTGAGTGACACCTTTGGTGTTTAAAGTTAAAGGTAACACGGGCATAATTTTTTGAAAAAATTTACTTAGACTATCCATATTCCATAGCATTCTTCTGTAATTCCTTTTTCTTATGTAATTCCTTCATCTCTTCTGATATAACTGAACCTGCACAATTGAATTACCATGAGCTGTAGTTCACTCTGCATCAGGGAAAGCTAGTGTTCAAGTTTACATGTCCCAGATCTGGCATAATATTTCAAGTGTTGAGGTGATGTGGACATGCGAGTTCATCATGTAGGGGTTGCAGTATTTGTCGGGGAACTAGAAGTTCTGAATGATTTGCACTGTATTTGCTGTTGGTGAAACTTCTACTAGACAATATTTATCACAATGCATGTATGATGAGGAGCGGGTATGCAGGGTCTCCCTAAGGGCTTGTTTGGATACATTTGTATTCACTTCAATCCACATGTGTTGGAGTGGATTGGAATGTAATTAAACTAAGTTCCATTCCAGTTCACTCCAACACATGTGGATTGAGATGAATACATGCGGATGCAAACAGGGCATAATGGTGAAACTTTTAGAGAAAACATTTATCAGCATTTATTTTATTTTCTTGTTGTTTGTTTTCCCCACTGTGGATGTGCAGGGTCGCCCTAAGGGTGTTACTCCCAAGTTTAGCTTGGCTCCCCTTGTACCAAGATTGTCTGAACTTCTAGGTATACAGGTACCTTTTGCTTTCAGAACGATACAGTGTCAAAATTAATGCTCATCTATTGCTTTATTTATGTTGAGTATATCGTGTGCACATGCACAAATAGGTGCAAAAGGCAGATGATGTTGTTGGACCAGAAGTTGAGAAACTGGTGTCTGCACTGCCAAATGGTAATGTTGTGCTCCTTGAAAATGTTAGATTTTACAAGGAGGAAGAGAAGAATGACCCAGAGTTTGCAAAGAAGCTTGCCTCCTTAGCAGATCTTTATGTGAACGATGCCTTTGGAACTGCTCACAGAGCACATGCCTCAACTGAGGGAGTTACCAAGTTCTTGAAGCCCTCAGTTGCAGGGTTTCTTTTGCAGAAGGTTTGTGTCTTATGTCATATATGAATCCTGGCCGTGGAAAGTCAAGAGCAAATGCCATTGATTCTTTTTATTTTCATGCATTTCTCTTCCATGAACAAGTCTACCTCTTCAGTTTCCTGATCTTGTACACACATAAAATCGCAGGAGCTTGATTACCTTGTCGGAGCCGTTTCAAACCCCAAACGACCATTTGCTGCTATTATTGGTGGCTCCAAAGTGTCATCTAAGATCGGAGTTATTGAATCACTATTGGAGAAATGTGACATCCTTCTTTTGGGTGGTGGTATGATCTTCACGTTTTACAAGGCACAAGGACACTCAATAGGTTCTTCCTTGGTTGAAGATGACAAGCTTGAGCTTGCGACCTCTCTCCTTAAAAAAGCAAAGGAGAAGGGTGTCGCCCTCATGCTGCCAATTGATGTGGTCATCGCTGATAAGTTTGCTCCTGATGCTAGCAGTCAGGTTGGTTACATTTTTATTTCTAGTAGTATTATCAAAACATGCATGAAACTTTAGAAAAAATCAGCTGCTCTTGTATGCACGCAGTGATGGTCTGAACATGAGATTGCTCCTCAGGTTGTTCCTGCATCTGCAATTCCTGATGCATGGATTGGTCTGGACATAGGCCCAGATTCAATTTCAGCATTCAGTTCTGCCCTGGAAACTACTCAGACTGTCATTTGGAATGGACCCATGGGAGTTTTCGAATTTGACAAGTTTGCAGTTGGAACCAAGGTAATGCTATGTGACACCATTGTTTCTGCTATGACACTTTTGAGGAAATTGTATAAAATTGACCATGAATTCTCTTCCTTAGGCAATTGCAAAGAAGTTAGCCGAGCTTAGTGGCAAGGGCGTCACTACAATAATTGGTGGTGGAGACTCCGTTGCAGCCGTTGAGAAGGCAGGTGTTGCCGATTCTATGAGCCACATTTCAACTGGGGGTGGTGCAAGTTTGGAGTTGCTGGAAGGGAAGGAGCTCCCAGGAGTAGCTGCACTGGACGAAGCTTAGTGTCTGCACCGCCACATTAAGCTCCATTCTGTTGAATCTTCTTGAAGACTATATTGCAATTTATTTCATTTTTTAGAATGCTCAACGGTTTCGGATGTAAAGAGTGAATGTTTTGCAGAATTTCTGTAAATTGCTCGAATGTATTGTGACATGGTTACAAAGTATTTAGAAAGACCAAATTTCTGACGATTTTTGAAAAAAAATTACTGGCACATGTATTTTACAGGACGTGGAGTCGTGGACAGGAGGGTGACAAGACAATTAGGCTTCGCCATTCCCAGCAGGAGCAGGGCCTTGTGCATTCTTCGTGCATGTGTCGTCGTCGTCATCGGTCATGCCGAACAGCTTGCCCATCTCCTCCAACGTCCGGCCGCGAGTCTCTGGGAGGTATCTGACGAAGAAGAGACGCGAGCGTTGCCATGCCGGCGTAGAGGAAGAAGCTACCACCAATGGTGATGGCCCTCGAGAGTGACAGGAAGCTCATAGAGATGATGCCGCTGGTGATGCGGTTGCATGTCACGCCGACGGCGAAGCCCAGCGCACGCACCCGCAGCGGGAAGATCTCTGAGGTGTACACGCTCGTCAGGGGGCCATGCCCGATGGAGAAGAAGGATACGTTTGCTAGGACGGACACGATGCACAGGGCGACTGTCCACGTCGGGATCTTGGTGTCTGCAGGGTGTTGCCCCACGATAGTGAGGCCTGTCCCCAGGCCGACGAGCGAAATGGCCATCCCGCCGGCGCTGCTCAGCAGCAGAGGCCGCCGGCCAACGCGGTCCACCAAGAACGTGGCCACCAAGATGAAGAGCGTCTTGGTGGCGCCAACCGCACAGGTGGTGCCCAGGAGGCGGTTATCGCCGGTGATGCCGGCGCTCTGGAACACGTGAGGGCTGTACAGGACGACGGAGTCGATACCCGACGCTTGCTGGAAGAACTGCACGCCGAGCGCTGTGAGCAGTATGCGCCGCATGGCGGGGGACGGGGCCAAGATGAGCTCCTTCCAGACCTGTGCCTCGTCTCTGTTCTTCTCTTCCTTGGGCACGGTGACCACGTCGCCGTCGATGTCATTTGGGATGCCGGCAGCCTCCTTGATGTCAGTCAGCTAGGCGCTCTGCGGCCTCCTCCGGCGAGTCGGAGGTCTTGACCAGCACTGCCCTGGCGTCCGCCAGGCGGCCCTGCATGACTAGCCACCTTGGCGACTCGGGAAGGACCAGCACCAAGAGCGCAAGCAGGGCGGCCGGCGCGGCGCCGACGCCAAGCATGACGCGCCAGCCGAGGCGGAGCGGGAGGCCGGCGAACGCGTAGTTGGACAGGTAGCCGAGCAGGATGCCGAAGTTGATGAACGCGTCCGGCAAGGACGCGAGGAGGCCGCGCGCCGACGCCGGCGCGATCTCCACCGTGTACACGGGCGCGATGACGATGGCGTAGCCGACCCCGACGCCCGCGACGAAGCGGCCGGCCATGAGCATCGCGTAGTCCGCCGCGAGGCCCATGAGCAGTGCGCCCGCGAAGAAGACGGCGGCGACGAACACCACGGTGTAGCGGCGGCCGATCCAGTCGGAGGTCCGCCCCGCCGCGAAGGACCCGACGAGCGAGTAGACGTTCATTATGCCCATCAGGATCTCCAGCTGCACGTCGGAGAGATGTAGGTCCTTTTTGATGTACAACGACGCTCCGCTCATCACCCCAAAGTCTGCATGTACAACGAGCTGTAGGTGCTGCACTACTTCGCTGATGAAAGAAGACGTGTAAACATGCAGTTTTACCGTAGCCGAGGACGATAGAGGCCATGGAGGCGAGGATGGCGAAGGTGAAGGCGTATCTGACGTTGCTCTTGTTCCTGGGCTCCACGACGTCCGGGGACGCGGCAGACGAAGCCATGTCTTCCTTTTCCGTCGGCAAGCCTCTGACGGTTGTGTTCAGTGATCCAAGATCGAAGATCCTCTGTCCGCAGGTGGTGTGTAGACGCAGAGTTGTCTCCAACGGTCCTACCGCGCCGGCTCGCCGAGTCGCCGTGCGAATATGCGTGCGTCTCTTGCGCTGTCCTGTTCGTTTGTCCCACTGCTGCTGAATGCTATAGCTCGTTGATATAATCGCAACACTTGGATGCGATAGTTGCCAGCTCCCGTCGCCCAGGTGTTCTCCACATTCTGATCTCAGAAGAAGTTTTTTTTTTTTTTTTTTTTTTTTTTTTTTTTTTTTTTTTTTTTTTTTGGGTCAGAACTCGGAAGTGCTTTGGCCTTGGCTGTGTGCCTGGCCGAAGCTTCCCTAGTGTCGGGCACCTAGACAGTGGTCCTAAACTTAGAGGTTTAGAGGAAGGCAAACCCAGCTTTGCTCTCCCTTAAACTCAAAAGTAAATAAAGAAAAACCCCATCCTCCTCCACGCCTCATACTGAGCCGGCCCACGACCAGGCCCACAGCCAAACCACAAAGTCAACCGTCTCGATGCGCCCCGCTCACCCGCTCGAGAGAGTGACGGAAACCGCTCGAGCGAACGACCGCTCGAGACGGCGACGGGAACTGCTCGAGCGAGCAGCCGCTCGAACCCGCCATCCAAGATTGCTTTTTCTGGGCGACCACGTGGCTACAGGGCTCGAAACAGTGTAACGGTACACCTGCCCCGCCTAACTCCGTGGCTACAGGGCTCGTAACAGAGGAGAGTACGCCGGTCACTTCCACCATCACGCTGCCCATACCCAGGATTCGAGGATGGCAGGCGCCACTGTGATACCACGCCGCGCACTGTGCCGCGTACGGCACCCCCTCAAAACGCCATCGTCAACTCTCCGTACCACTAAACCCGCTGCTCAGTCCCATCGCTCGGGTCCTCGACCCCTCGAGGCAGTCTCCAGCCACTCGAGGAATGATGGCGGACATGACTGGTGTACGGGGCGCACAGTGACCCGTCCATCCCACCTCGACAGCCGCTCGACGGAGTTCCCGGACAGGCCATCATCGCCCACACCTCGATTACGCCAGCCCGCGTCAGGCAAGGACGGGCAAAACATCACCCCCCACACCGCTACAGGTTCGAACCGGATTGAAGCATGAATCCACAGGCTCGGACCGGACAAAAGGAAGCGTCCACAGCCAAGATGACTCGACAGGGCGTCCGTACCTCGACGTCACGCCCACGATCGCCCCAGCACAATGTAGCGCTGAGCCTCCCCTTGACCTATAAAAGGGGGCGCCAGGGCATAGCATAGGGGGGGTTTACACACACACACACACACACATTCCCACACGCTAAGTCTCAGGACTTGCTTGTATTCGCCCCTGTACAAGCACCTTGGTGCACGATAATACAAGATTATCCCCCTCTGCTGGACGTAGGGCACTCTTTGCCTGAACCAGGATAAAAACGATTGTGTCATTCTTGCATCACCATCCGGATTAGGGAGCACGCTTAGAAATTCACTTGTTGGTGTGACACCCCCGGGGTACGAAACACCGACAGTTGGCGCGCCAGGTAGGGGCTGCGTGTTTCACTCGATTTCCCGCCATTTTTCCGGATGGCATCTTCCACTTCATCCCTTCCGTTCGCCACGGTGATCTGGTTTGGGAGTTTGGAGTTCGTGTCGCTCGGCACGGGCTACAACATGGCTCTGCTCTCGATCGGAGAACCGAGCGGGGGACGTGCGTCGCCCCCATGCGCCGGTGGAGTTACGCGCCGTCCACATCACCACGGCTCGCCACCAAGGCGTAGGCGCCACCGGCACCAGCTTCATCGCCTGCCTATGCAGGTCCCCGAGCATGCCATTCATGCGCCACTCCCTTCAGACGCCCGGTACACCCAGTCGGGGCACCGGGCGCGCGACAGGGTGTGGCTCGTGGGCAGGCAACGCTCGACGTGGACCCTGGCTTCACGTTCGCCATGCGCTCGCCGAGAGAGCCCGGCGCGGCGCCTCGAGCGCGCGCACGGCCGACGTCGCCCAATTACTTGCCGCACGGGATCTACCGAGCACGCCGCAGGCTCCCGTTTGGGCTCGCCAACGCCGCCACTACGTACGCCAACGAGATCCAGTCCACAATGGGGTCGCAAGAGGAGAGCCCTGGCCCCCTCTTACGTGCCACCATGAACTTGGAGGTCGTGTGGCCGGTGTCGGTGGACCGCGGATTTGACAGAGCGCCTGGTCCACGACGTAACACCACGGTTGGGAACATGCGCTGCTGGGTCGAGGAGCAGAGCACGGGAAGGCCCTGGACACCGTTCGGCGCCGACCCGGATTCTGACAACTCGGACTCAGGGTGTTATAACCCGGCTCGCGAGTGCTTTCATCTCGAGGGTGAAGCCTCGACAGACACGGAGACCAGAGACAACGCCGCTGCTGCTCCTGCCGTCAACCAACCGGCCGGGACGCCGGCGGCAGGAGCCCTGCAGGTGATCCCACCTCGTGAGGAACCACCGCAAGGACATGCCAACCCGCGGCCTGAAGAGGACGCCCGAGCCGCACAATGGGGCCAGCTCTGGGAGATTGAGGCCAAGATGGACACTGAGCGCGCAAATCTGGAACTGCTCAAGCGCGCCCTTGAGCAGAACCAGCTTCCTCCGCCCAGGGCTCCTGGCGCTCGAGGAAAGGCACGGGGCGTCTTCAACCGCATCGTCAATGACGGGCGGCCAGAGGCGCCGGTCGAGCCAGCCCGCTTCCCTCGAGCAAGCCAGAATGTTCTCGCGGCAGCCATGCTGCGGCGAGACATGCCCGCGCCCTCGAACCCGCAAGCCCTGCGGATACGAGACGAGGTCCAGGGGCTTCTCCAAGTCGCGGCCGCCCAGCAAGCTGAAAGTTCGGCCTCAAGACAACGTGAGACGGACTCGGAGCAGCCGGCCAACCCACCGCGGCACGAGCGAGAGGGCTCGGTCCACCAAGAGGCACCCCCTCGAGGTGGTAGGGCCCCCGTCCGCGATCGCATCCTCGACAACCGCGAGCCTCAAGATGCGCGTCACGACATCAACGACAACCGACGGCGCAAGGCCGCGGGCGCTGAGGACCGTGGCTACAACGCCCATCGAGGGGGGGCGCTACGACAGCGATGAGGACCGGCAGGCTCCTGAGCCGCCGGGCCCTCGAGTCTTCAGCCGAGCTATCCGCAACACGCCGTTGCCCAACCCATTTCGACCCCCCACGAGCGTGGTCAAGTATAACGGGGAGACCAAGCCAGAGCTCTGGCTGGCCGACTTTCGACTGGCCTGCCAGCTGGGAGGGGCTTGAGAGGACAAGGCGATCATACGCCAACTCCCCCTGTTTCTCTCTGACACCGCTCGACGGTGGCTCGAGGAGCTTTCCCCAACCAGATCTACGACTGGACCGATCTGGTCCAGATCTTCGAGGGGAACTTCAAGGGCACCTACATTCGACCTGGAAACTCATGGGACCTCCGAAACTGCAAGCAGCAGACCGGGGAGTCTCTTCGAGACTTTGCTCGGCGCTTCTCCAAGCTGCGCACCGAGCTGCCGCACATCCCCGATCACGACGTCATCTTGGCGTTCGTATCAGGCACCACGTGCAAAGAGCTCGTGCGGGAGCTCGGGCGCAACCGCACAAAGACGGTTGACGAGCTCATGGACGTCGTCGCCGACTATGCCGCCGGCGACGAGGCCGTGGGAGCATTCTTTGGCGGAGATGGAAACAGGCCTCAGCCGCCCCCTGGCAACGGGGAGGGCTCGAGCAAGGGCCAGAAGAAGAGCGGCAAGAAGAAGAAGGGCAACCAGCAAGGCAAGCGCGTGGTCGTGGAAGACGAGGTCGCTGCGGCCGAGCGCAAGAAGCCTCGACCCCCTCCAGACGGGGCCGTCTTCGACAAGATGCTGAAAGAGCCATGCCCATACCACAAAGAGCCGGCCAAGCATACCCTCGAGAACTGCCGTATGCTTCGAGGTTACTTCAAGAGGCTCGGTATAGGCAAGGATGATGACAAGAAGGAAAAGGGCGGCGGTGACGGGGCCAACGACAATGACGACAATGGGTTCCCGCCCATTGCCAACTGCTTCATGATCTATGGCGGCCCTACGACCCAGATGACGCGTCGAGAGCGGAAACAAGAGCATAGGGAGGTCTTCTCGGTGAAGCCCGCCACTACTCGGTTCCTCGACTGGTCAGATGCGCCCATCACGTTCGACCGTGATGACCATCCGGACCACATCACCAACCCGGGCGCGTACCCCCTCGTCGTCGACCCGATCATCATCGACACCCGTTTCACCAAGGTCCTCATGGACGGAGGCAGCAGCCTCAACATCATCTACATGGAGACGCTCACACTGCTCGGCATCATGAGGGCGCAGCTCAAGCCGAGCGCCGGGGCTTCCACGGCGTTGTCCCCGGCAAAAAGGCGCTCACCATCGGCCGCATCGACCTCCCTGTCTACTTCGGCACGCGCTCGAACTACCGCAGGGAGGCCCTCACCTTCGACGTGCCCGGTTTCGAGGGGACATACCATGCGATTCTGGGTCGACCATGTTACGCCCAGTTCATGGTGATCCCCAACTATGCCTACCTCAAGCTCAAGATGCCGGGGCCCAAAGGGGTCATCACCGTTGACTCCACATACGAGCACGCGTACTGCTGCGACGTGGAGTGTGTCGAGTACGGGGAGTCCCTGACTGCGTCCAAGGAGTTGGCCAGAACGCTTGATTGCCTTGCGGCCGAGGCCGCCGCCCCGTCGCCCAAGCGACAGGCCGTCAGTTTCGAGCCCGCCGAGGACACCAAGAAGATTCCGCTCGATCCGAGCTCCTCAGACGAGAAGGCGCTGATCATCAGCGCCTCCCTCGACAGCGCATAGGAAGCAGTGCTCGTCGACTTTCTCCACGCAAACGCTGACATGTTTGCGTGGAGTTCCTCGGACATGCCTGGCATACCGAGGGATGTCGCCGAGCACGCCTTGGAGATCCGTCCCGGTTCGAGACCCGTGAAGCAACGCCTGCGCCGCTTTGACGAGGAGAAGCGTAGGATCATCCGCGAGGAGGTCGAGAAGCTCGAGAAGGCCGGATTCATCAAGGAGGTACATCATCCCGAGTGGTTAGCTAATTAGTAGAGAAAAAGAATGGGAAAATGAGGATGTGTGTGGATTATACTAGTTTAAATAAAGCATGTCCCAAGGTCCCATTTCCTTTACCTCGAATCGATCAAATAGTAGATTCCACTGCGGGTTGTGAAGTACTTTCTTTTCTCGATGCTTATTCTGGCTACCACCAAATAAAAATGAAGGAGTCCGACCAGCTCGCGACTTCGTTCATCACCTCGGTAGGCATGTATTGTTACGTTACGATGCCCTTTGGCCTTCGAAACGCTGGGGCAACGTATCAGCGCTGCATGCTTCACGTTTTTGGCAAACACATAGGAGAGACGGTCGAGGCGTACGTCGACGACATCGTTGTCAAGACGCGAAAAGTGGCAAACCTTGTCGAGGACCTCAAATTAACGTTCGGGTGCCTCCGGGCCAAGAACATTAAGTTGAATCCCGAGAAATGTGTCTTTGGCGTGCCTCGAGGCATGTTGCTAGGTTACATCGTCTCCCAGCGTGGAATCGAGGCCAATCCCGAGAAGGTCACGGCCATCATGAGAATGGGGCCGATTCGAGACCTAAAGGGGGTGCAGAAGATTACTGGGTGTTTGGCTGCCCTCAGTCGATTCATCTCGCGTCCGGGAGAGAAAGCTCTGCCGTTGTACCGGCTCCTCAAAAAGTCCGAGCACTTTACGTGGACACCCGAGGCGGAGGAGGCCCTCTCGAGGCTGAAGAGCATGCTCACCTCCCCGCCCGTGCTCGTGCCACCTAGACCAGCTCGACCTGACGAACCAGCCGAGCCGCTCCTCCTCTACATTGCCGCCACCACTCAGGTGGTTAGCGCAGTCATAGTGGTCGAAAGGCAGGAAGAGGGGTACGCGCTCCCTGTCCAACGGCCAGTCTATTTCGTCAGTGAAGTGCTCTCGGATGCCAAGGTCTGGTACCCTCAAATCCAAAAGCTACTCTACGCAATCGTGCGCACGCGTCGAAAACTCCAACACTACTTCCTTAGCCACCCGGTGACTGTGGTATCATCATTCTCGCTCGGGGAGATCATTCAGAACCGGAAAGTAGTGGGTCGAATCGCTAAGTGGTCGGTCGAGCTCATGGGCGAAACCATCACCTACGCCCCACGAAAAGCTATCAAATCCCAGGTGTTGGCTGATTTTGTCGCCGAGTGGACCGACGTCCAACTCCCCCCAGCACCAATTCAAGCCGAGCTATGGACCATGTACTTCGACGGGTCACTCATGAAAACGGGAGCGGGCGCGGGCCTGCTCTTCATTTCGCCCCTTGGAGTGCATATGCGCTACGTGGTGCGGATCCACTTCGCGGCCTCTAATAACATGGCAGAGTATGAAGCGCTCGTGACCGGGTTGCGTATCGCTATCGAGCTCGGGGTTCGGCGCCTCGATGCTCGAGGCGATTCGCAGCTCGACATCGACCAGGTGATGAAGGCCTCGAGCTGCCATGATGAAAAGATGGAAGCATACTGCAACGAGGTGCGTAAGTTGGAAGCAAACTTTCATGGTCTCGTGCTCAACCATATACCCAGGCGCTTCAATGAAGCCGCTGATGAGCTTGCCAAGATCGCGTCATCCCGAGCGCCGATCCCCCCAGACGTTTTTTCCAAAGATCTCCACGAGCCATCTGTGAAGTGGGACTCGGGGGCTAGAGCGGAACCAGCTGTCGAGCCCACTCCTACGACCGAGCCCCCCTCGACGGGAGCAATGGTCATGGAAATCGATGGGCCTTCGAGCCCACCAACGGACTGGCGCGCACCCTTCCTCGAATACTTGATTCGGGGGGAATTGCCTGAGGACCGAACAGAAGCAAGGCGACTGGCACGTCGAGCCAAAACGTACGTCCTCTACGGAGATGACCAAGAGCTCTACCGACGCAGTCCAACTGGCATACTCCAACGATGCATCTCCATCGAGGAGGGCAGGAAGTTGCTTAAGGACATGCACTCGGGGGCTTGTGGCCACCACGCTGCGCCGAGGACCCTCGTCGGGAACGCCTTCCGTCGAGGATTCTATTGGCCAACCGCGACAGCCGACGCTATCAAGCTCGTCCGAGCGTGTGAAGGGTGCCAGTTCTACGCCAAGCAAACTCACCTTCCAGCACACGCGCTCCAGATGATCCCCGTCACGTGGCCGTTCGCGGTTTGGGGGCTCGATCTGGTCGGACCCTTCAAAAAGACGACGGGAGGCTACACTCACCTGCTCGTCGCTATCGACAAATTTACCAAGTGGATCGAGGCCAAGCCCATCACCAACATCCGCTCGGAACGAGCGGTCGAGTTCTTCACCGATATCATCCACCGCTTTGGAGTCCCCAACGTCATCATCACGGATAACGGCACTCAGTTCACGGGCAAAAAGTTCCTTGACTTCTGCGATCGACACCACATCCGTGTAAACTGGTCGGCCGTTGCCCATCCTCGAGCGAATGGCCAGGTTGAGCGTGCCAACGGCATGATTCTGCAGGGGTTGAAGCCGAGGATTTTCGACCCTCTCAACAAGCACGGCAAGAAGTGGGCGGCCGAGCTCCCATCAGTTCTATGGAGCCTGCGGACGACCGAGAGCCGAGCCACTGGGTTCACCCCGTTTTTCCTGGTCTATGGGTCGGAGGCCATCCTCCCCACTGACCTCGAATACGGATCCCCTCGACTCAAGGCTTACAACGAGCAGACCAATGAGGAGAGGCTGGCTAACGCCGTCGATCAGGTCGAAGAGACTCGAGACATGGTGCTCCTACACTCCGCGCGCTACCAGCAGAAGTTGCGACAGTATCACGAGAAGAACGTGCGGAGAAGAGACTTCGAGGTCGGCGACCTCGTGCTCCATCGACGTCAAGATAACAAAGGGCGCCTGTGGAGGTATAAACTCCATATACCCTCACGGCCTAGTTTGGGCCGACACGCTACCACCAGGCCGGCCCATCAAGCTCCAAGACCGATCGGCTCAGGCTGGTCGGACAGCCTAAAACGGGCAATAATATCGAAGACCGACAAGGAGGACAAGACCTAGCTGAGATAGGAAAGTTTAGACTTGTAAAGTATGTAAACTTAGTACCAGATAGGCTAGTTCCGACTTGTAACCTTGCTCCCGTAATATATAAGGAGAGCAAGGACCCCCATGCCGAGGACGGAATCGGCATACGCAGTACTCATACATCCACACATAATCGAAACAGAGAGCGGGACGTAGGGTATTACGCTTCATAGCGGCCCGAACTCGGGTAAACCTTGTGTGATTGCTCCCTGTTTACATCTTGCTCGCAACCTCGGTGCGCCTTCCGCCAATCCATTACCGGTCGTGGCATACCCCCCGGTCGGACTATCGCCGATATTTCGTCGACGGTGGCGCGCCGGGTAGGGGGTGCGCACCGAGATTTCACGTCGATCAAGATGGTTTCCTTCCCGGCTTCCATGACTTTCGAAGCCGGCCTCACCTTCACCATTGGGACGATGACACGGACAACCGCTCCGAGACACCTCATACGTCGAGAGTCCGCCCTCGATCTTAGCTCTACAAAGCAATGAAGATACAAATCCTTCGCCTCCTCGGTACGAGGCATCATCATCAAAGCTCGAGTTATCAGAACTCCAGCCTTTCCTCCTAGGCACCAATCAACCACCAGACGAAAATTGGGCCGATCTGTTCGAAGCAACTCATGATCAACAGGATAGGCTCATGGAGTTTTTTGCTCAGTTTGGATCTATCCAAATTGAATCAAAGCAAGAATCACCCACTATCCTTCAAAGACCAAACGCAAACAAAACACATCGGATCGCAAGATCCTAGATCCAAGGGTTGCATCACCGTTCCCATACGGGTTGCCAAATACCGCCGACCTATTCAGCTACCAACTTTTAGCAGATTACCCCAAAGGCTACAACCGGATTCCCGATCCACACTCGACATGATCGCCTACGCTTTCGACGCACCCGAAGGACATATTGTCAACCATGTGCACCTCGAAGAAGTCACGGATGACCAATCTCCGAAAAAACACGTGACGTTACTCCCGGACACGCCCGACTCGACGATTACTACAACATCTTAGAACTCTCGGGATCCGCCCATACGATGGTCTATTCCGACAACGAAGAAGAAGTTCCATGACCGAGGAACATGAGGAAATTCAGTCGAGATCCATGACCCGGCCAAATCCGCTCAAGAATTACAGCAATTCCCATCTTTCCTCCCAGCCCTAGGAAACGCGGTATGTCATGTTAGTGACAACGAGGTCACTATCAACGGAGAAACCGACGAACAAAGGCAACAACGAGAGGGTCGAAACGCAGCCGGGGAACAACGAAGACAAAACGAAGCCGCAATCCGGCAAAGCCGCCGACCAAGATCGTATGGTCGGACGACGCAGGGCTTTCAGCGCAATCTCGCGATGATTTTGACCTTGTAAACGAAAGACAAGTTCACACAACCCCAAGTGCTAATTTGGCAGTTGCTATTGACCGCCTCAAGACGGCCAATATCCCTCAAACTCCCCAAATTGAGGAAGCGATTGATTTCCTAGTAGCCGCTAAGGCTCAAGTGAACCATATGAGAGAACAAGCGCGCCCAGCCGCATCTCTCAGAAGCTACCGGCCGCGTAGTTTCTTCAGCAATCAAATCCCAGACTCTAGAGAAGGAGGCGCTAACGACAACAACTATGTAGACGATGGAGAAAGTTGTGGGAATTTTCCTCACAATAGATTTCACCAGAGACACAATGATAGAAGACAGATCCACCACAGAGATAACAGAAATCATGATCAACCTTTCAATCACCATCATGGTGAACAATATGATGACAACGACCTCCGAGCAGTCATCAACAATCGATACCGAGCTCGTATGGATGCCGCAGGACCGAAGCCGTATTCAGCTGCCCTACGAGAGGTAGTCTGGCCTAAAAGTTTCAGGATACCAGATATCAAAACTTATGACGGCAAGGTCGATCCAGAGCATTGGATCCTTTTATACGAAGTAGCCGTACGAGCAGCAGGAGGGGATGAACATGTCATGGCCAATTACCTTCCTATTGTACTCGACAGCGGGCCGAATAATTGGTTATTACGCCAACGAGAGGGGTCGATTCACAGTTGGCTCCAATTGCGACACCTCTTCATCGAAAATTACAGAACCACGTGCCAGCAGCCAGGCACTAAATACGACCTAGCAAAGATCGTCGACTACCCAAATGAACCGCTACGTCACTACATACGGCGCTTCTCAGAAGTCTGGACAACAATTCCAGACATTTCAGCAGTCGAAGTTGTGTCCCTGTTCGTACAAGGATTACGACAACAAGGAAATATCGATCTACGAAAAGAACTCTTGAGAAGACAACCCACTACAACCGATGAGATGTTCAGAATAGCACGTGAATTCGCTCGCGTTGATGATGCCATGCAACAATTGCCCGAAACCGGACAAAAGATAAGTACCCAACATCTCTAAGAAATTTCTTTACTTATTCGGTTCACCCATTTCAAAAGACCACGTTTTTGAAAAAACCAGTTCGCACAAATTTCTTACCTCAAACACGAAGCAAACCAGGAATGCACTGTCTCTGGTCCCACTCGCTACGTGTTCACGGCTCCAACGCTATACAACACAGAGTGCGCCGCCGGTCGCTCCCAAAGGAAAAGGGCTCCAAACATTCCGGCACCGTGTCGTTTGTTTAGGATCACCTAATCCCCAAGGACCGGTTGGCTCTTGAATGAGAAAGAGAAGAGTGCCGCCGGCAATTTTTTCCTCCAAATTTGTAATAAGCATGAACTACCCTTCGCATAACAAAATCTTACACACCATATGATCATTTTTCCAGAGCAAAGGCACAGTCAAAAACTTATCATGGCAAGACGATGGTTCACAAGAAGATACGTATAAGTGCTCTCTTAACATAACATACATGCCTTCACCAATCCTTTTTTCATAAAAGATCTCCTTACACGAACTACTTCAAAGTACGTTCGAAAAACTTTCTCACAAAGTGACAAAACACTTCTTTTTTAACGAATGGTACAAGACGTCACCCCTCCAACAAAAACAATCGGCGTGCACTCGTCTCTCGATCAACCCCGCTACGTGTTCACAGCTCCAACGCTATACAACACAGGGGTGTCAGCGGTCGGCTCCAATGGAAATAGGGCCCTAAGTGATTCGGCCAAACGCGCTATTCACTATAGGTCACCTACACACCTGCGGACTGATTAACTCTAAGGAGAGGCGATTACTAAAAACCATTCTCAAACATCACATTTTTGATACAACTCTATGTCATAGATTATATCAATACGATTCAGAATACCTCATCAAAACATTCACTCATACAAAATTTTCTCTTTGCAGCAACAACTCGAAGAACTGATTCACAAATAACAAGATAGCATCGATAGCATCAACAATTCAACCCACACAATCCGACACTGAGCTGGGATTTTTTGGCCAATGATACCGGTTATTTCGCGCACAAATAGCTAAGCTATTTTTATGGGTTTAGATTCAAAACCATGGTCTCACGGCCACGCGGGGACCGAGTTAAGTAGCAAAGCTATCTTAGCTTAATCATGACAAAGTCATGGCATGGTTCAAACCGACCAGCCCAAATGAAATTTGGCTCGCTTCGGTCTCACTCAAAGAGTGGTCGGAAACACATAGAGCACGACACAATGATCGTTTGTCTTCTTTTTTAGACCCCGACATAACGTGTTCCACCTCATCTCAGCTCGGGGACTACGTGGGCCCACGTCACCCGAGAGGTGACATGGGCTAGATCCTTCTTTTAGAGCTTGCCGCAACATATACTATCTTACAAAGAACCTCGGGGACTACGTGGGCCCACGTCATTTTGCATGACTCGGCCGATCCTTTCTCTTCACAAAGAGTTTAGTTTCAAAACCGAGCTAAGGCACGACCAATCACAACAGATACCATGTGATGACAGCATCACACGCTAACGAGGGCCCACGTCTCCGCATTTGGGACCCTTCCAAAATTCTTTTTCTTTTTTTCAGAGCATCATAAATCTTTCGGTCAAAACCGACAACGTCAACCAAGTGCAAGCAAAGTGTGGTCGGAAGCACTAGACGGTCCTCCAAAGACTTGCTCGGACCACATGTCGAACGTGTGTCCGACCACCCTTTCTCACTCGGCCAAGCAAGACGGTGTTTTCTCCTCAAGATCCATGATGCTCGGGGACTAGCCGTGGAGGTATAAACTCCATATACCCTCACGGCCTAGTTTGGGCCGACACGCTACCACCAGCCGGCCCATCAAGCTCCAAGACCGATCGGCTCAGCCTGGCCTGGACACTGACCCTAAAACGGGCAATAATATCGAAGACCGACAAGGAGGACAAGACCTAGCCGAGATAGGAAAGTTTAGACTTGTAAAGTATGTAAACTTAGTACCGATAGGCTAGTTCCGACTTGTAACCTTGCTCCCGTAATATATAAGGAGAGCAAGGACCCCCATGCCGAGGACGGAATCCGGCATACGCACAGACTCATACATCCACACATAATCGAAACAGAGAGCAGGACGTAGGGTATTACGCTTCATAGCGGCCCGAACCTGGGTAAACCTTGTGTGATTGCTCCCTGTTTACATCTTGCTCGCAACCTCGGTGCGCCTTCCGCCAATCCATTACCGGTCAGGGCATACCCCTGGTCGGACTATCGCCGATATTTCGTCGACAGCGCCCACAAGCTCACTCCACCTTGGGAAGGCCCATTCATCATGGTCGAGGTGCTGAAACCAGGGACCTACAAGATAGCTGATGAGGACGGCTCGATCCTCACCAACGCATTGAACATTGAACAGCTACGTCGCTTCTTCCCCTAGGCCTCGGTGCCTTGTACATTTTCCCGTCTAATGTACCGCTAGTATGAATGAATAAAGGCTTTGCAAATCAGCTCCCTACTTTTTCGTTCATATGCAAGGTGGGCTCGACTCTGTCTCCACAGAGTCAAGCCCCCCTCGGGGGCTAGACCAGGGGGGACCCCCCTGAAGTCCTCGAAAAAACACGTATAGTTTTTTTTTCCAAAAATGCCCAACGCCTTCTTTTCTCCTCCCCGCCTCGAGCTCTCTCAAAAAGCTAAGGACAAGCATCGCCTCGAGCTCCCAGAGCCAGGATGATCGAGCACAAGGACTCCTACGCTTCTGAGCTACGGAACCCCAACTCATCTCCCCTCAGGGTGGTCGAAGAACGACGCTCACACTTAGCCAAAAAAGGGAGCAAATCCAGGCAAAGGGTAAAAGAGAAGTATAGAGCATAATAAGAAATTAAAAAGGGTGCATAAACCATAGTGTTTAAAGGCCGCATGGGTCACTGCACGATCAAATATTTTTCTTACATGGCCCTCTCGCCCAAATCTCGGCTCGCAGGCCGGCAACGACCGTCACTACTGCATAGCGGGGGGAAGAACGAAAGGCTCGAAGCTCTCGGCCAGCCGCGCTCCAGGTACCTCGGCGTCAACGATGAGCTGCTCGTGCCTTGGGTTCACGGCGCCCTCCTGCTCTCCCTCGGCGTAGGTAAAGCCGCCAGAAACGGCCTCCATCCCAGCCTGAGCCTCCGCCCTCGAGAGGTCGAAGCCGGAATAGAAGATGGCAAGGCTCCGGCGTGCGGCGAAGACGAGGGCGTCCCGGACTCGGTCCCGCAGGGAGAGGCCAAAGGCGAAGACGCAAGCAGCATAACCGCGGCCGGCCTCCGGTCCCTCAACGTCCACCACGGGCTCAAACCCCCAGCGTTCACTGAGGGTGTCGATGGCGCCGGTGATCCGAGCCTTGGCACCCACCTCGACGTCCAACGCCTTTTGGGTGACCTGGAGAGCCGCGCGTGCTGTGGAGAGATCGGCCTGGGCGAGCTGGAGAGCCACGCGCGATGCGGACAGATCGGCCTCAAGCGCTGAAGGGAAAAAACCAAGTTAGCAAAGAAGACTCCAAGAGAGGAAAGGCAAGAACAAAAAGAGCGGCTCGAATTCTCACCTGTACAGCGGGTCGATAACCCCTGCTCGCGCTCGAGTGCGCTTGAGAGCTCGGTCTGCTTCCTTCTGAGCGCGCGGCCGAGCTCGACCTTCTCCCCCCGCACCTCCTCGAGAGACTTGCCGGCAGCTTGAATGGCAAGATCTTTCTCCGTCACCGTTTGGCGGAGATTGATCGCTTCTGTTTGAAAATGGTCCGCCCGCTTCTTCTCTACTTCGAGCGCACTCACGAGGGACTCCTTCTGGGTAGTTTCTCGGGTGACTGCCGTCTGCAGGTCCTTTATATATGTCGCGGCAGCGGCCTTCTCCTTCTCAAGCTGCTCGGCAAGCCGGGTCTTGGAGTTGAATCCCGCGGTCGCCGTCGCCGCGGCCTCCTTAAGCTCCGCAGCAATCTCTCCCAGCCAGTCGACCTCCTTCCGAGCCGTCTCGGCCTCCCGCTCGGCTCGAACCTGCCCTTCCATGGCGGCGGTCAGCGCGGCGTTGGCCTCTCGGAGGAGCCGGGCGGCTCGATGCTGCTCCGCCTCGGCGTCGTGGCCCAGACGCACGAGCCGTCGGATCTCCTTCTCGCTCTCATGAATGGCGCGGAGGTGAACCGACTTGGCATAAGATTGACTCTGCGCCGACTGAACCACGAGAGGGAGAAATCAGAACAATAACCATTGCGACAATTCACGAAACACAGGAAATAGACCGGACTCGAGATCACTTACAGCGGACAACCGAGGCATGTCCTCGGAGACAATCCTCAGAGCGAGCCGCAGGGAGTTCTCGAGCCATCATCGGTTCTCCTCGGACTCCATGTTAACTCGGAGCTCGTTCTGATCGTTCATCACGACCACAGGAGCTTCCGGGTCAACCGGGTCGCGGAACGCCAATGGCGGCTTCTCCCACTGCGGAAACGCCTCCCGCATGCCCTGGGCGACGGCGTCGTGCGCTCCTCGCACCGCTGCCAGGTCGACGCCCGCCTCCGCCACTCGATCGGCCAGTGTGGGCGTGCCTTGGAGTTGGCTTGTGGACGTTGACGCCCCCTGGGCAAGCGCCAGCGCCTCTATCCGCCTCCTCTCCAAGGTGCCCGACTCGGTGGCCTCGTTGATAACGGGCCCAAAGCCGAGCGCTCGCACGTGGCGGTCGACCACCGTGCCCGCCACGGCCCTCCTCTGCGCCTCCTCCCAGTGGTCGGCCTGGGATATGGTGATGTGCTCCACCTCGCCCGTCGTTGAGTCGGGCACGAGACGGGGCACGAGCACCCCCCCGGCTGCAGCGGCTGTGGCGGTGCTTGATGCGCCACCAAGGGGAGTTCCTGGGGCAGCGCCGTCTCCCCTTGCGCATCAACCCGCTGCTCCACCTCTCGTGCGGCGGCGGGTTGCTCCTTCTGCGCCCCCTCTCGCGCGGCAGAGGGCGACTTCTCCTGCGGCTCCCCTTGGGCCACGACGCGGGCTTCCACCTGCTCGACGGGCTGCGTCGGCGGCACCACGGCTTGCTGCCCGGCGAGGGGGTCGAGCACCATGTCTTGAGGAGCGGCCGACGCCTGCTCTGGCACCTGGCTCGACCCCTGCATCTCCGCGTCGCCCACCGGCCGGTCGGTGGCCACGGAGCTCACCTCCTCCTCCCCCTTCTCCTTGCGCTCCTCCTCGAGCCGGCGCAGGCCCTTAGGCCACGACTTGGTCGGGACACCGGGGCCTTGGTCGCGGGAGCCCGGGCTCGAGCTCTCGTCCCCAAGGGTGATCGGCTGGTGCTCTGACCCCGCCCCCGCCTGCGGGACGGCAACCGTTGCCCCGGGCTCCGATGTCTCGACCACCACCTCCTGGTGACCGGCCGCTGCTTCACCTTGTGCGGCGGACGACGGCGCCTCGAGTGGGGCGCCACCTGAGGCGCTGACGGTGGTGGCGGCTTTTTTCCCCGCCGCCGCAGCCGTAGCCCCGGCACCTGCACGAGACGCAGCCACCATCAGCATCCCGCGCTCGATCGTTTCCTGGGCTTGCGCCAACCAGGTCAGAGCGGTAGGGGGAAGGGTCGCACCACCTGAGGCGGATGAGGTTCCGCTCGACCCTCCTGCGACCTTCAGTTTCTTTGAAGGCAGGATGGGAGGGAGTGACGGCAGGGCGCGCTTGACCCTAAAAGAAAGGGAAAAATGGAGGACGATGATGACAAAAACTCACGAACGAAATAATGGACGTCAAGGAAGGGCACGACGTAAAACTTACCTCACTGCCGCACCTGCGGTGGAACCACTCGAGCCGCCGAGGGGGTTGGTGGCTGGCCCCGACTCGCTTGAGCCACTCGGAGGCTTCCGAGCCACGGCCGACTCGCTCGAGCCACTCGGGGTTTCCGAGCGTCGGCGGCTCGGCTCGAGATACTCGGGGGGGGCTTTGTGGCCTCGACGGCCTCGCCCGCCCCAGCCGTATCCTGGGCCGGGCTCCGCGTAGGATCCCTTGCGGGTTCCTGAGTCCGGCGTGTCGGGGCCTGCTCAGGCCGGCGACCACCAGAAGAAGCCCGGCGCTCGACAGGGCGCTCGCCGGGCTGAATTGAAGAAGATTTGTGCGCATCTGCAGCCCTATGCTGCCGGGTGCGCGCGCCCGATGATGAAACTTGTTGACGGGAGGAAGACTCCCGCCGGGATGGAGACGACGCTCGAGCGTCGCGGCCGGATTGGTGGGACGACCCCTCCTGCTGGCCGGCTCGAGTCGGCGTGGGATCCCCGCGCTGCTCGAGACGTGGTTGTGCCAGGGGCTCCCCCTGCACGCGAGATCGAGGAGGCGTCAGGGCTCGAGTGGCGGTGGCGTCGTCGCTGTCGGTCGTCACGTCGTCCTCCTCGTCAACATCCGACTCCTCCACGCTCGACGCCAGGCTGGGGTCCCAGTCGGTTGGGTCCAGCCTTAGGCGCATCTCCCTCTCCCGGCGGCGCCTGGCCGCGCGCTTCTGCTTTTCTTCCAGCGCGGCCGCCTTCCGCGCCTTTTCCTCTTTCCTCGAGAGTTTTACTGCATGTTCTTGAACGGATTTAAGGCGTCTCACCTCGCGGTCGGGCGCGTCCTCCTTCACCGGGGGCCTCGATTCCCCGTGGTCGATGATGTCCTGCAAAAGTACGTGTTGATATGATAAGCACAAATCGAAGAAAGACGAAATCAAAGGGAAGGGAGGCTGTACGTAACCCAGAAGGTCGACGTCTGGGCGCATGGGGAAGAGGTCGACTGGCCCTCCCCAAAACTCCTGCCGCCCTCGATCGCCTCGCGCACTCGCGCTACGACCGAGGCGGCCGGGAGAGGCTCGCTCGACATCCTGCTGGCCTCGAGAGCCAGGGGGTCGGCATCCTCCGTCATCTCGTCCAACCGCAGCTGGCGTTCGGCGAGCGGAAGCACCCGGCGGAGATGGAACCCGGCGACGACGTGGGAGAGGTTGAAGAAAATCTCGCCAGCCCTCCGACCGCGAAGCACGTCCATGGCGTCGGTTAGGGGGTCGAGACGGTGGTGGAGCTTGCTCGGGTTGCCGTAGCTCCAATTGTGGTCGGGCTCGGTCAACACCTTGCCGGTGTACTTCGGGAAGTGATTCCCCTCATTGCGGAGGTAGAACCACTCCGAGGTCCATCCGGCGTTGTTCGTCGTCCACGTACCGGGCAATCAGTTCTCCCGCCTCTTCACGGCAAGCGTACAGGAGCCCGCTCGAACGTAGCGGCGGGCGCTCTCCTGGTTGTCGTCCCCACTCACCGCCAGGGTGAACAGCGTCGCCTTGAAGATGTGGAGGAAGAAGTCCCACTGCGGCGCCATCCCCAAATATCCCTCGCAGACGCCGATGAAGCTGGCGGCGTGGGAGATAGAGTTGGGGTTGAAGTGTTGCAACTCCACCCCGAAGTGATGCGGAAGCGCCCGCATAAAGCGACTCGGGCGCACCCCGAGTCCCCGCCGGTGGAACCTGATGAAACTCAGCACGTAACCATCCGGCACGACGGGCTCGTGGTGGTCGTGGTCTGGCACCTGCCACTCTGGCGGCCCCTCCGGCGGATTGGGGAGGAGCAGCCCCTCGCCGACGAGGCCCACCAGGTCAGCCTCAGTCACCGTCGACCGAGGCCACGGGAGCGCCGGGTACATCACCGGCGGCGACGGAGCCTTGGCGGGCTCCATGCCGGCGGCCTTGCTGCCTCTAGCCCCCCTCCCGAAAGACTTGCTGGGCTTCCGTCCCATGGTGATGGCGGCGGCGGCGAGAGAATCCGAGGAGGCGACGGCGGCACGAGGCGGAGAGAGCGGCGGCGCAAGACGAGAGAAGCAACGGCTCCGGCGATGCGCACGCGCAAGTAATCTCACTCTTTCTCTGGGAACTTTGCTGGACACTTTAGGCGAGTGCGGCAGCAGCGGCAGCGACAATGGCGCTTAGGGCAGAAGACAGGGCGCAACCGGCGGCGGCGAGAAACGAAAAGGCGGAGCAGGCGGAAGAGAGGGACTGGGAAGCCCTCTCCCCCAAATTTATAGAGCCCGAGCCAAGCCACGCTCCGCGCATCCAACGGCCCAGATTTCGCCATCCGACGGCCGCGCGACTCCAACGGACTCGCCGAGGAACGGTAACCGCATTAAATCCCCCTACCAACTGCCACCTACCTCCACTCAGCAGGGGCGCGCGTCGCGAGGCAGAACGGAACCGTCGCCAGGCCACGATCATCATGACGCGCCGGTTTCCGCCTAAAAAGGCGCGCCGCCAACGGATGGATTCCCCTCGACCAGCGCAGTGATGGGACGTCTCGACAGGCGATTCCTTCCACGGTAAGACAACCCGGGACTCCGGTCCCACCTGTAAGTCTCGAGGGAATGGAGGCTGACCCACGAACAGGTTCGAACAGCCGCCCTTGAGCGCCCGAGTCAGGGGTGTCTCTGGGAAGGAGCCCTCGAAAGGTTCTGCTTGAGAATGATCTCTCGAATCCCAAAGACACATCCAAGGCAGGGTGCGAGCTCCTAAGAGATCCCGTCGACGGGAGGCATTCGAGCCGCCAGCCCCCTCGAACAGGGCCGGTCCTCTAAAAGCTATGCACCAGGCTCTAATGAGAGCGCCCCCGGGCCTCGAAGTCGTCTCCCCTCGAAAAGAGACGGGCTCTCACTTGGATTTCCCATTACCAGCTCACAGGGATGCCTGGCGCTCGCCCGACCGTGGGTAGTGCAGGCCTTCCCACCACTTGGATCCGGTCCAAGAAATCTAGTGGGAAAACTAGAAAGTGACTACGACCCATCATTACGATGCTCGGGGGCTCGAGTCACCTAAACAAACGCCCCTCGATAAGGGAAGAGCAGGAAGCACTCGGGGGCTCGAGAAATTGAGAAGAATCTCCTACTACGGGCGCTACAACTCCAGTTAACAATGACCCCACTCGAAACAACTCATTCAAAGCCCCCAGAGGAATGCACCATTCCTCTGGGGCCACGGGGGCTACCCCCGCGGGGGACGCTCGCGCGCCCCCCACGGAAAAAGGACCAACCCCTCGAAACGAGACAATAAAACCCCCAGTCTAGGTACTTCAACTCCACTTCATGATCCCTTGCATGAAGTTTTCCACAATCAAGCAAGGGCTCGGGGGCTACTGTCGGGTACCTAGATTAGGGGGTCCTAAACTTAGAGGTTTAGAGGAAGGCAAACCCAGCTTTGCTCTCCCTTAAACTCAAAAGTAAATAAAGAAAAACCCCATCCTCCTCCACGCCTCATACTGGGCCGGCCCACGACCGTGCCCACGGCCCAAACCACAAAGCCGGCCCGTCTCGATGCGCCCCGCTCACCCGCTCGAGAGAGTGACGGAAACCGCTCGAGCGAACGACCGCCGAGACGGCGACGGAACGCTCGAGCGAGCAGCCGCTCGAACCCGCCATCCAAGATTGCTTTTTCTGGGCGACCACGTGGCTACAGGGCTCGAAACAGTGTAACGGTACACCTGCCCCGCCTAACTCCGTGGCTACAGGGCTCGTAACAGAGGAGAGTACGCCGGTCACTTCCACCATCACGCTGCCCATACCCAGGATTCGAGGATGGCAGGCGCCACTGTGATACCACGCCGTGCACTGTGCCGCGTACGGCACCCCCTCAAAACGCCATCGTCAACTCTCCGTACCACTAAACCCGCTGCTCAGTCCCATCGCTCGGGTCCTCGACCCCTCGAGGCAGTCTCCAGCCACTCGAGGAATGATGGCGGACATGACTGGTGTACGGGGCGCACAGTGACCCGTCCATCCCACCTCGACAGCCGCTCGACGGAGTTCCCGGACAGGCCATCATCGCCCACACCTCGATTACGTCAGCCCGCGTCAGGCAAGGACGGGCAAAACATCACCCCCCACACCGCTACAGGCTCGAACCGGATTGAAGCATGAATCCACAGGCTCGGACCGGACAAAAGGAAGCATCCACAACCAAGATGACTCGACAGGGCGTCCGTACCTCGACGTCACGCCCACGATCGCCCCAGCACAGTGTAGCACTGAGCCTCCCCTTGGCCTATAAAAGGGGGCGCCAGGGCATAGCATAGGGGGGAGGTTTACAACACACACACATTCCCACACGCTAAGTCTCAGGACTTGCTTGTATTCGCCCCTGTACAAACACCTTGGTGCAAGATAATACAAGATCATCCCCCTCTGCTGGACGTAGGACACTCTTTGCCTGAACCAGGATAAAAACGATTGTGTACTTCTTGCATCACCATCCGGATTACATCACCATCCGGATTAGGGAGCACGCTTAGAAATTCACTTGTTGGTGTGACACCCCCGGGGTACGAAACACCGACACCTAGCATCTGAGATCAGTTCTCGGCTTGGGATGAATCAGGTCAACTTCTTCACAGATAATCTGATCCTTGCCAACTTTCTAAATGGAGATAACCTTGAATCCCCTCCTGAGTGGAGGATCAAGCCTTATACCCAGAGGTTTATCAACGATGGCATGAATAGAACTATCCTAGTTCTAAAAATCGAAAGAAGGCTTAATGCAACAGCGCATTCGTTAGCGGCTCAAGCCTTCAGGCAGTCTGATCTTTCCCAGCGGTCCAGAACAGGGGCAGTCAGTATCAGGCTATCAGCGACGAGGGGTGATCAATGAGAACCAAAACACCAGAAACCACTAGACAACGAGGTTCAACACAAGAATACACAAACAAAAGGAGCATGCTCTTTTTACACCGGATGTTCAACAGCAACAAGAAACTGCAAACGCAAGACGGTAGTCGGCTACATGGCCATTTCACTTTCCAGCTATCGCTTATCAGCGAGCAAGGATACCACGTCACACGCCATAGTGCATTCCGACTTGGCATCAGCAAATGTCGCAAAAATGAGGCACAAATCAGGCACAATAGCAATACACGATGTTCCCACTATGGAAGTGATACAAAAATAAATATCTCTGCTGCCACATATATATAGAGAGAGAAGGAAAGAAAAAAAAAAGAGAGAGTAAATAAATTGTGGTTATGTACCACGTATTCGTGGAATATTGTTAGTCTGCAAAAATATCTCTTCCAGTAATTCTTTTTTAGCAGTCTTCCAGTAATCCAAAAAACGGTATTAGGTCATCTAATATCAACTTATTGAGTGAATTGTATAGGGGAGCTGCCGGAGATGGTCCAAGACGTGCCAAGTCCAATCACCTGAAAAATCTAGGAGGCATAGCATTGGCTTTGTCCAAATGACGGGCAATTGGGCAGCAGCAGCAGCAGCAACTACAAGAAAACATTTTCTTCCCAATTCCCAAGCAACTCAGGGGATTATGCACCATGTAATCCTTGAAGCAGGAAGCTCTTTCATGTAGGATATCAATTAGAATGACTGATTCATTTAGCATTACCAGACCATTTACTAAATAGTACTCAGTGACATGTCTGTATTATGGTTTGCATCATTAGCATTACCAGACCATTACCAGATGTAACTTCACTGACACGATGGCCCTAAGCCCCATCCTACCAACAAAATTCGTAGTATTCAGAAAGGTTGGAAATCACATATAAGTAAATTTTGCCCCCCAAAAGGATCATTATACAAGGATGTTCAACCAAGCAATCAACAATAGCCTATCACGTCTTAAATTCTTTCAAGGGATTAACAAGTGGCGGCCAAGTTCTCAATCATGGTGATGGCATTTCCTAGAAGTACAAACAGGACATGATGATCACAGATATTAAGATACAAATTAAGAGTCAATAGCACAATCTTTTTCCCAATAGAATGAACTAACATGGGTTCTGCAAGCATGTTTCAAATATTCCATAACATGAGGTAAACCTAAAGGGAAACTAGTGATTTTGATGCACAGAGATTGTCTAGAGTAACAATTGGTATCTAACTATCTATTAACGCAATTTCTCACCAAAGAGAGCCGATGCGAACAGCCTCTCACAGTCTCACATTAGCAGAGAGCATTGTGCGTCAGTGCGTGTTAACCCTCAATCTCTAAATCATGAATCACAGTCAGGAACAACTGAACAATAGCATGACTTACAGTAAATAAAGCAAGGATAAACAAGAACACCATTTGTGCACAAACGAAAGGTAACCTTGTTGATGCATCTCTGTTCCATTCCATATAGATTGGTTCCATACTGCGCATTTTACTTATATAGATTACAAACTACTACTACAGGGTACTAAAAACAACAAGACCAGATAGCTCCTTGTAAATCATACTCTTGTTTTGAGAAAGATCCACAGGAAACTGCTGCTAGTATGAAGCAATGAGGTGAGCAGCTTACCCTTGCCCTCTGCTCCAAGTCCAATCTCAAAGGTTCTCCATCTGGATATTGCTCTTGAGCGGCACGTACTCCCCAAGGTACCCTCCGAGGTGCTCATACAAGGCAGTCCGGTCAATCTGCTGGTTGTGGAAGGCCTTGCAGGCGTAGTAGAAGACGCTCTGCACGAGCAGTCCCAGCAGATTGACACAGACAAGCACACACACGAGCACGGCGCCGACAAGCAGGCGGCCGGGCAAGGCGAGGCCGAAGCTCCCCTCCTCGGCGCGGCCCTTGACGACGGCGGCACGGAACAGCAGCGACGTGACGCCGCAGACCGCGAAGTAGGAGACGACGAGAGTTGCCGCGGTGCCGGCGCGGCCCTGGAGGAGCTGCCGGCTCTTGGCCATGGCGGCGAGCCCGCAGAGCGGCTCGAGCACGGACACGACGCTGGCGAGGTGCCAGAGCGCGGAGATGTAGACGTGGATCCCGAGGAAGACGAAGACGACGGCGACGAGGAGGAGGACGAAGGCGAGCGACGGCGGCGCGGCGGAGGAGGAGGACGCGGAGTCGGGGGCGAAGGCGACGATGAGGAGGAGGACGGCGAGCGCGAAGGCGAGGTGGTAGGCGAGCATGAGGAGCGAGACCCAGAGGAAGGTGCGCAGGAGCCGCGGCAGGATGGGCGGCAGCGCGGCGAGCGAGGAGGCGGTGGAGGCCGGCTTGGCCGCGTAGAGCGAGGCCACCGTGAAGACCGCGGCGGCGGTGGAGAGGAGCGAGAAGGTGAAGAGGACTATGAGGTAGAGGAACTGGTAGGCGAAGAGCCGGAGCCACTGCGCGAGCTCCGACGAGTCCTGGTTCTGGAGGCGGCGCAGGATGGGGTGGGTGAAGAGGGAGTGCGCGAGGACGGCGGTGGAGAGCGGGAAGACGAGGCAGGCGGTCAGCAGCGCGAAGGTGCGCGGGGCCGCCCGCGGGATCGACGCCGACACGCGCACCAGCTCCGCCGCGCCCAGGGACGCCAGGTCCGTCGACGCCAGCTCCATCGCTGCGGGTTGTGCGGGTGGGAGTTGTGTTGGGTGACCCCCGTTGATTTGGGGGCGATTTGCCGAGGACTTGCGGGGACCGACCGGCTGGTTTGGGGGAATCTGGCGGAGTTTGTGGGGGTTCACGCGAGGTGCGGGGGTGTGCCGCGGCTGGTGGTGGAAGTGGAAGACGGCAATGGCCGGTGGAATCGGGGGAAGGAGGATGCGCGACGGCAGCACAAGTTGTTGGGTGGGGATCCGCCGTGGAAGAGCCGGGGCGGACCGCGTGTCGAGAGTGTGCGGCCAGCCGGCGGGCGGGCAGGCAGCGGTGGTCTAGCCACACAGATCGGGACCGGGCGGCGCGCGTCGGCGGCGTGGCTCACGTGGATCCGTTGCTATGCGTTAGCCTTGTTGTGGCCCGGCGAGAAGTGGACTCGAGTTTGTGGGTTGAAGAGGCCGTGACTTCGACCCGAAGCATCTGAAGGAGTTGTGAAACTGCAAGAGCAACCACGAGCGTGCCGTGCCTTCGTGGGCTACACTGGACGGAACCAATCTCTACACAAAACTAACACGGAAGATTTCTTTGAAAAAACAAAAGAAAAAACACGGAAGATTTTTCTTTCCATTTTACATCAAAGTTTTTTTTGTCGCACAGAAAAAACAAGGAGACCTAAGTTTGTACACGATCTACTTACTGAGTCTGGAGTCTGGACACGGGAGAAGAAACTTGTACACGTTCTTACTCTACAGTCTGGACACGGGAGAACAAACCAAACTCGAGTTTCTGAGAGCTTGGATACGCACGCTCATGTTTACACCGGCAAGACGCCCAAAGGCATCATCACTGCTTCCTTGCTAGCCTTCGGTTCTCTGGCATGCTGAATTTGACCACACAGTCCATCGTGAAGCGCTAGCACGAGTGCCACGACCAAGCCGCGGCGGCCGGGTGACTTCGGAAGCGAGGCCTATCGTTTCGGCATAGCTGACAACGAAACGTATTGGTTCAGTAGGCTCTTGAACTGCTCCTGCGCCTTCTCAAGCTCCACCCGTAGATTCTGTTCCTGCTCGGCACAAAGAGAGAGGTCAGGTTCGTCAGACTAAAATGTCGACTCATTCTTATGTCCTACTATATAATGATCATCAGTTCATCACGACTGCACAGGATGGGCAGAGAATTTACCTTGAGCCGTAGTTCCTTCTCTGACATTTCAAATTCTGCGCACCTGCATACAGAAAAAAGTGCAATGTTCAACAAGCTTTGCAAAACCACCATATATGATGACACCAAAGCAAAAGTGTTAAACTCACTCTTCACGCATCATCTTGTTTTCTATCTTCATGAGGGAGAATTCCTTCAGCTCTCGCTCTCCCATGTACTGGGATACCTGTTTTGCGCAGAGAAATCAATCAATACAACATATAGACTGCATAGCAATCAAGACGAACAAAGTACGTGCACCAACAAGGTAACAATGGACGAACAGCAGGTGTTTGTAAATACTAACCTGATTGGCAGCAGAGCTGCTGCCACCCAAATCCTCCACGACCTTCCTTTTAGACGCAACCATCGTCATGGCAGCATCGTCGTTCCTCCTTTTCCTTGTCTCTGCTAAATCGGTGCAGGGCGCCATGGAAGGCGATTTTGATTGGCTCATGACTTGCATTGTCTGCGCATTTGGCGGGGACGGAGAGTAGCCCATGGGCGCTCCTGCTGCAACAGTCTCTGTTTTGACAGGTGCCGAGTGGAAACCAGGGGGAGTGGCGAAGGCGATTGGAACTGCGTTCAGGTAGCTGGTGTTCGATCTCAGGGGTTGCGTCGGAGCAGGAGCAGGTGCAGGTGCACTCCTCTCTGATGGTTCAGGGGCGCCGTTTGTTATTGGCAGCATTACTGGAGGAGGTGGAGGTGGAGTACGAGCTGCGCTCACGCGTGGTTGTTTCACGTATCCAATCTTCTCACTGTAAAGATCCCTGACGAAGAAATCGAGACATTGTTTACATGGTGATATTTGAGGCAGAGTGAGAATTGGTGCTAACAGATTTGGGAAATTGGGAGGAACAGGTACCAAGAACCTGAAACTTACCAGTACTCGTTAGTCATTTCCTTGAGGCGGTTGATCAGCCTCTGAAACAGCTGTGACTTCTCAAAGTCCTGTTTGTCATGAGTGGGCTTGATGAAGTCCACCTCCAATACTCCAGAGACGCTTCTGCCCTTGCTGCTCGCAGAACTCAGAACTCTATGAAATGGCTGCAGTAGATTTTAGAAAGATAATCGTGTAAATCTTAGTTTTTATGTGTATGCATCCGTAAACAAAGTGAATCAATGCAAGGGTTCAGGAAGCTCACCAAAATAAGGCGATTTTTATGATAGATATTAAATCCATGCACATTGATAATTGGGGCACCCTTTAAGAATCCAATAGTTGTAAGGACCTCGGCCTGAATCAACCAAGAGAGTGCATGCAAAAAAGGAGAAACAAAACAAGAACATGAAACCCTTAATTCATATACAGTAAGGAGTAAACCAACAAGTTACTATGTGGTGAGGCTAAGAAAAGATAAACCAAAGCAAACCTCTTTTATTCCGCAATTTTGGGGTTTATAACTGATGCATTCAGGATATATTAGGTCAGTGGCAATGCGATGACGCTTAACTTCCTGCCCTCGAAGTATGATCCTAAAGTAATCTGGTAGCTGCAGATACAACACAGAAACATAGACCTGCAGAATGCTATGTCAGAAACCAACTCACAAGTCACAGGTATTGTGCAGGAGTGTTAAACTATATGATACTCACCCTAAGAGAATAGCGTAGTCGATTTGCCAAATGGTTCTCATTAGCCCTTTTTGCAGCGTTACTAATTTCTTCTGGATTTGGCGCTCCACTAATCATAATATCCTGAAATACAAACAACAACAAAGAACTTTGATGAGCAACCCAGCAGGGAACACCAAAATCTGTCAGAATGCAGTCTGAGAGTATACAGCATAAACAACTTAAAAGAAAATAATTTCCTATTTATTGAAAAACAATCAACGAAACACAACAAATTTTATAAGATTGGTTTTAGATTGTTGGCAAAAGTATTCCAATAGACACAATCTTCAGAGTTAAGGATGTTACTTTCACAATAAAACAATAATATTTCAAATCACTCAAGTGATATATTTGATGGTTACCTCTGGATGCGTGTCAAAGTCGAGCTCCAAATTACCATCGTCGTTGGACCACAGATTGAACACTATAATCTTGGTGCCATGTGGACCAATGTCACAGAACTGTTCATCAACCATAGATTGGAACAACCATCAGTATTTAGCCTATATATTACTAACAAATACTAAATGAGGTTGCACTAGCTACATCAAATTATTGAGTTGTACTATTTTAAATGTTATTTTCTATAGATGGGTGTCATGTGTTTATATAGAATAGAACTTTTATCCAGTTTATAACTTAATTCTAAGTTTGTAAATTTACAAACATAATGTTTTCTTAGAGTAAATAAAGTATTGTATCTCGAAACTTGAAATGGATGGCAGAGCATACGTTCTGCATCAGCTCTTCTTCTGTTGCAAAAGGGGACCATTTCAACAACGTTGACAAATTTGAGAAGAATTGTTCTGAACCATGAGGCTCCAATCGTTGAGTTTGTCCTTTCATTAGATTGCATTTATAATCCACCTAATAAGAATAGAAACATATATCATCAGAAATAAGGGAAGTGGTGTGCATGTAGTGCCTTATGCCAAACAAAATAATAGTAATAATAATAATCACACAGCGTACCATAGGAATTACAACATCTGTATGTCCAGTTTCCACCAAGAAAGTGTAAGAGAGGAGACCAATGGATTGTGTAGGCCCACTGAAAACAAGTAATAACTTGTCATTATTCAACTGATAAAAAAAAGTGGTTCACAAAAGGAAAGAAATTTAAGTGAGGTATATGGTACCTGCTCTTAGTGCAGCGAGTGAAAACAATAGCATCTGCCCCAAGCCGCATTGTGCTAGTCTTGAATCCATTTCCATCTAATCAAAGTAATAAATGCCAAAATGTTAGACACTGGGTTTCAAGAGATGACTTGCAGATTATAAAATAAAAGTTGGCAATACATTGTCCAATCGATGATTGTTTCTCTGAAAATCCAAAGCTCATGCACCGCCTTAAAGAATCAGGATCCATGCCTCCACCATCATCTGTATGGTAACCAGAAATTATGCACTCTGTCAGTTTCAAATTCATACATTTATCTGTCCATATATATTTGCCTATTTTTTTAAAAAAATGAGCAAACTTTGTAAATTAGTTTATTATAATCCAATCAAATACACTTAAAAATGCTATCACATTAATACGACTAAAAATCAGAACCTTGAATAAGCAAAGCTGGTGATCCATTCCGTTTGTCAATGACTTTGTCCAACAATATTTTTGTAGCACCACCAGTTTCTATCTGTTTGTCAAAAGATAGTCCAAACTCACATTTAACTATGAATAAACAAAGTGTATCGCTCAACAGTAAATGTTCTTGTAAAGTTATGTTTAAAATACCTCATCCACCGCATTGTCCAACAACTCTGCCACGGCTGTAACAAGGCAAAGACAGTAAGCCACAATGCAACAATAGTGAAGATTGTAGTCTGAAAAAAGAAGTCTGAAACCACACAAAAGCATACCTCCAAACGGCCATTTATGTGAAGTCGCATTGGAGTGGAGAAATTCGGGGTGAACACACATGCGATTCTGTAGACCTACAAGGAAGCAAAGTGATCAACATCGAGCAGAGAATTAAAAGAATTCACATGAAAATCTTCAGCCTTAGGACATACTCAGAGGCTGTGGCACAGGCCTCGCTGCCGCCGCCGCGTCATAATCGCCGGCGCCCCAGAACTTCCTACTCAACCGTGGTGGTGGTGCAGAGCAATGGACCGGTCGACGAGCCGAGGTACCCTCGAGTGCCTCGTCGGCGCTAATGGACCGGTCGCTGACGCCACCGGACAGCTCCGAAGCGGCCCGGTTCAGGACGCATGCCGCTTGAGGTTGAGTTTGCGGTAACACTCGAGTGCCACCTTGATGCAATGGCAATGTCGTTGGCTGTCGAGCGCCGGGGTCATGGAGGCTCCGCTGGATGGTGGTGGCCATGATAGGGGAGACGAAGGGCTTGATGTCTCTCTCTGCGTCCATGGAGTCTGACGGCACTTCCTCAAGAGTCAAGACGGTTGCTGTTCAAGTGACAAACAGTTGGAGCGAGTTAGTGAGGACATGGCGACATGCACATATGGTGCGGTTGCAAAACTGCAACATCAGGTATGGTAAATTCGAGAATGCCAAGACATACATCATAGCTGCGACATTTAGAAAAAAAAATGACAACAAATTCTTTATTTAAAAAAAAATTCTGAGAAAACTAAAAAAAGCTAGATTAGTATTGGCAGAAGTGTTCCATATGTATATACAAACAAAATTCACAAAAGGTGAAGAAATATCCGGCAAACAAAATCAAACCAATCTCTCAACATTCAACACGTTATGCTGAGCAGTCCATATGAACTGCAACAAGATCATACCCTCACCCCCGAATCTAGATGCCCAAATTTTCTGGTGTATTAATTGGTTGATCAGACTTTTGCCAAAATTTAAATAAAGTGAAAAGAGAAACATAACACTACTACGAGCAACCATTAGCAACCAGCTAAACAGAGTACCAACCTTTCCCTAAACAAACGAGTACCAACCTCAGAGCTTGCCAACATACAGCAAAGGTTAAATTGTTACAAACCCAGTAAGCCATTCATTACTTCTCAACACTATTTAGTCCTTTAGATTAGTCTTTTTAAACGAACAAGAGGGAAAATCACTCCTACTGAAATTTTATTAAAAAAATAAAGCAGCAATACAAAGCAGATGAAGCTAAGAAAGTAAGAGAGAGAAAAGAGAAATATTACAATCGAGCTTCTACCCATGTAGACTAGTAAAAGGAGGAATATTTCCTTTTTACACGATGAATAACCATGGCTAACTCTTACGAAAGAGATTGGGATCTACAACCAGTATTCTTCTTGGTCTCCTCCTCCTCTCCCAATATACTTTCATCACCAAATGTCCATTACATGTTTGCTCAATCCGCCTAATTTGTAACCACCGCTAACAACTAATTTACCTCCTTCACTCGATAAGACAGAGCTCCGCTACCAGCCTACCACACACCTGATTATGCCCCATGGACATTCTCTTGTGGCCTAGCCGCGACACTTGTAGCCTTGCCGTCTCACCCCTCACTGGCTATCGCAACTAGGTGGAACTTCTTTTCCCTTGTTCTAAACCTAAAAGGTATTGCGAACTCTAATCCCTAACGCTAACCCTAACCCTGAACCTTAAACTAAAACACTGACCTCGTCGTAGGCGAAGGTGGAGTCGCCGAAGATGGAGAAGATGGTATCGGATATCGCCGGAGTTGGATAAACGGGTGACAAATGATCGAATATGGAGATGGTAAGATTCGATCTTCCTAGAGTTGGAGAAAGGGGAAAGAGAGGAAAGGAGAGAAATAGTCTTTAGGAAGGAGCACTAATAGGATAAAATATAGCTTTCCTTTCTTGCCCCTATGGTTCTACTTTTTTTGCGGCCATGCCCACCCGAGGATTAGTCAGATAAAAGCTTAAAATTGCCCAGTTGTAAATTGAGTAATTGCAGCTTAACTGCACGTGTCCTAAAACCTCCAAATAAGCACAAAGGGAATAAAACCAAATGAAGCTAACCTTTTAATGATTTTTTTTTTATTGCTAGGACATATAATCTATATAAACTTTTAAGTGGGCTCTTCAAGAGAGAGAATGGATGTTATATATCATTGGGCAATAAGAGAGACATAACCTCCATTGGAAACAACAATTCCAAATCATTTATTTCATCAGGTTATTAAGAGTCCCACTAAACAACTCAACATCTAATCTTTTTTACTCTATCTGTCCCTGAATAAATAGATTTTTAGCAAGTTTAGGAGATATTAGTATGACAGAAAAAAAGATCATATTACCCTTTACTAATTGGATTAGTTGCACATTGATGGATAATTATTGTATTTACCAGCATTCATCCAACTACAGAAATTCGAGCCAGGATCGATGGAAACAAGTGAGAAAAAGAGGGGGTGTAGTAAATATGAGGGGACTCCAAGAAAAATAATAAATGAGCTAGTGGACCATTAAGTCTCATAAAGATTTATTTATTTGTAGACAAACTTTGGTGCTATGAATCTATTTATTGAGGGACCAAGGAGTAATTTATTAGCCATTCGAAACTGAAAACTGAAACAATAGCAAAAACCAAAAGGTAAGGGCAGTCCCAATGCAGACTCTATCATAGAGTCTTGCATTATGAATGCTCTAAGTCGTATTTTACATAGATTCAGTGCTAACGATAAGATGGAAAATGGCAGGGTGCTGCAGCACGAGAAACTGAGAAGGGAAGAAACCCAGAGCCCGGCAATTTTTATTATGAAGTATTATTTACTTAGAGACCATCTTTCATGAATAACTTGATCACAATTTGCGAATTAGTTCAGATGACAAATGTATCAGATTTTAGATATATATGTTCTTTCAGTTATCATGGTCAATATAATCCATTGGTCAAAACAAAAATCATTAGCATAAACCCGCTCGACCTCCAAAGACCGGCCGCTACGCATGAAGAACTACCGTTTTTGGGCGAGCGCGTCAACTCCGGAGCGGAAGCGCCGGCGGGCCTGCGATGGCCTCACCTTGGCAAGGGAACAAACAGCAAAGCAACCGTCCATGCACAAAGAATAGTTGAAAATACAGATCCTAGAAACGCGGAGGGGTCCTAAATATAGATTGACTTGAGGAATGGAAGAAGAGAGAAGCAAACATATGAAGAAGGAATTGAGGATAGAAGACAGAGAGAGAAGCAAATATGAAGGAACACAGCCAAATCATGTCTTTCAAGAACAGGGGAGATAAATAGGCAAACACACTCTAACCCCACAAAAAAAAAAAAAAACTTACCTCTGGAATGCACTTCAATCTTGATCTTTTCCTAGTTGCCTCCCAATTGTAGTTTGGTATAGATTGATAGATCTGATAAAAGAAAGGACTCCAAGGCTTTGAATGCTCTTGGTATAACCAGATCCTTTTTCTTCTTCCCTTCCAAATGCAGATCTTACTTATATGGATTCAGATCAAACAACCCCAAGCTTTTTAAGGGTTCTTGATATGAGCACTCCTTCAATGCCAATTTGGTTTTGGCACTTCACCTTGATATGGCAATGATTAAACAAAACCCTAGCACCTGATAATTCTCTAAAGAAGGGCACTAGGGAATCCAAGTTGCATATTTATAGGCTAGGAAAGCACCTCTAGATCTTTTTTTGGTAGCAACTAAATATAGATCTGTTGGAGTCCTACTCTAATTAGAATTAGTATCAAGTGCCTGAAGGAAAAATATCTCCAAGAATCTGATGGGTCAATCAGAGTCCAAGTCCATCTCACATGAAGAAAACTTAATTACCAAGAAAGATACGTATATAGTTTCCTTTTATTATTATAATATATACACCGCCCAACACTCCGACGATTACGCGTGCCCAAAAGCCGAGTCTTATACGAGGAGCACGATTCTGGTGAGCGCGCCCCAATCTCAAGACCTGATGACTCCCATGGTTTTAAGAGAAACACGCATGTCGCCCTCCTTCTGGATCCTGAGCTGCGCGTCGATCATGTCCTGCTCCACGCCGCCTCCGCCTCCGCCTCCGCCTCCCGTCTTGTCTATCAGACCTCCATTGGTTGTGGCCCACAGGATGTCGTCCAGGAGCCGGAACATCTCCTGCCCACGAGCCACGAGCCCACGACGACGGGAACGGGTCGCGGAGGTCGAACAGCGACGACGGCTCCTGCCCTGTCTTGATCATCCTCAGGAACGCGGCGCGGTTGGGCACCCTGTGGCCCGCGCACGGAGGAGTCCTCGGCGATGAACACCTCCGCCGCTCGTCCGTCGACGGGCTGAGGCGAGGGCAGGCGGGCCGTCTCGTCCTCGTGAATGTGACAGAACGCCTCCACGCGCGCTGCGCGTGAGCAGCTCTGTCATAACTCCCTGTCCGTCCCTCGACTGCTCCTCATGCCCGGGCTGTTCTTCTTTTCACGCCAACAGTGCCACAATCTCACGCACGCCATATGCACTGGCACAACAAGGACGGCCACGGTGGAGGAAAGATTTATCTAGTCCTACATGGCGGATGATACATCCCACCTTATCGGCCAGCAGAGGTAGTATATCATATATGTGGCCGATGCGTATTTTTTATTGGCTTGTCTTTCCTGTCTTTATGGCTCGATCGAATGAGATATGCAACTCCTTTCTCTTTCTTTTATTTCTCCCATTCTCTTTGTTGCTCGCATCGAGCTTTGCAGGTCCTTTATCTCACTTCTTTTTCTTCGATTCTCTTTGTTGCTCGCAATGAGGTCTTTAACTCCTTTCTCTCTTTTTTTTCTTCTTGTATTCTCTTTGTCTCCTTTATCTAGTGTTTGGTTTAAACTTTTGCTTGTCAACGGCGTCGTGCATGAGGTATGACTCTATAACCCTCGTATGTTTTTATATTTAGTTGAAGGTTCTAGATTGCTATGGTTTACATTGTTGTGTGCAAGGTTGGCTTTTGTTTGGTTTAGAATGTTTGTTTAGCTAATGATGCGTAATATATTCTAATTTGATGTATAGTTCTGATAAGTATCTAGTTTAGACTAATCTAGGGTTTTGTTTCGTAAAAAAGACTTATCTAGGGTTTGGCTTGATTTGTTTGGACCAAAGAAAGCTTAGCTTTAAGTTTGTTAATTAAAATTTCTTTGCAGTAATTAGATGCATGGTTTTCGGTACATGTATGTTGAGCTCCATGATTATAGAGATGATTTGCTGGAAGACACATAGCTTGTACGCTATTGTAGGGTTCATGGAAATTGTTCAAACTAGGTTGTAACAACATTTGTTGATAATATGTTGGCAGGTTGAATGGTGCTTTGACATAATAAAGCAACTTTTACATTATTCAAAAGGTCATATGTTGTCTTTGCGTCTTTCCTACCAACAGTACCTACAACCTTATGTGACTATGGCATACCAGCCTTTGTGAAAATAGTCAAGGCATTAGGAGTGAGTTGGTCTTGCTTTTCTACACATGTCAACTTAAGCATGCCTCAAAACTCGATGTCTATCTAGAGGGATGCAATAGGTGGATCCATGACCATTTTGATGATTAAGTTGTTTCCTTACGACTCCTAGAAGAGCTAGCCATATTTTGAGTTTGTTTGTTGGATTTCGTTGTCGCCAAACCCTTCAAAAATCACAGAGGAAGAGAAGATTATATTGATACTAGTTTGTACTATCTACCCAATCCTCCTTGTTGAGGCTCTAGCATCATAGAAGGAGCTAGATGAACCTCAACATTGGTGGAATCTGAAGTGAGAACGAGCAGTAGGCTCAGGGATCCAAATGGAGGATTACAAGCCTCTCCTTGCAAGGACAAGAAGTGTTTAGCTCGCAAACCCAACCAACCAACCCTTTTCGAAAATGCTAGAATCAAATTAAGGAAGAACCTAATCTCCTAGATAGTTCTAAACCAGAATATTGTGGTGACAACTCATGTTGAGAAAGAAATAGCTATTTGGAATTCTGAAAGTCTCTAGTTTGGTTTTGCCTAATTGATGAAACTATGGACTAACCTTGTTTATCTAAAGTGGTTGATTTAGAGAAAGGTTGTCCACGATGAGCTTATTGAATATGAAGCATGACACTTGTCATGTGACCAAAAGATGAAGATCGAGACAAGGCTTGGCTCCATGGACCGGTTGTGAAGATGAAGGGCTAGTCGAGGCTTCGAAGCGAAGGACCATGCGATGGTGAAGCTTGGGCAATACTAGGTGTCGATGGACCGATGCACGGTGAAGAGCAAGTGAAGTTGAGATCGATGGATCGATACGGTCACGTGTTGGTGTAAAGCGTTCATATCATTTGAGAGGAACAAAATGGGCTCAAGGCAAAGGTATGACTGATAGGGCCATTTTGTTTTGCACTCAAGACACCATAGAGGGTGTGAGTGGTTTAGGGTCGATAGCCGCACTATTAAGAGGGGAAGTCTCTTCGGCTATTCGACGCACGGGTGTCACTAGGTGAATTCATGAAGTGCATTGCATGTAGAGCCTAGTGAGCATACCTAACCTTTGGGAAATGATTGTGAAAAGCTAACAAACAAGCACATGGTGATGTAAACTTGGTGGTGTTGGCACATTTACAAAGGTGCTGATGGTCGCGATGGTTTGTAGGGTAGAGATGGGTTTGTAGGGTGTGAGTGGTTTACAGGCTCGGCGGGACTCGGCCCTTTCGGGAAAAATAGATGCATATTTTCTATTGCACCAGATGCAAAATGTTGGTGAAAACATGCTATCTTTGGTGCTCAAGTTGGTATACTTGTTGGATAGCTTGTTGGAGAAGTTGGCGTTCGCGGCGGGCTAGAAATTGAGGATTTACAGGCGCCGGACACGGCCGACGCTGGCTCCAGCGCCGGACGCAGTCCAGTAGGGTCTGCAGCGAGCTGGATCGCCGGACGCGTTCGATGGTTGGCATCGGATGCCGGTGTCGGGCGTCCGGCGGGTTCGGACAGGTGGTCGACTCGCTCAGGTGAACTGCATCGGACGCGGCCGGATCGAGCACGCCGGACGCTGGAAATTTGGCTTCAGCATCCGAAGCTGTGGAGGCTTGGCGCATGGACGTCGTGACGTGGCGCTGCGACGGACGCGTCCGACGTGCGTCGGACGCGGACCAGTAACTTCTGCAGCTAAGCCGGCGGTCGGACGCGCGCGTCGGACGCGGGCCTGAGGGCGGTGGACGCGGCGTCGGACGTCGGGCTTTGAACGCAAGCCGCAACGGCTAGTTTGCGGTGAACTGCGTCGGGTCCGACGCTGGGGTCGGATGCGTCCGACGCCCCCGACTGATATGTTTCGAGGAGTAACAGCTAGTTTCGAAGGATGGGTGTATAAATAGAGGGTGGCTGGGGCTTGGCTCCCTCTCTTGACTCTTTAACTCATTCATCATCCTATTGAGCTGTGAAAAACTCTTCTCACCCATCTCTCTTGCTTGATTGATCATCTGAAGTGAGATTGAGTGATCCCAAAGTGCATTTGCATTGCTTGAGGGCATCTAGTGGCACTTGTGGGTGGTTTCGCCGGTGGATTTCTTGTTACTCTTGGAGAGTACTGCTCCTAGCCGGCTTGGAGATTATTGGAGGCGTTGGCAAGAGAAGGTGATTGTTCTTGGCCACCTCCAGTTGATTTGTGAGAGGTTTTGTGCTCATCTCGCAGGGATCGCGATGCGTGTGTCGTTGAGTACCTCGCTTGAGATTGGTGCCTTGTGGTTTGCTTGTGGGGAAGTGCCTTGCGAGGCAAGTGGCTTGAGGGTCACACCAAAGGACCATCTAGGTGTCGGTCGACACAACGGGTGACGTAGCTTGTCGGTGCCCAAGTGAACATCCGGGGATAAATCATTGTGTTCATCTTGTCTCCCGGTAATTGGTCATCATCCTTTGTGTGTTGCCGATTGTGATTGATTGTTCATCTTCTTGGTGATTGACAACCTCGTCTCGACACGTAGGTATAATCATCCAATCCCCTCTCTTGTATCTACTTTACTAGAATTGCTTGTGGTTCGTCGAGAGCCTTAACTGTGTAGCGCTATCTCAGCCTTTTGGTTGTTTGTGTGAACTAGTTTACTCCTACTTGTAGGCTAAGCAAAACTTGCATTCCGCCGTTTGTCATACTAACGAAGTTTGCTTAGTGAGTTTGTAGAAATTTTTATAGGCTTTTCACCCCCTCTAGCCATCTAAGACCTTACAAATTCTTATATAGAATGAATTATAAGGAGTTAATATAAAGTTGGGATATTTCACATAGAAAATCCCATCCAACCACCATTGATCTTTCCATTCTTGAAGAGGCCTTTTTGTAGAAGAAATTAATGAAGTTGTAAAATTACTACCCATGGACAAATCCCCAGGTCCTGATAGGTTCAACAATGAATTCATCAAAAAAATGGCCACAATTAAGGATGACTTTTATGGCATTTGTTAAGCTTTCTGCTAAGGGAAAATATGCTTGAGAAGTATATACATCTTTCATTACTTTGGTCCTAAAAAGGATGGTGTTGCAGCAATTTTTGATTTTAGGCCAATATCCCTTTTAAACTCCTCTCTAAAGCTGATCACCAAAATACTAGCAAATAGGCTACAAGCCATTCAAGAGCTGATACACCAGAACCAATATGGCTTTATAGAATCAAGAACTATACAAAGACTGCCTTGCATGTGGGCTTTTGAATATCTGCACATTTGTCATCATTCAAGAAAGGAAGTAATCGTCCTTAAGTTAGACTTTGAAAAGGAATTTGATATATAAGCTGGAACATGAATTCATCTTGGACATTCTAAGGCATAAGGATTTTGGTCAAACTTGGATCCAAATCATTTTCATCTAGCACTACCAAGATTCTTCTAAATGGAGTACTGTCAGGCAACGTGATCCCCTTCCTTCCCTACTTTTCGTGCTAGCGACTGATTTCATATAGACTATAGTAAATTCAGCAATGAATAGGGGAAGGGCAATAGCCCTGCAAATCAAGCCTACATTTCCCAATTTTACTGTATCCTAATGACACCCTGTGAATAACGGAAGCTGATGTAAGATAACTCATTTTCATGAAAGCTCTTCTTAACTTTTGCAGAAGTAATTTCAAAGTCAATCATGGTCCCAATTAATATTACCGAAGAGAAGTTGTATCACCTCTCCAGAACCTTTGGCTGTTCAAAAGGCTCCCTTCCCTTCACCTACTTGGGGCTTCCCCTAAGCTTAACAAAGCCAAAGCTAGATGATTTCTTACCTGTGGTCAACAAGTGTGAGTCAAGACTAGCTAATATCTCCTGCTTTTTGTCTCAGCTAGATGTCTAGAACTCACTACTTTAGTACTTACTACCTTGCCGACTTACTACATGAGTACACTGCCTCTCCCTCCAACCATAATCAAGAAGATTGATAAACATAAAAAACACTACCTTGGGAGGGGAGGGGAGATCAATGCTAGGAAACCACCTAAGGCTCCTTGGCCTCTAGTCTGTAAATCAAAAATAGGAAGGACTTGGTGTTCTAAATTTTCAAACTCAATGACTCAAGAACTTAGATAAATTCTTCAATAGGAAAGATCTGCCATGGGTAAATTTAGTTTGGGAAAACACTAAAATAATGGTAGATTACCCGGTGGCACCAAAAATGAATCTTTTTGGTGGAGGGATATTCTTAAGTAGCTAACAAAATTTAAAGGAATAACATCTGTTTCAATTCAAGATGGTTCAATTGTACTTTTCTAGGAAGATAGTGGAATAACTCAGTGCCAAGATTGGAGTTTACAGAACCAGAATAAAGCTATAACCTTACAAAAAGTATACCATCATAATGAAATCACAAATCTCTTTCATTTTCTACACTCTGTTTAGGGCTATGCTTAGTTACATTAGCTAGTCCACATGATTTGGAATTGAAACTTGACTGAAGGTAATGACTCATGGAGCTATATTTAGGGTTCAAGTTAATTCTCATCCTCAAGAGCCAAAAATGCTTTGGCACAAAGTGAAAGCACATTAAGCCTTCAATTAGCTCCAAAACACAAAGTTTTTATGTCAAATGCTACTCCAAGACAGGTTCAGTACAAGAAACATTTATGAGAAGAAAAAATATGGCGCTGGAGAACTATAATTGCGTACTTTGTAGTAGCCAAGTCAAAAGAAGCTTGGAACATCTTTTCTTTCATTGTTCTTTTACTGCTAGCAGCTAGGATTTCATAGCCTTCCGCTCTTGATGCTCTTTCAAGATTTCAAATAGTTTAATCTTCAAATTGATCTTTAGCAGAGAGTTCTTTATGGATATTTTCACCTTGCTTTGCTAGAGCATTTGGAAAGAGACAAATGATTTGATTTTCAAAGGCATCAAACCAAGCATTATGAAGTGTGAAGTCAAGTTCAATAAATAAGATCAGAAATTGCTTTTGTTCAATTGTTAGAGTCTATGTAATTCTCAAAGTTCCTAGAGTTCTTTGTCCTGGGAGTTAATTTGCCCCCATCTTTATTCCTCTCTTTTTTTCCAAGACCTCTCAGTTCCAGTGTTCTTAGTTTAGTGTTATTTTCTAAAATTGTTGTAATATATTTATTTCTCACTTTATTTTAATACTAGCAAATATGCCCGTGCATTGCAATAGGATAAAAAAAACTATTGAACATTTATGCAAAATGTTAACGTGAATGGTGCTATCTACTTATAACTTATTCTTTTTGCTTTTATAGTTTATTTTATGATGACCATCACATCTATAATATAAGTTATTGTTGACAATAAATAATAATATCTTTTTAAACATGTGCCGAATTAAATTACACTTTGGTATTTTTCTCTTCTATTGCAAAGTGCATATTTAGATATAATATATAATATATGTATAATAACTTTAATTTTTCATATTACCCATGTATTTCTGACTCAATATCGACCTTTATAGCTTTTTTGACGTATCATATCAACCTCCATAACATTTTTGTCAATGTGTCAAGGATTGGTTTATCCGCCAATGATTGTGACATGAGACCTCTCTTGATTTTTCACATTGTAGCCCTCGTCTAGGATTATAAAAATACATTTTTACTTAGATTTCATTAGACAATGATCTACCCAAGATTTCGGTTCAGGAAATAATTAGTTGTACCATTGATCAAATTAGTTGTACTATTGATCAATCCATATTTAACGCACCTTTAGATAGAGCACAACCTAACAATATTTATAACATCTATGGATAGATCACATTTTTATGAAGCTAACAAAACTAGTTTGTATTTTTCTTATTCTTATTTTTCTATGTTTTTAGTGAATTTTGCATCATTTCTGTTTTACTGAAGAAAAAGGACTCAATTACAAGGCTTGGTTCAGTCCACAATGAAGCCAGTCCAATTGCAAAGATTCATCCCAAATTGAAAAGGAGCTCACAAGAAGAGGCCCACTCAGATCTAAACCTTTTGTATCAGGAAACTCGTTTTATTTCAAAAACTATTAAGACCCTTCCACATTTTATTTCTTTCTAGCATCTTTAGATATGTAGCCCTTTATTTCTTTATAATCTCTTCCCTACTCTAAATCTTCTTTTTCAACCTTAACTCAAGGTTATCCGTATGACACCTAGACACATACTAGCGGTAAGGCTAGACGAAAATTTTACTAACAGAAATTTTGCCTCTTTATTATAAGATATATAGATATAGATGCAGATAGATAATAATTTTCAGTAGGGATTTGCCCTTCTCGTTCTTTCAAAAAAAAAAGCTATACAACATGTTAATACAAATAAACTCTCAAATTTATTTAACCAAGCGCAACTCATTATTGAATTCCTTGGTATCTGGATGATTTTGAAGTTCAAACGCATTTTCTGTTGTTGTAGTTTTGTGATCTGGGTTTCTATCTCTGTTCATTTGGTCATTTCTGGTTGGCTGATTCTCGCCGCTGCTGATTTGTTGTGAAAGAAAAACACTGCTAAATTGTTGGCTGATAAGTGCTAGTAGATCAAACGAATAGGGCAAAACTTGAGCTTAAAACTTCCATATTGCTGATATGGTCTTCAAAAAAGTACTCAAATGAAAGTAAGTAAAATTTGGGTTGAGCTCCCAGTTTTGTTTTTCCTTCATGACCGTGCTAAGGCAAGTAGCTCCTGCTATTGCTAATATTTACGTGGCTTTGTTGTTAAAAGTTTCCAGCTCCAGCGTCAGTAATACTTCTGTCCAGGTGCCATCTCTGCCAAAGACTTGTATTGGACTATGGAATTACTCAAAGATTGGTAACGTGGAATTCTCTTTTCTATATTTATTTACTCGTTATATCTGTATCAGAACCGTTCGCAATAGCAGATATATAAATAAATTGAGGACGTCGTTCTCATTCTTTTTGGTCGAGAATCAGCATTGGCCTCTCGTTTTTTTTAGTTCATGGGCAGTTCAGCTAGCTCATCTCAGCAGGGAAAAAGAACAATCATCAGTAAATCTATATGCATATCAAGAGATCATTATTTCTAGATGTTTCCTCGTGCTTTGGGGTCAGTCTTGTGTAGCCTTGTTAGAGCGTAACAACATGTATGGAGTTGTTTCGGCGCATGATTATTGTAGGAATTTATAGGATTTATTACTTCAAGATTTGGATATAGGCATTTTCCTCCTCTTGCTTGAATTATTTCAAATATGTGTTAATTGTCCCTTTATTTCGATGGAAACTTGATTTGATCGGAACAGAGGGATGACAACGGTACGGATATTTTCTGACCGTATTCGAGACCAAATTTGTTTAGAGTGGTTTAAATCCATCTATATCTGTGTCTAGATATTCAACATTCGATACTGTATCTGTATCTAAATACTAAAATCACATATTTATGATGTCGATACCCAATCGTATCTTATCCGGCATGGTTGACACTATCCGTATTCGAATCCAAATCTAGATCTAAATATGAAATCAAATGTGCTATTACTATATCCGTTTGTATTCTATCCGAACCTTGTCCAGAACTCGTTCGATTACTAAACCACTTGGTATTCTTTTTTTTTTGGCAAAAACTCAAAAACATCTCCCCAACAACTCCCTAAATCCACTTGGTATTTTCCCAACTTGGAAAAAAGCACCCTCCACGCGCGTATCTATCCGCGCGCATAGAGGCCGCGTATCGCCCCACGATACCTCGCCCGGCCGCGCTCGCCCGCGCCGCCCGTCCGTCGCGCGGGCCGTCCGTCCCTAGCGTAGCGATGTCGTCCGTAGCGTAGCGATGCCGTCCGTATCGATGTCCGTAGCCGGCCTCGTGTGCCCTTCGCGGACGGCTACTGTAGAGTGCTCCATATTTTGATGGAAAATGCTCAAAAGTTTCACTTTTTCGTTACGATCGCGTAGGATCAAACCTCACCCGATTTGGTGCATTCGTTGTCCAGAAATCGCGAGTCAAAATTTCCACCCGCTGGTCAACGTCATGTTCTGTTATTAATTCGCGTGGAGGAGCTGCGCGGTGGGGAAGTAGGCAATGATATGCAGGTCCCATATGTCATCCTCAAGTTTTACCAAGTTGGAATACCAAGTTGTTGGAGATAGCTCTTTTTTTCACTTAGAAAATAAAATACTAAGTTGATATAACACAAGATATACCAAGTGAATTATTGGGAGTTGTTGGAGATGCTGTAATGAAACATAAAACTTGCTCAGACATGTTTGATGGCTTACCCAAAACCCGATACCACTAACCCAAGAGAATGCGGTGTAGTAGCAGCTCTCTAATGATTAATGCCATCACGGCAACGTGGCTGGCCAGTTCTCTCTGCTCTGGCTCATACTGATACCAAAACTAGACCTATCAGTCACTGACTCCCCTCCCTTTGGTTAGATCATCTCGGCTATGGCGTGACGCCCTGGTCTTGTTCTGCACTTGTACGTCAGCTCCTCAGTTGATATGTACTGGTGGACAGCGTCCACGCTAAGTCATTGTTTCAATTTCGATCCCATAACCATATGTTGTTTTCAGCATCATGCTTGAAATATTCGAGTCTCCGAGAGATAGAAGCGTGCGTTATATCAGAAGTCGTGCGCGTTGAGTGCACAAACTGCCGATCCTGCTCTGCTCCCCAGCATATTCTGCAGGATCGTCGAGCCGTGCCAAACAGGTGAATCCCGCTCGCCAACGAGTACTCCGCCTTCAAGCGTTCCCCATCTGAAAACTACCGCCTGTCGCGACGACAAATTAATGCGCCTCTCGTCTCGTTTCACCGGCTAAGGTTGGCACGCGCCGGCCGTGCACGTGTGTGTTCCATCGGCGATCCGCCTGCGCCTGCTCGTTCGGTTGAGACGTTGTGGGCTGTGGCATCCGAAAGCGTACGTACTCACACACACATGCTCCTTCATGGCTCATCGTGTCCTCTCCTAGTACTTACCATCAGTCGGTCACCATCAAACTACACAATTAACGCTGCCTGTGTGTGCACAAAAAGAAAAAAGAAAAAACGTCTCACCGGTCACCATTTATAGGACAATGCTCTCCATCGGACGGCAGCGTACGGCGCGCAACGCAAGGGAAGCCCGGCTCTCTGGACTCCGCCACTCTGGTCACTGATCGCGACGCCGGCCGGCACAAGGAGAGGAATCGGCAGCTCCGCCCGTTCCCACCGCCTTCGTGTTTTCCGTGGACGCAGCACTGCTGCGGCCTGCGCGAGCCTCTTGCAGCTGCGAGATGTGTCCATCGCGACGTCTTGCTAATTGCCGTCCACACGGGCCAAACCAAGAGGAGGAGACGTGACGGTGCCGCCGGTGCCGTGGCTGCGGCACGCCGGGCCCGGCATATAACCTTCTCCTCTCCAGCCGCTCGGCACACGCCCACCACACGCGGGCCGCAGTCGCAATCGCTCGCCATGGGTCTCGTCAAGCAAGGCTGCAGCTTCCCGCGGGTCCTCGTGCTGCTCGCGCTCCTCGCGCTGCACTGCGCCGCCGTCTCGTGCTCAGCGGGGCCGGAGATGATGATGATGCACGAGAGCTACGCGGGCAAGTCGGAGTTCAGGACGGTGAACCGGAAGGACCTGGCCTCGTGCCTCAACCCGAGCCCCTACCTCGCCATCAATGTCAGCATCACCGGCGGCGGGGCGGCGCTCCCTGACGAGGCGTTCGTCAAGGTCACCGTCTCCGGCGTCCGCAAGCCCGACGCCTCCGATTGGGTCGCCATGATCACGCCTTCCAACTCCAGGTACTTTGATCGTTGTTGCATGTTCTCTTCTCTCCGATGCTTGCATTGTGACTCAATGATGCGTGCACGCGCGCAGCGTTGCTGGATGTCCTTTCATTGGAGCGAACTACGTGGAGACTGGTGACCTGGCGGATCTCCCGCTTCTCTGCCACTACCCTGTAAAGGTGAGTTTATTTGTTCTCCGCCTTTCATTTTTGCATACTCGTTGCCTGCTCCATACTCTTTAAGAAGCTAATAACATTTCTAGTGGTTGCGAATTGCTTTATCTCACATATGAACCTCTTCATCCTGTCAGTTCAAGTACAAAGATTTGTCTTTTTAATATGCTGCTGAGTTTATGAGAAGACAGACAGGTGCTAAGCTTAACTAAGTATTGACAACGACATAAAAGATATAGCGTGATACACAATCCGTGCGTGCATAGTTCAAACAGGCAAATTATTGTCAATATCGAGATGTTTGCTATGAATTTTTTTTTTTATCACTCAAAAGAAATTTGTTCGTAGAAATTGGGTTTGCGTTTATAGATGTGAGTAAACATGCATGTACAAGTGACACATGTGTTCATATAAAATAGGATCAAGTGTGAGGTAGTTACATGATACGTTACACAAGTCGCTTGAATTTTAGCCTAGGCCATCAAGATAGACCGGCTGTAATAGAAGATAATAAAGAGTAGAGGAAGAGTGTCTAGAGCAGCCGATAAATTATCTAAGGGGTGGAGCAGCCGGTCCGGGGTTCAAATTCCGGCTCCCCCACATTAGCCTCCAGGAAGGCCACGCCGGTGGCGTTTTATAAAAAATAATAAAAAAAGAAGATAATAAGAGTATCTATTAGCGAATAAACACCAAAAAGAGATGACTCATATAGTCATATGGTTCCAAGACCATGGGTATAGAAAAAAGTCTAAAACACGTTTTGCATTTTCCGAGTTAATATATTTTTTCTATAAATTTTTAAGATAAATTCTATTTTGGGATTTAATTGCATATTTTTTCAAAAATATTTGATTTTTAATGATTTTCTTGATAGTCTATTGAACTCTCGGACTACTATAATGTAATGTACTTCCTCTGCTCTAAAATAGTTGACATTTTAGGTCTGTATACGGAAACTAAGGAGTGAGAAGGTGTGGTGCAAAAACATAACAATGAGAGAAATAGAGATGCACTAGAAATAGAAAAAAAGTGTATTGACAAAATAAATTTACATTGAAAATAAAATAAACAAGTATTTTGGAACAAAATTTAAACCATATAAAGTTAAGTATTTTAGGATGGAATGGACAGCTATGTAGCCAAAATTGCTATCAAAATTTTTCCTTTCAAAATTGAAGAACTTTAAAAAAAATTGAAGAACTTTCAAATAAGAAGAAAACTTCGGCAAAATTTAGTGGAGATATGGAACTTGTTCATGATACACTTGGAATTTTCCTGACAAATGCAGGCCCAGTACCTGACAAGCGACCCCGGGTACATGGGCTGCAAGAACCCGGGATGCGGGAAGCGCGACGCGTCCGGCGCCTGCAAGGCCCGCACCTGCGCCGCCACGCTCACCTTCCACGTCGTCAACTTCCGCACCGATGTCGAGTTCGTGCTCTTCTCCGGCGGCTTCAAGACGCCGTGCCTCCTCAAGCGGTCCGGCGTGCTCCGCTTCGCCAACCCCGCCAGCCCGCTCTACGGCCACCTCTCCAGCACCGACTCCAAGGCCACCTCGGTGAGCAAGAGCCATTCGATTCGATTCGATTCGATTCCACTGTTGCTCTCTGCAACAGCTGAATAGCAAACCTTATCTCCTGGGCGTTTCTTGTCATAGATGAAGCTGACCTGGGTGAGTGGAGACGGGAATCCGCAGCAAGTGCAGTATGGAGACGGAAAGTCAGCTACTTCTGAAGTCGCAACGTTCACGCAGGATGATATGTGCAGTGAGTAATCCATATGTTATATTATACTACCTTATTATCCTCTGAGAATGGAACTGCAAAATGAAATGCCATGTCGCCGTTTCTGATTCCTAGTTTCCTCGGACAAAATTGCAGGTGTCATTGTGCTGCCGAGCCCTGCAAAGGATTTCGGCTGGCATGACCCCGGCTACATCCACTCGGCCGTCATGACTGGGCTACAGCCATCTCAGTCCTACACTTACCGCTACGGAAGGTAGAGCGTGAATTCTCGTGTGGCTACAACCATGACTGGACAAACTTGACCAAGGTCCTTAAAAAAAATGATCTACAATTAGTGGCTTTCTTATTTGTACAGTGATTCTGTGGGCTGGAGTGACAAAGTTAAGTTCAAAACTCCACCAGCTGCTGGTTCAGATGAGCTATCCTTTGTGATCTATGGTGATATGGGAAAGGCTCCACTGGACCCATCGGTGGAACACTACATTCAGGTAGATCGAAATTTTACTTTTTAAGTGAACTAGTAGGATCTGCCGTTTATTTTAATCAATAGAGGCGATGTTAAGGTAGATCAAAAATCAGTGTTGATGCAAACTGCTCTAACACTGGATCTTTCTGCAAAGACTGCATTCTCGTATGACATGCTATGTTTGTATTAAATTTGGGAAAAAATGAACTGGGTCTGGTTCTAATGGTATGGGGTGCTATTGCAGCCTGGATCGGTTTCTGTGACCAAGGCAGTGGCTAAAGAGATGCAAACAGGAAACGTGGACTCCATTTTCCATATAGGAGACATCAGCTACGCCACAGGATTCCTGGTCGAGTGGGACTTCTTCCTTAACCTCATCACGCCACTCGCCTCTCAAGTTTCCTACATGACAGCTATTGGTAATCACGAAAGGTGACTTTCTTTATTCAGATTCTTGCTGTTCCAGTGCAATTTTCAGTAATAGTGAATTTACACGGCGACATAAATAAATATATAAGCACAATTACTATCATGAACTGACAATGTCTTCCACAGGGATTACGCGGACTCTGGATCTGTGTATGTGACTCCTGATTCAGGGGGTGAATGTGGAGTCGCCTACGAATCATATTTCCCTATGCCTGCTGTTAGCAAGGATAAGCCATGGTATTCTATAGAGCAAGGGACTGTTCACTTCATTGTGATGTCCACTGAGCATGAGTGGTCAGAGAAGTCAGAGCAGGTATGATCTGTACATTTTGTACTTCCATTTTAAGTCTTGGAAACACAAAAACCTTCTCTGAATTTTTTTTTTGTTTGAGCAGTATAATTGGATGGATGAAGATTTGTCATCGGTTGATAGATCAAGAACACCATGGGTGATATTCATTGGGTGAGTGAATTACTCATTTCTTTCCTGACAATAGCCTGGCCAAAGACTAATCAGGTGGGGAAAGAAAGGCTGCAGCATGAGACCAGACCTTTTTTTTTCGAAAGGAGCGGCAAAAGATTTGCCGCTTTTTTTATATTAGACGATGACCAGACCTTTTTTTCCTTGGATTATTTATGTTGTATACTCTGGATTCTGTTCTGCAAGATACAAGAAATAACAGTTGGCATTTCATTGATTATTGCAGGCATAGACCGATGTATTCCTCCCATGGTGGTATAATTCCCAACGTGGATTCCAACTTTGTTGCCTCTGTTGAGCCACTTCTCTTCAACTACAAGGTAAGAAATCACGCTAAAAATTCAGAAAATTAGAACGGAACCATGCCAGATTATTCCTGAGAAAAATGACAATATTCTGCCTATAATGACATGTTTGGGTTCTGCGGTGAGTAGGTGGATTTGGTTTTCTTTGGCCATGTACACAACTATGAGAGGACCTGTGCGGTATACCAGGGCAATTGCAAAGGGATGCCAACGAAGAACAAAAGCGGAATTGACGTCTATGACAACAGCAACTATACCGCACCTGTTCATGTGATTGTTGGAGCAGGAGGGTTCAGCTTGGACAGCTTTCCTAACAATGTAAGACTCATGGTAACAATTAACCAGTCTTGTATGTTGAAAGCAGGCACTTCAGAATCTTGAAGTCGTAGCACAACCATAATCTTCAACTTCTCCTAGTCATGTGTGGTTCTCTTAGTGTTTTAGCATTCAACATTTAATATAAACTTTCCCTACCAAATGCCCTCTAGTAAGGATTCCGATGTGCTACCACTAGTGGTATTGTTTTATTACTTTAAAACCCTAGGAGAACTCCACGATTTTGGTAGTGTAGGGTGTTAACAATGATTCAGTTAATGTTCGGAATCAAGAGAAGATTTGGATTTGATTATCTTGAATGATGTTTATATATGCTCGTTAATATTATTTTCCCATTATCTGAATATTTAGGCGGAGGCCTGGAGCTTATCAAGGGTTTCAGAGTTCGGATATGGCAAGGTGCATGCTACAAGAACCGATATGCTGGTTCAGGTGAGTTCCTCCATGTGTTGTGTTTCCGTCCCTCTATTGAAGCATATTTATAAGTACGCCCAACATTGAAGTGGTTGAATTAATAAAATGCCACAGTTAAGCATTAACACTACTAACTCCCAGATAATGTGAAAAAGGAAAGACCACTTTATTGTTTTAAAATGGTTCTGCATTTTGCATTGAAGTCTGAATAATTGTTAACCTCTTTTATTCAGTTTGTAAACTCAAGTTCGATGGAAGTACGAGACCAATTTAGGATCACGAAGGGAGCTTCGGTAAACAAGACACCGAGCCTGATAATTCAATAACAGCTGCTGCTCGCAACAGAAAGAGGATTTAGCTGGACATATTCTCCCCTTTTTTGGAAGAAGAACATTATTTATTTTTCTGTACTGTAAATAGGTGCTAAATATCATATTATTGTATATCCTACAGATACTTGTGTATCTACAACATTTACATAAATAGACGATCCTTTTAAATTAGTCCCCTACCAGTTCATCTGCTTGTGTGAGAGGATACATAAGGTTTAATAAAAAAGAAATTTGCATATTTTTTCTTCTTATTTTTATTTCCTAACACAATAGTTATAATAGATACATTATAGTCTCTACTCTCTATCTAGTTTTATTTTTAATCTTATTAATTGTTCTAGATTTTTAAATTGAATATTTGTGCTTATTATATATTTTAAATTACCTATCTTGTGCTTGTCACTAAAAATGCTTATATTAAATTACTTATTTTTAAAATATTATTAATTGTTGTAACTTTTTTATGCTCAAGTTAATTTGAAACTGTCGTGCTTATTATATGTTTCATTAGCATTCATTTTGTAGTTCTCAAAATAAAAATGTAGGTCATAGACCATAGTCTTATAAGTACTAAGATACCATAAACAAGTCATTTAAAACCTGACTCATGTTGCTTGAGGTCGGTGGTAAAGCTTAGGGTGAGATTTAGAATGAAGTAATTATGCTAATCTCATGAGAATATTAATATTTAAGTTGTTATTTCGAATGAATCTCAAAGGCCAGTATGATATAGCCACTGAGGCAATCTTTCTTTGCTGCATTTGAAACTTCTTTCCGTGACTAAATCCTCTAGGCTAAGATATACCGCTAACAAAAAATATATTGTTAATTCAATAATACAAAACAGAAGAAAAAAAGATGAAACTACAATTTTGGCGCGGCATCAATTTTACTGTCAAAGTGGTTACTATCTGTAGAATCTTTTACCGCTCAAACTCTCATAAGTATAGAAGCTCTAGATATTTGATGAAGAAGATTCTCATTTTTCTTTAAACAATGAAACTATTATATGTTGATCGAGTGGTTCTTACTTTCTTTCCTATTCTACACATAGATTTTTTTTAGATTACACAATACAACGCAGACGCTCACAATACGCACGCACACTCACCCCTATAAACACACGTACGCAAATCCTACCCCTATCCCTATGAGCACCTTCGAAGGATTGAGCACCCGGCAGATCTGGAGATTCTCGAAGTCACCACAGGCGCCTCGTCGTCGACGGGAACGTCGCTTACCACTTAATGCATAACGCCGGTAAATCTTTGGGAAAATCCCAGGAAAAGGTACGAGCACCAGGATTTGAACCCTGGTGTGTAGCGTCCCACTGGACCGTCATACAATTGGACTACAAGCCAGTTCGCTATTCTACACATAGATTTTGCTTTCACTTAATCTTCACCCTCTTCTCCATTTCTCGAAAGGCCACCACTCATCCATCTCCGGTTGGATTGTGCATCTTTGGAGTTTCAAAGGGAAGACATGTGGCGATGTGGGGGGAAGGTCATATTGGTGGTAGTCTCGTAGAGGCAGTTGGTGGGTTTAAGGATGTTAATGGTTCCGGTTGGGGGATGAGTGGAGTAAGCTAGGGCGAGATAGTGAAGATCACAATACAATAACAATTGGATCTATATGTAACGGTCAAAAATATTTTTTTTTGAGGAAACGGTCAAAAATATTGTTAGCTTGACATGTAGAGGAGAGGGTGAGACATTGAAGTGACAATACAATAACAGTGTTGAGAGGGTAAAATGCCGGTGTGTGCATATGGACCCTTTGAAAATTAGCTACATATTCTTAATATCACACTCTAGTATAAAAATGCGAGTGTGACACCCTATGGATACCATTCATTTAATATGTAGAAATAATTATATTATGCTCAGTATCATGGTATTTTTTCTTGCTTTTCAAAGTTAATTACAGTATTTTTTAACCCTTTGTGAAAGAATTGTCCACATGGATGCGCCACCTGTAGAATTAATCTAAGTCAAACTATTTTAAGTTAACTAACTAATTTATAGAAAAAACACTAATATTTATGTAACGGTCAAAAATATCTTTTTATAATAATTATTTAAATGTTATAATAAATGATGTTAATCCTTCTATGAAGTCACACGGGGGAGAGGGGTCCATATATATAGTCTCCTAAACGGCGGGAGCCGCATCTGCGCCTCCTCGATCGATCTCCCGGTGCTTACATTTTGCGCGGCCGTAGCCACACGGGCGCGTGCATACGTTGCGACGATATGGGTCGTCTATCCGGCTCCGGCGTCGCGTTGCTCGTGTTCCTCGGCCTCTGCTTCGCCGCCGTGTCCAGCTGGACGCCACCGCCGCCGGAGATGCTGCACGAGAGCCTCGCGGGGAAGTCGGAGTTCAGGACGGTGAACAGGAGGAGGCTGGTCACGTGCTCGAACCCTGGCCCCTACCTATCGATCAACGTCAGCACCGGCGGGTTCCCGCTCCCCGACGAGGCGTTCGTCACGGTGACCGTGGCCGGCGTCCTCAGGCCCGACGCCGACGACTGGGTCGCCATGATCACGCCTTCCAACTACTCGCGGTAAATTTGGAAACAAGTTGTTAGCAATATTTTTGACTGACTGCTACGTAGCTGTTTCGATAACGGGTCGTCCGATCTCTCCGGGAATTGTTGCATGCGCATGCAGTAGTGTCGCCGAATGCCATTTGAGTGGTGTTAACTACATCCAGACCGGCGATCTAGCGCATCTCCCGCTTCTGTGCCACTACCCTGTCAAGGCAAGTTTTTCGGTCTTCTGTTTTTCGCTGGTTCATCTGCCACGAATTGTTATACAAACTTCTTTCTCCCATGTTCAAGTCGTTTTCTCTTCATTAAGAGATTGCTGAGTTTACGAAAAGGAAGCTCTAGGTGGTTAGTATTTGATCATAGCGACATTTTTCGGTACCCAATGCAACATGTCTCACAAGAATGGGCATCCATGATGAATGAAGCAAGTCTAAGCTAGCGTGCAAACATTGGCCACCGTATGGTTTGGTACACTGCCATCACATGCATGTCGTGCGTTGCATGGTTCAAATGGGCAAGCTGTGTAGTTGGAACTTCGAAAGTACTCTTCTACTATTAATAGAATCATCTTCTTTTTTTTAAGGTTAGTGGTAGAATCATGGAATGTTGCCGTGTTGGCAGCATTCCCTGATCTTCAAGGCCGTTCCAAATAATGGGCCAAATTATACATGGGCTGCCAACGACGGCAAGTTTCGGGTCGAACTGAGATTGGAGCTATTTATATTGTGCGTGCAGGCCCAGTACTTGAAGAGCGACCCTGGCTACCTGGACTGCAAGACCGCGGCGTGCCAGAAGCGCAACGCGTCGGGCGGCTGCTGCCTCCGCACCTGCGCCGCCACGCTCACCTTCCACGTCGTCAACTTCCGCACCGATGTCGAGTTCGTGCTCTTCACCGGCGGCTTCCGGACGCCGTGCCTCATCAAGCGGTCCGGCGCGCTCCAGTTCGCCAACCCCGCCAGCCCGCTCTACGGCCACCTCTCCAGCACCGACTCCACGGCCACATCGGTGAGCAGTCGTCCCGTCCCCCCTGTTGTTTCCTCGTTCATTCTACGGCGATTTTCTGCAATAGCAGCAGCTTTACGGCACTGTGTTGTATCTGAGCGCTGCATTGGGTGTTGCCAGATGAGGCTTACCTGGGTGAGCGGTGACCGGAGGCCGCAGCAGGTTCAGTACGGAGTGGGCAAGTCTGCTACCTCTCAAGTGGCAACGTTCACGCAGAATGATATGTGCAGTAAGTTGTGATCGTCCGTTTATCAGAGAGCAGACGTTATTGGGGAAAATGTGACGGTGTTTGATTCTGGAATTTGCTTCTGCAAACTTGTCTCCGTGCAGGTGTCCCCTTGATACCAAGCCCTGCCAAGGATTTCGGGTGGCATGACCCTGGCTACATCCACACGGCCGTCATGACCGGGCTCCAGCCTTCTCAGTCCTACACCTACCGTTACGGAAGGTAAAATCCTCTTGTGACTAAGATCCTTCCAAACAACTGATCAGCGACTAACGCTTCAGAATTAGAAAATGCCATGGATGTTACTGTTAGTAAGGTTTTTTTACTTTAAAATGTCAGCCAATTCTGCAGTAACGTTCTGGCAACCAAAGGAGATGGATGTTTCATGTGTTCACTCAGCTTTTGAGTTTGTGCTTGTGCAGTGATTCTGTGGGTTGGAGTGGCACAAACAAATTCAGAATGCCACCAGCTGCGGGCTCACCCGAGACATCATTTGTGATCTATGGTGACATGGGGAAGGCTCCGCTGGACCCATCAGTGGAACACTACATTCAGGTAGACCACATTGTTGCCTCGAGCAACAATCGCTTAACTCTGGTTTTTGTACTCAGATTGTAACATTCTTTCTGAGGTGTTCTGATTGATTAATTCCGAAGTTACGAATTTATGTAAGTAGCAATTCTCACAGCATGCCTTTGCAGCCTGGATCGATTCCTGTGGCCAAGGCTGTAGCTAAAGAAATCCAGACAGGAAAGGTCGATTCAGTCTTCCACATAGGAGACATAAGCTATGCTACGGGCTTTCTGGTTGAATGGGACTTCTTCCTAAACCTCATAGAACCAGTTGCTTCTCGAGTTCCCTACATGACCGCTATTGGTAATCACGAAAGGTAACTGCTACTTTTAAAATCTTATGCTTGCAGTGTAAATGTATTCTGAACAGTTTATTTGCGTCGTGAAATGCACCATTGTTGACCACGAACTTTGCTATTGGTAATCACGAAAGGTAACTGCTACTTTTAAAATCTTATGCTTGCAGTGTAAATGTATTCTGAACAGTTTATTTACGTCGTGAAATGCACCATCGTTGACCACGAACTTGCGTTGTCTTCCTCAGGGATTACGCAGAGTCTGGTTCTGTATATGGGACCCCAGATTCAGGTGGCGAATGTGGAGTTGCATATGAGTCATATTTCCACATGCCAGGTGTCAGTAAGGATAAGCCATGGTATTCAATTGAGCAAGGGAGCGTTCACTTCATCGTGATGTCAACTGAGCATAAGTGGTCAAAGACGTCAGAGCAGGTGTACAATCAATTGGAACTTTTCATGTATTGTTCAGACTTACAAATATATGTATTGTTTCTCTGAAAAGTTTGCTGTTTGAATAGCTCAAATGGATGAATCAAGATTTGTCATCAGTCAATAGATCGAGGACACCATGGGTAATTTTCATTGGGTGAGTTCCGTTACATAAGCAGTTAAGCACGTTTGTTTTGAAGCAGCTTCTAGCTTGCCTATGGACAGATCATGCCGATCCAGTAAATTACAAACCTAAGTTCTTTCGTTTTATACTTAGTCTCTCTTGATTGTGTAGTATGTGCTATTCAGATACAAGAAACAGAATCACCATACTTCAATGAAAATTGCAGGCATAGACCGATGTATTCATCCCATGTCGGAATACCAGCTGACGCAGATCCAAATTTTGTGACCTCCGTTGAGCCACTCTTGCTCAAGTACCAGGTAAGAAATCACACTTGAAAACTGAAACTTAACTACATCAGGCTGGTATGAAAAGAAATGACTAGCTGATCTGAATATGCTAACCGTAATACCATGTTTTGGTTTTTGGGTGAGTAGGTGGATTTGGTTTTCTTTGGCCATGTACACAACTATGAGAGGACTTGTGCAGTATACCGGAGCATATGCAAAGGCAAGCCAAAGAAGGATGCAAGTGGAATTGATACTTATGACAACAGCAATTATACTGCGCCTGTTCATGCCATTGTTGGAGCTGGAGGGTTTAGCCTGGACAAGTTCCCTAAGACTGTGGTAAGAATTATAGTAAAAGTCTTTTGTAGTCCAAAGCAAGTAGTGCATGAGCTTGAAGAAGTATGATATACATGAGATTTCCTCAGTGAACATTAAGATTTGAGTTTTTAAGTTTATAACTATAAATTGATATCCAATACTATACATGCTTGTTAACAATCTTGCCTTGATTTCCAAATAATCAGTTGAACAAGTGGAGCTTATCAAGAGTTTCAGAGTTCGGGTACGCCAGGGTGCATGCCACAAGAGGCGATATGCTGGTTCAGGTCAGTTTTTGTATTTTCCTTTCCTTTTTCTCATTGTTTTCTATCTTCTCACATGTTTAGTTGAAATAGTACTTCAGAGATTAAAGTAGCATTAAATAACAAAAAATCCAGAAAATTCTGAAAAAACGCCATTTTGGCATTTCTCCTGAACATTTGTTACTCTGTTTTCTTCAGTTTGTAAGCTCAAGTACGATGGTGGTTCTGGACCAATTTAGAATTGTGAAGCCAGATCCGGCAAGGAGGCTACGGAACCAGCCAGTTCAACGATAGCTGCAGTTTATGGAAAAGAAGATGAAAGTGTAGCTACTTATATTTTTTTATGCTATAAAAATGGCACTGAATGACACATAAGCGCATTGTCTAATTAAGTTCTATAGTTTTTTTTAGTAAGGCCTTGTTTAGTTCCAGAATTTTTTCCCAAATTCCACTATGCAAAAAGAAGATTTTCCGTCACATAAAAATGTCGACACATGTATGGAGTACTAAATGTAGATGAAATCAAAAACTAATTGCACAGTTTTATTGTACTTCATGAGACGAATCTTTTAAATCCAATTAATCAAAATTTGGATAATATTTCACAAATACAAACGAAATTGCTACAGTGCGTTACAGTGTCAAAACTCTCAACTTTAGGCTCCTAGAATTGGGAACTAAACAAGGCCTAAGTTCTGTAGTTATCTGTTTAGTGGATGGTGACGACTGATTCCTGGCTGGAACGCTTCCCGGTGGTGGTTGGCCCGTATAAAGTACAGCACAGTTCCTGGCCGGAACTCTATTTACTTCTTTTTCTGAAAGCGTTCAATGCACGTATCTCATTAAGGGTAAATAGAGTTGTTTTACATTCAGCAATTCAATAGGCGAATGCGTCACTGCCGTCCTGCGACTAACACCGCTCGGCGCTTGCCACCATTCACCCTCTAAACCCAACTGTTACTAGCAAAGTCTTTCTTATAGAAGTCCCTTTGATTTGATCGCTGCGTTTTATTTTCGTCGTGCCTTTGATCTACAATTACAAATATTTCATTTGACATAAGAGGTTTCTGGATCAGCAAATTACAAATATTTTTGGCGGCTAGGGATGCAAGTTCTAGTGGCTTTGGGTCATTCGTTCCAAAAACTTGCTCAAATAAATCAGAACGGCATTTGATGTAATTCGAATGAGGGGAGAAATGATATCTACTACTTAGCTAACTCAGAAAATACAATTGGATACCCACTTAGATCCTTTCGTGGCAATGGTTACGTGCGCATATAGTAAAGCCGGACACAATTCATGTACTGATCGTCACCGTCGCACAGTTACAATACGCTTTAACTCTTTTTTTCGCCACAGTTATAATTTAAACATTTTATTTTTACATACCCCAGGACAGACACGCATACACTTACATCATATATAGATGCACACTCATCACAGGTGTCTCTATATCGATGAGCACGAGAAAAAATATGAGCACAAAGTTGATGACTTGAACTTAATAGGCATGTTCCATCGTAAGGAACTTAATTAGCTGACCTTCGCACAGTCTGCAATCATCGAAAATAGGGCATAAAATTTGTTTCGACATCAAGTATACGCTAAACCACTACGGCAACATCTAAGCTCTTACATAATATACGCCCACACAATTCTAATGTTCAGCTGCGCTGACAAAGAAAATGAAGCGAAAGCTACATCATGTCCCTGGAGTGAACTGTTTTTTTTTTTTTTTTTTTTTTTTGAAAGATCGGAGTGAACTGAATTCAGTGAAGGAATCGACATACGCCTTGTAACTATAGCAGATCTTCCATCATCTAGATGCCATTTAGTATCTTTTTGTGTTCGGAGTTACAACGATGAGTTAGTGTCAATTTCGTTCTGGGATTTAATTTGGACAGGTCACAGGTGACGTATTATTACTTTTCTGTGAATGGTGGATAACTCAACACTTTCTGAGAGAACGGAACATTCAATTTCAGAATATTTAGAATATGCTGGCTGGACCCATATGGAATTAGTTACCGTACTAGCATGCTCGATGGGGATATACCAAGGTTGTAGTATTGTATAGCGTCCAGACTCGAGTCAATCGTGATCATCGACGATTTTTCTACATACCTCCGACCTGTGCTTTGCAGTCACAGACAGGACAGATGAACTTAGCGGCATCTGCGACGCAAAAAACCATGGTACTTTGTCTTGTTACACGGACCATGGTGCCTACAAAAGCCCAGCCATCCCCATTCGGCAAAACAGCACACCAAGCTAGTTACAAAGTGAGCAGCAGCACCACACCAGAAGCAATGGCAAGGCTGTTCCTGGCTTGCATGGTTCTGCTTGGCCTCGCAATGGCCGCCGCGGCAGTGAGGCCGGCGACGACGACGACGCCGGTCGACGCCGTGCCGCTGGACGACTGCAGCAATGACGTGCAGGGCCTGATAAGCAACTGCCAGTCCTTCGTTATGCCCCCGGATAATCCCAAGATCCCGCCGTCGTCGGATTGCTGCAGCGTGATCCAGAGTGCGAACATACCGTGCCTCTGCGCCATGGTCACCCCGACGGTGGAGGCGATCATCTCCATGGACAAGGTCGTCTATGTCGCCAGCACCTGCGGCAGGCCCCTTCAGCCTGGCTCCAACTGTGGAAGTAAGTAGCCTACTGTTACTGTACCTGTACGTGTGTGTAATATAATAGTAAAAAGCTTATATACCACATCTGACTTGAGATTGGTGTGCTTGTTTCTTTTCTAGGCTATCACGTTCCTGGCGCACTTGCTTAATGCTCTTGTATGGATCCACTACTATGTCGAACATCGGTGCTATTTTGGGCATTTTCTCTTTTCTAGTTTAAGCTTATTTTGAGCATTGTCGAAAAGCAACTGGCTTATCGACCAGCTGAACAAGTGGTCAAGTGTTGGGTACATCCACTGTGCCTTCAGCGAAGAGACTTGGTCTGTATGTCAGACTGTCTCCTAAATAAATTTGTACGCGTTGCATTTACTTATATTATATTATGTACTATGTACTTTGTTTCCTGTTATTTTTATTTAATAAAATCTTGTAGGGTGAAAATCCCTCCAGTTTTATATATATAAAAAAAAAGAAGCAGTGATCCTGGCCCTCTATTTCTCTATCTTGTTTTTTTTTTATTATCCTCTTTGCTATCTCTAATTCTAATAATATTATAAAGACAAGAAGGTTTCTTGGTCTATCATTGTCAAAACCGCCTGAGGATATGACCGATGCAATCTCTCTCGATCCCCCATTAGTTAAAGTAGCCTATCAAAAACTGTGTGATAGTCGATTCTAAAATGAGTTAGAATACAAAGAGTTTCCATGGTTCGGAACTTGTGCGTGTACTCATATGAGTCAGTGTCGAGTGTACAACCATGTTGCAGAGTCTGATCCCAAAACGAATTCTAGGATTGTGCTTGGGGTTGTCTTGCTGGCTATGGTCTCCCCCTCTCCCGTCCTTGCACCCCTCCTCCTTTGGGTCGTGCTGTCGTGCTCCCTCAAATTGCTTGCCAAAACCTGCTTGCTGATTGGGATGCATCTGCGGAGGAGGTGGGTTAGGGAAGAAACCATATGACAGTGGCGGTGGCTAACCATAGAACGGAGGTTGCGGCGGTGGTAGGAAGTGTTGGGGGTTCTAGCCACCTCCACCCCAGCCCCCATCATCCTCCGGATGCGGCCTCACACCCCTTCCTCTTCATCGACCAGCCATCGCCTTCTTCACCACCTAAGCAAAACTCTTCCTCTTCTCGTCTTCCCAGAACACCTCTGCAAAGTTGAGTTTGAGAGGTGGCTCGATCCAGGAACCCCTTTCTCTGACCGGGTAGCAGTTAGTAGGGCTGAAGGATTTGGCTCTCCATAGATCGACCAAATTCCCCTCCTTTACCCTAACCCTAGGTCGAGAGGAACGGGAAGGGGAGGGATGCGAATCGGGGATACACTACAATTATCCCCAAAAGCTCTGGATGTCATCCTCTCCCACTTCGGGTTGTAGGGTTCGGATCTTTCACCTGCACGAATTCGACTCCGCCATGACCACAGCCTCGCCACCTGCGCGCTCCTGGCTACGCCACGTCTTTCCTTCCACAACGAGAGGCTGGCGGGCGGGCCCTTGCGCTCAGAAGCCCTCCTGAGATGTGATAGACCACCACGCTCACGGACATCACCACAAAAGCTTACATATATGAATGCACATTCATCACAAACATGGCTCCATCTACGAGCATGAGGGAAGATATGACCAACAAGTCGATGACTTGAACCCATTAACTTGTTCCAACTGAACCTAAGCGCTGAGCAATGCTGAGGTGCACCCCGAGTGCACCCTGCTCTAGTGCACCCCTATAGTGGATGATTGACACGTGTACATGCAACAAAATCCTACGTCTTGTAAAATTCGAAACACCTAAATCACGGCATGTTGTCATTGACTTTCTAAATTTAACCTCCATACATGTTGTCTGTTATCCATAGGATATATATAGGATATATTGTTATGGCACGTGTCAATCATCCACCGTGGGGGTGCACCGGAGCTGGATGCACCTAGATGCACCCAATTAAATTCCCACAAATATACTCAACCAATGAAAGGAGGGCAGTAAAATTTGTTTCGACATCAAGTATGCTAAACCATTACGGCAAGTCGGCAGCATCTAAGCTCTGCATAATATACGCCAACACAGTTCGACTGCCCAGCTGCGCTGACAAATTTAAGAAAATCAATTCGCGCATAAGCGTGTTTTCGTAAAAAAAAACAAATTTAAGAAAATGAAGTGAAAGGTACATCATGCCCCTGGTACCTGGAGTGAACTGAATTCAGTGAATGAATCGGCATATACTGCTCCTTGTAAATGTTGGATATTTAGTCATTTTACACCATGCATTAATCCGTAAATACGATAAGCAAAATACTAACTCAAGTATAATGCAAGCGACTGCTTCATATGTGCTACTGATATTACTAGCATAGCTAAACATGCCTATTATTACAGCAGCAACAACATAAAGCATAACAGTAGCATTAAGTGGTTTCGGTTTATACCCCAGCGTGGCACTTCCGGTACCCGCGGATAGTGAACCACTCGCGTCCATGTCTTCGCCGCTGCCTACGACGGTGTTGTTGTCGATGACGTCGTCGTCAACAGCAGCAGGAGTCCGCCTAGTGCTCACAGGCATAGCCCGCAAGCGTGGAACAGCAGCAGCAGTCGCGCCTGTACGGCGCTCCCCAAAAACTTGATTTCCCGCCTACCCGAGCAGGTACGCTTGACGGGAGAAGTTTCGGAGGCCTGCTACCAGAAACCTCTGTGCGCGCAGAGGCTCTGGTCGGAGATGCAGCAAAGCAACTCGAGCTCAGGAAGAAAGGTGGCTGTGGCAGAACCTTCTAAATAATATGGCCCACATGCATTTATCATTGTCTTAACAGACTTCTGATAGCAATGCATGTGTGCCATAAGACTTAAAAAGGATCTGTCGGGTAGATTCCCGAAACTTCCACGATTCTCCAAGCAGGATCAATCATTATAAAGAGACATTGCAGTATTACAACAATTTATTTAAATAATATACATCAGAGTAAAATAGCGGAAGGATTACAATAACATAGGTTTACAAAGCATTTGATTCAAAACTTACAAACCATATGTTTAATTATTACAAACCATAATAGTAGTGGAGTAGCGGTAGATAGCTTAATTACACAACCAGACGATGAGCTCTGCCCAAGAGCCAAACACTCTACTTGTCATCACTCTCCGCAACGACCGTCATACACGGGATGCGTGCAAACCCGCTCCCGATGCTCACCCGCAACAAGGGTTCAACAAACCCCGAGTACAAAAGTACTCAACAAGACTAACCCGACGAAAAAGAGGGGTGAAGACTAAGAAATGCAGGTCGAGGGACAAGGTAAGGCTTGCAAGAATCAATATTTTTGCGTAAAAGCTTTTGAAAAACCAAGTTGTAAATTAACGGCTCTCTTGCCTTAGCTCAAGCTGATCAAATAACACCAATTAATACATAATCATTAATTAAGTAGTTACTACGATGATGAACACCGATCGAGTCTCCTTCTCCGAGAAGCACGGCGATTCGAATCCATTTATACCCAGCTGGGACCTAGATCACTGATATACCGGAGACTCTAACTCCGCTGCATACCAGATCACATGATATACCGGGACAACAACCACAGCCATATATCAACCACAACACCCAGTGTGTGGATTTTCTAGGGTCTCGATATCACCAGTTCACCAACGGACGGTCCTTAGGGCATCAACAGACGGAAACACTACTGAGAGGGACTCCTTTCCCAATGCAAGTTAGCCGTCGGACTCAAATTAATTACTAACAAAGTGATTCCAACAATAAAAGCCATTCTCATCTTTTTCATTCTTGACATTTTAAAAACATAACTAAATAAGCGGGGCTAAGCAATTCTACGCACTTTCTTAAACGGGTAATGAGGAATACGGAAATAAGACAGGTAATGCAATTGGTGGGTTTCACTCAACTCCTAGCCTTTAATGCAACAACTCAAAGCTGAGAGATAAAAACTTTATAAAATCAAGGTAAAGGTTTAATGCATCCGGGGCTTGCCTTGGTACTCGGGGTAGACGATCTCTGGCTCTGGATTAACACCTGGCTCCGGAGTCTGCTCCTCTTTGATCTCTGATTTGACAACGTTAAGCTCTCCGTTAACGAAAGCTACTCGATAATAACATGATATGATTTAACATGATGAAATAGTAACACATGATGCTTGAAGAACGTATAAATCAATCAATAAATTGAGTACAACTTTCCTTCACGAGAACGTCGCAACTAACGAAACTATCTAATAAAATAAATAAGTAGAAATAAATAATAAAACAAAATTTGTCAAAACAATTCCAAAAAAATAAACTTAACTCCTCAGGCCCGAGAAGGCTACAAAATAAATTTCATGATTTTTGGAACAATAAATAAATAACTAAAAATCAAAGAAGACTCATTTTTCAATTAAAAGAGCTAATTTTTGAACATAGCAAAAGTACTCAAAATAAATATTTTAAATTTTTCCTAGATAAAGAACACCATAAAGAACTTCTACAAAAATTTTCAGGATTTTTGGGGCTATAAACATTTCTCCATGAAAATAACAAATTGCATTACTATTCATCAAGACATAAAAGAATAAAACTAAAAGAAAAAGAAAAAGGTGACCTGGCCGAATTCGGCCCACTGGCCCAGCCGGCCCAGTCCGCCTTGGCGCGCGGGGAATCGGCCCGGCCTGGCTGCGCAAGCAGGCCAACCCACTAGCACAGCGCAGCCGGCCGTGAGCGAAGGCGGCAGCCGGCCCACTCGGCTCGGCCGAGGCTTCGGGCCTGTGCGGTTTTGCAAAAACGTCCCTGGAGTTTTACAAATTAGCAAACTGGCCCAGTCCACTATTCACTGAGTCACGCGACTTTACACCAAGCACCCTGGGTTTCTTCTAATTCTCCGAGTGTGGTCCCCGCGAGCTCCAACAGGCTCCCTGTGCACTCCAACAGGCCCCGGCGAGATCGGAAGCGACGGGGATGGTGACCGGGCGCACTCCGACTGGCAAGATCGTGTCACAGCGATACCCTGTGCACCAAATTGGAAACCAAGGAGCGCATGAGCTGCAGCACATCAAGGCAAACACGACCATGTGGAAAATGAAGGAAATTAACCAACGACGGTGGTGCAATCGCGGGGCAACTCCACGGCGGCTCCGATGACCGGCGGGAAGAAGATGACGGATTGACGGTGCTCTAAGCAGAATGGGAGGTCATGATCTTGCTCTATGGATGCACAAGGACGTGGCGAAGCTAGCGGTGCAGTCAATTTGGCCGGAGAATGAACACAATCGACGGTGAGGGGTGGCGGGTCTCAAGCTTGGCAATGGCGGCCGGCGGTTGAAGGAAGAAGAAGGAGGAAAAGCGGGGTTGGCTTCTCTATTTAAGGGATGATGGCGTCCCATGGATGGACGACACGATGACGAAGAAGCTGCGCGCGTCAAGGCGAGCTGGCGACGGCGCGGCAGGGCGGCATGGGCGCCGGCGGCCACCGCGACGGGAGGAACAGGGAGGAGAGATGAATGTGATGACGTCATCAAATACTGTAGCACAGAGACAGCTCAAAAGATTTGAAAATATCTCAAATTTTAAATAGAATCTGGGAAAACGCCAAAAGTAAAGTCCCCTTGATTTTTCCTACTCTACAACTTTGTCAAAAGGAGCATTTTGAAATTCTGAACAGAATTTTGAATTTTGAATCAAATTTGAAAATGAAAGCTTTAACCTAGAACAAACAATTGAAATATCTTTTGATTTTTCAATACAACTTGAAAATCTCCAAAAACATAAAATACTCAACTTTTCAAACTAAACATTTTCTCTATAAACAACTTTTCAAGATTTTGCATAGTTTTTGAAATCCAGTTTAAAAACCAAAGGGGGACAATTGTCGGAGAACGATATTTTCAAAATATTTTGAATTTCTCTAAGGAAACTTGAAAAACTTTGAAAAGCAAGTTTGATGCTCTCATCAAGACGCTCAATAAAGCTTTTTGGACCAACCCCAAATTCTCTATGGATTTTGAATTACCCAAAAGAGGGTGAAACGGGGTTTTCGGTAACTCAAAGTTTACACAGAAGAGCACAATCAACCTATAAATTTAAACTCATTTTAGTTGATGCACATCAAGGTGAACCTAATCATGGATGCTTTGCGATGCATTATGATGACATGGCATGTTTTAGTTAATTAAACACCAGAGGTGTTACAGTCCTTCCCCCTTAAAGAAATCTCGCCCCGAGATTTAAAGCCTTGGGTTGAGTAATGGAAAAGAAAATGTGTCAAGGAAACACACTTCAACTAAGGACATAAGGAAAAGGGTTTTTACCTCTCACACTAGATTAGTTATAACTCATAGAGGGAATTATAACTTAGATAGAAGCATAGAATTCCGGAAAGTTTTCCAACAGATAATCTTCCGTCTCCCAAGTAGCTTCTTCCTCAGAATGTTTATTCCACTGTATCTTGTACCACTTAATTGTCCTGCTTCTAGTAACACGGTCTTTCTGGTCCAACACTCGAACGGGATACTCGAATAAGTTAAGTCGGGTTCAAGTTCAATTCCTTCAACATCAACAACCTTATATCGTTACCGAGTAAAACATTTCTTGAGTTGTGATACATGGAACACATTGTGCACGGTGACAATTGTTCGTGCAGTTTTAGACGATAGGCTAACTTCCCACATCGTTCTATGATCCGAAATGGCCCAATGTAACGAGGTGCTAACTTGCCTTTGACCCCAAATCGTGTGACGCCTTTCATTGGTGACACCTTTAAATACACATAATCTTCCTTATTAAACCATAACGGTTGACGCCTTTTGTCTCGCATAACTTTTTTCGGCGTGACCGTGCCACTTTGATATTCTCGTTGTATCCGCTTCACTTTTTCTTTCGTTTCTTTGACAAGATCCACCCCAAAGAATCTTCTTTCCCTGTGTTTCGACCAATTCAATGGAGTTCTACATCGCGGCCATACAATGCTTCAAATGGTGCCATCTTGATACTTTCCCGATAACCGTTATTGTACGAGAACTCGCTAAAGGCAAACATTCATCCCATTTCTCGGAAAATTAAGAACACAAGCTCTCAACATATCTTCAAGTATTTGATTCACTCTTTCGGTCGACCCCCGTCTCGAGGATGGTAAGCGGTACTATGCAAAAGATCGTACCCATTGACTCATGTAATTGTTTCCGAGAAATTATTCACAACCGGGTACCTCGTCGGACACTATAGTCTTAGGTACACCATGAAGTTTTATGATATGCTCAAAATACAATTTAGCATAACGTACTGTTGGATATGTTTCTTGCACTGGAATGAAGTGTGCAGATTTGGTAAGTCGGTCCACTATGACCCAGATTGAATCAAAACCTCTAGCTGTCCTGGGTAGACCCACTATAAAATCCATACTAATATCCTCCCATTTCCAAGCTGGAATAGGTAATGGTTGAAGTTCTCCTGCTGTTTTCAAATGCACAGCTTTCACTTTCTGACAAGTGTCGCACTGAGCCACATATCTAGCAATTTCAATCTTCATCTTGGTCCACCAAAATTTCTGCTTCAAATCATGATACATCTTATTACTTCCTGGATGAATAGACAATTTTGAGAGGTGTGCTTCATCAAGGATCTTTTGACGTAGTTCAGAAACTTTTGGTATGACCAACCGATCATTATACCATAACACATCGCTTCATCAATGGTGAAACAAGAGACTTTTTCTCTTCTAACTTTCTTTTGAGATGCTTAATTCCCTTGTCGCTTTCCGAGCTGCAATAATTTGATCTTGGAGTGTTGACTCAACAGTAATATTAGATAAACTTCCTTGTTGCACCATTTCTATACCCAATCTTTCTAACTCATGACATAAAGAAATGTCCAGAGGTTTCACTTGTCAAGCAATTGCAATAACTCTTTCGACTGAGTGCATCGGCAACCACATTTGCTTTACCAGGATGGTAATGCAATTTCAAATCATAATCATTGATCAATTCTAACCATCTTCTCTCGCCTCATATTCAGCTCATCTTGTGTAAAAATATACTTCAAACTCTTATGATCTCGTGTAAATATAACATTTATTACCCAATAGATAATGTCGCCAAATCTTCGAGCATGAACAACAAATGCTAATTCCAGATCATGAGTTGGATAATTCTCTTCATGTTTCTTCAACTGTCGAGAAGCATAAGCAATAACTCTCCCTTCTTGCATCAGCACACCTCCAATACCAGTACCAGAAGCATCACAATAAACATCAAATGATTTCTCAATATTTGGCTGTGCAAAGACTGGAGCAGTGGTCATTAACCTTTTCAATGTCTGAAAAGCCTCTTCACACTCTGGTGACCAAACAAATTTAACATCATTCTTTAACAACTCAGTGATAGGTTTTGATATCTTGGAGAAATCAGGAATGAAACGACGGTAGTAACCCGCCATTCCCAGAAAACTGCGGACTTTGTGTACTGTTGTTGACGGTCGTTAAGTGTCAATTTTTACCGTCAACTAGACATGAAAAAGGACCTAAACATAATTACTTTCTAGATATAGGGCTTACACTAATGGAATTCCATGAGTTTTGGTGAATGTCCTTTTCGTAGGTGTCACTGAAAATACACAAGGAAGGCCCACATGTCGGGTTTACATAGAGATAATCGGGAACCGTGAAAATTTCTGTAACTGGAAGGTTCGAGAAGGCTCGGACCAAACGGGAGCCCGAACCGGCTCGGTGGAGAGTCGGCCGACCCAACCCTAGAGTCGGCCGACCCGGCACTTCAGCCAATCAGCATCAGCCTCGCGGATCCCTGTTCCACCGCCTTTGAGGATGAATAATAATCGTCCATTTAGGTCGGTTTGATCCGAGGGCTGTGGTGCATCCTAGAGGGCTATATAAACGGGGCCCCCGGCCCCCCGGAGGAGGCATCCCTTAAACCCTAATTCATTATCTCTCGCGGGATCGAGTTGTAGAGGCGTCCCTTGAATGGATGACTTCTCTTCTCTAGAGAATTAGAGCTAGACATTCCAATGTAGTAGATTAGATCTAGATGAGAGTTAGGGAGAGCGGAGCTATGCTCCGGTTCGGAGAAGTCTTCGAGAGATTTGGTATGTCTTTGTATCTATTCTTGTAAGACTTATGCTTTAATATATTTATCTTCTCTATCTACTTTATGCCTTTCATATGTATGCTTAGTATAGTTGTTACATTCTAGCATGGGATCTTCGCTCGTATTGAGTGCTCTAGTTATCATATGTAATTAGAGTAGTAATCGATAGTGTAGGCATGGTGTCTAGACTATAGGTTACCTGAGGTTGCGCCCAACCCCACGGATAGTTGTGGTAGCCCCGAGGTGACGGCTACGTCGGGCCTTTGTATTCCACCATGTTTGGGTTGGTGTCTCGTAGAGCTCTCGGCAGCCTTCTCCCAACTACTCTTTACCCAGTCTTCTTCGAGAGTTGGAAAGGACCCGCTGCTCCAAAGTGCTATTGTGTGATCGCTATATCTAACCATTCCCCTGTTATCATAGAACCAAAGTAATAGAGAAGTATATAGGAATCTTGATCTCTCCCGTTGTCCTCTCACTCTAGCTAGCTACTCATTTATTATAGAATTCTCATGTGTGCTTTTATTCTTATATCCTATCATATATCATTTACCCCCGCTTTAGTCTAGTTGGTTTACTAAGTTAGTAGATACATGATGGTGAATTATCGATTCTTTAACCCTTGCTTCCCCGTGGTAAAATATAAATAACGATACCGGTTTACTCCGGTAAAATGCTACAATGGTAAGTTACGGCGCTTGCGGAATCCTTCTTATTTTATGTGCACTTAATTTATACCAACAAGCATTTTTGGCGCCGTTGCCGGGGAAGCAATTGGTGTTAAGTTTTTTATAAAGATCTTGATATCGCTAATTTAGTGTACCACTAGCTTTAGTAGGATTACCCCTTGTTCTCGTTGAGTGTGGAATAGACGGGACAAAAGATGTCGTTCGACCTTCCGACAAGTTTTCACAAGACATTGAAGAGCCCAGGGTCCCTCAACATTCAACATTTAACTAGAACCCGCCACCTCTCGGGTTTGCGTATACATATATATTCTAACCATGTGTAGATTGGAGAAAAGGTCGTCGTCACAGGAATTCAAATCACATCTCAAGTGACGAACATAGATGTTGCACCACTCACAAATTTCATCATGTGAGTCATGGTAAGTATGATCAAGAAAGGTGAGATAGTCTTGCTCATGGACTTTAAAATTGATGAGTAGTTATCTTTTTGAATTCTTGCACCCCACTGCATGTTTACTTTTAAGAATTCATGCATCCACTCCACTCTTTGATATTTGCTCAACCCATTGCATGTTTTGTTTCTTGCATTCATCCATGCCATTTGCATCTAAAAAAAAATTCTCACCATGATCATACTCTTTCTTCTCCACTTGAGTAAATCTCTACAGTGCTTTTCATGCTACCGTTGTTTACTATAGTATGCTTTGGTTTGGAAGTACTACAATTGAGTACTTCTATGGGCTTTTAATGTAAGCGTGGTGCTTAGGTTAAACGGTCCTCCGTAATCTAATTAGACATGGAGTCTAGTTTGGTTATTGAACTAAAATTGTGCTTTAGTAGATATTGGTTATTTTGGTGGACTAACCCCTGCAGAAAACTCTCAAATCCAATTTGGGTAAGTCAAGAGATGATCTCATATCAGAGATGAAGCAAGGCATATGATGAACTTCCAACAGCTTTGTGCAAAGACAACACTCATTCATCATCCAAGGAAGAATTGCAAGTATCAAATATCATTCACATTGTCTTTTGTTGCAAGTTACCTAAGCCTTGAACCATGTTAAAGTGCCATAAAAAAGTTGCTAGAAAACATGATAAATAAATCCTATGCTAAGGTAACTCAAAAACCATCTCGTTGTTAGCATAAATGAAATTAAAATAGGTAGTGGATGCTAGCCCATAGTTTGAAATTGTTGCAATCCTTCGGGTATGTGTCCACTAACATTTTGTAGGAAAGAACTTATGATGTGCCTGTTCGTGGATTGGCATCACCTGCAAAATTGCCACTTCAATGATGGAACAAAGAAGAAGACAAGAGTGCCACAAGAAGGATCATCATTTGAACTCACTCAAAGAAGTGGATGAATAAGGCGACAAGCTATGAGCAACATTGAAGACAACATAGCATTGGGCCCAAAACTCGAGCTAGGATGCCAATAAGGAGTATGGTGTAACTCAACTCATTTTGGCCAATCAAAGACCTCGCCCTCATTGTTCTTGAAGACACCATCTTGCACGTCGGCGGCAAGGACAAGGATGGCATGATAAGCATACATCCTTGTGTCAACCAATCATCATCAAGGGTTGACTACCGACCAAACCCAAGAAGACCGGGAACAACCACATTTGCAAGATGATGTCCCTAAACCATTGGAGATGAAAACCCTTCCTTGATCATCAAGACGGATGGCGTATCATTAACTGCAACTCTTCGCCATGCCGCTAGAAGACAAAGACCATCAAGGAAGAACTCGAGTCTACATCTCCAATGAACATTAATGCGTCAACCAAGACTCAATGAAAATCAAGAATGGTTGATGAAAGAAGATCATGCAACTGTCTGTCTCCTCATCCTGGATTGGATAGTCCAAAGAAAGGCATAATGCAAAGGAGAGATCTTTGCTCAACGGACCTATAATCAAAAGTCCCTCTCAGACAAATGAAGGCTTAAGAACAGAGGACAAATAGTGTCTAAGGACATAGGAGTACAACACACTCTGAGGGATGACTCAACACTCATATTGGGTTTCACGTGGCGAGTGATAACAAGGTCAAGCTTGGGGGAGGTAGGCCAATGACTCTGCAAACAATGATCCAGCAATGCTCTTCCTCTTTTCAAGCCCCCGTCGCTATGGCACGCTGAGAAGAAACAATGAGTGGAGCACAAGGTCCAGGCTAAAAAAAGAAGAAGGAGGAAAAAGGAGTACAGTTTTAGAAGACAAGATGCTCAAGGAGAGAGGTCAATCAAGCAAGGCAAACTCCAAGAAGAAGTAAAGGACCACTAGAAGCATCTACTCTTCCTCACAAGTCTCTACCGTTGGGATCAAATGATGCACTGAAGGAGTGAACATGGCAAGAAGTCATGTTCGGAGGACTTAAATCACTGAACCCTCGCCAAGGAGAACATAAAGGATCGAGAAGAGCTAACGAGACGGAAGGATGTCCAAGTCTCTGTCGGAGTGCTTGTCCGCAACATTCAAATCTTTGTCTCCAACGGCAACTATCTATGACACTCCCGGAGGACTAGAACGTCTTCATCGCTGTCGGCAACAAGAATAACAAACAGACTATGTCAACATCCGGCTTGGGGAGGGCATCCCCGTGTACCAAGCTAAGTGTTTCCAACTTATCTATCTATGCTTTGTTAGAGTTTGCTTTGTTAAAACAACTAAAAAAGATGCATAACTATAGAAACCCGGAAAGATTTCTTTTCTACTTTTGGGAGAGTTCTTGTAGTCTGTCTTAAAAGTGATCCCTAGAATAAACTCTACATGGAGATGATGAATAGTTGCTCGCCGTAATTCCTTTCAAGTACCTAGTTTTCAACCTTGCACTCTCCCGAGTTTTGGACACAACTTGTTTAGATTTGAGATTTGCTCTGAACCCGAAACTTGTGGGTAGCAAACACTTGATCTAAGTCTAGGTGGTTGACGGGTATGATATGGGACGGTTTGAGCTGCTTTGTCCATCTTGTTCCTAGAGATGCTAGAGTTCGGAGAATTTATACGAAAATATTAAATTCCTGCATGATGAGTTCCTTTATGATGAGAGTTCAAATTCCTACCACAGCCATATATTCATGCTTACTAGATTAGGAAAGACCCATCTGTTTATATAGACCATATTGTAGGCTTGAGTGTAGTATTTTTAGGCATTGAGTGTGGTTATCTTTTGTGGACCCATAAGGAATCGGTCATGCGGTTAAAGTCAATACTATGTGCTCTCCATCCATTGATCTATGCTACTTCTGTCCTCAGAAGCTTGCACTCATCTTATAACTACTACATTCATTCTGTGCTACTTCTGTCCCTAGAAGTACCACCCACATATAGATCCACATCCACCACATAATGTGCTATCTCTACCCTGGAGATACGCACATATGCTGCTCCTACCCTGGGAGTACGCATCCATCCATCCATCCATCCATCCACATATACATACGCCATTCATTTCACTTCATCCAGAAAAGGTTCTACTCCTATCCTGGGAGTGAACATCTAGAAATAATCATCACCGTTCCAATTGCCTACATAAAAGCTCCAGTCATTATCATTTCAAGTTATACACTCCCCGTTGTTAAAGTTTCGTTTCCAGAGGATTGGTTGCTCTATAAAAAAAAGAGAGAAAAAAAGAAGAAAAAAAAAAGAAAGAAAAAGAGTAGCCAAGTCTTTCCTTCAAGAAGTTTCAAAGTTTCCGAATAAAGGGAGTCATGTTATCCCCAAAGGAGCAAGTGTAGAAGTAGATGTTCACCAAGTGATCACCCCTCATAATCATTTCCTTATCATCATCCTATCATCATCTTATCATCCGTTCCATTTCCTCATTCACATGCACATATGACTTTATTATTATTATTATTTTAGTTCCTATTGGATCCATGTCTTAACTGTGCAATATATGCAAGTGAGTTTGAGTGTCTCCCCACCTATGAGCTCCACATAAGCCTATTAGAAAGTAGGGTGAGAGAGAGAAGGCACTTTCCACTATGCCTTAGTTCCACAAATACCACATATTTTGAGAGAAGAGAGAAGGCATACACTACTCATGCCTTGGAGAGGATCCAGAAAAACCACAAATGAGAGACTTGAAAGGGTCATACAAGGAAACTCTGAGTTTTATCTGAAAATCTTGCAAAAACTCCAGAATTATAGTTGATCAAAGAGCGAGAAACATAGCGCTTGACTTGACCGTTCTGTCTTTCAACTGCTCAAGACCCAAGTGACGGTTACAAGCCCCATGGTGAAAGGTAATATGAGTAAGTTTTGAGTCGAATAGTCCACTCTAATTCGGAGGAGAGTTCTTGTTTGAACGCATGTGTACTTTTGAGGCGTGAAAGCATTGTAGCAACTCCTGATCCACACTGAGTTTATCTTTGCTCAGGGACGAGCAAAAGGTAAGCTTGGGGGAGTTGTTGACGGTCGTTAAGTGTCAATTTTTACCGTCAACTAGACATGAAAAAGGACCTAAACATAATTACTTTCTAGATATAGGGCTTACACTAATGGAATTCCACGAGTTTTGGTGAATGTCCGTTTTTCGCAGGTGTCACTGAAAATACACAAGGAAGGCCCACATGTCGGGTTTACATAGAGATAATCGGAACCGGTGAAAATTTCATGTAACTGGAAGGTTCGAGAAGGCTCTGGACCAAACGGGAGCCCGAACCGGCTCGGTGGAGAGTCGGCCGACCCAACCCTAGAGTCGGCCGACCCAAGCACTTCGCCAATCGGCATCGGCCTCGCGGATCCTGTTCCACCGCCTTTGAGGATGAATAATAATCGTCCGTTTAGGTCGGTTTGATCCGAGGGCTGTGGTGCATCCTAGAGGGCTATATAAACAGGGCCCCTGGCCCCTGGAGGAGGCATCCCTTAAACCCTAATTCATTATCTCTCAGCGGGATCAGAGTTGTAGAGGCGTCCCTTGAATGGATGACTTCTCTTCTCTAGAGAATTAGAGCTAGACATTCCAATGTAGTAGATTAGATCTAGATGAGAGTTAGGGAGAGCGGAGCTATGCTCCGGTTCTGGAGAAGTCTTCAGAGATTTGGTATGTCTTTGTATCTATTCTTGTAAGACTTATGCTTTAATATATTTATCTTCTCTATCTACTTTATGCCTTTCATATGTATGCTTAGTATAGTTGTTACATTCTAGCATGGGATCTTCGCTCGTATTGAGTGCTCTAGTTATCATATGTAATTAGAGTAGTAATCGATAGTGTAGGCATGGTGTCTAGACTATAGGTTACCACGAGGTTGCGCCCAACCCCACGGATAGTTGTGGTAGCCCCGGAGGTGACGGCTACTGTCGGGCCTTTGTATTCCACCATGTTTGGGTTGGTGTCTCGTAGAGCTCTCGGCAGCCTTCTCCCAACTACTCTTTACCCAGTCTTCTTCGAGAGTTGGAAAGGACCTGCTGCTCCAAAGTGCTATTATGTGATCGCTATATCTAACCATTCCCTGTTATCATAGAACCAAAGTAATAGAGAAGTATATAGGAATCTTGATCTCTCCCGTTGTCCTCTCACTCTAGCTAGCTACTCATTTATTATAGAATTCTCATGTGTGCTTTTATTCTTATATCCTATCATATATCATTTACCCCGCTTTAGTCTAGTTGGTTTACTAAGTTAGTAGATACATGATGGTGAATTATCGATTCTTTAACCCTTGCTTCCCCGTGGTAAAATATAAATAACGATACCCGGTTTACTCCGGTAAAATGCTACAATGGTAAGTTCTCGGCGCTTGCGGAATCCTTCTTATTTTATGTGCACTTAATTTATACCAACAAGCAAGTCGGTGGTTCCCAATCAAGTATATCCCGAACCTTGCTAGGGTCAACGGCGACACCTTTTTTCGACAAAACATGTCCCGTAAATTTCACTTCTTTCACCAAAACTCACATTTACTAAATTTGGCATATAATTGATGATCTCTCAAATGTTGCAAAACAATTCTTAGATGTTTAGCATGCTCTTCTTCATTCTTAGAATACACCAAGATGTCATCAATAAATACCACTACAAATCTGTCAAGCTCAGGCATGAAGACGGAATTCATAAGATAAGAGAAATGAGCTGGTGCATTGGTAAGTCCAAAAGACATGACCAAATACTCATATAACCCATAACGAGTGGTAAAGGCAGTCTTTGGAATATCTTCCGGGCGTATCTTGATTTGATGGTATCCAGATCGGAGATCAATCTTAGAAAACACCTTTGCTTCCGCTAATTGATCAAAAAGAAGATCAATGCGAGGTAGAGGATACTTGTTTTTGATAGTCACCTCATTCAAAGGACGATAATCAACACACATTCTCAGAGTTTTGTCTTTCTTTTTCACAAATATTGCAGGACATCCCCAAGATGACTTGCTGTGCCTGATAAAGCCTTTGTCAAGCAATTCTTGCAATTGCTTCTTGAGTTCTCGCTAACTCTGGTGGTGCCATTCTATAAGCTCTTCTAGAAATTGGAGCAAGCGTGCCAGGTTGCAACTCAATCACAAACTCTATATCCCCGTCGGGGAGGTAACCCAGGCAAATCATCTCGGAAACACGCCGGAAATTCCCTAACAACCGGTATATCCTTAATTTCCTTTCGAAGTAGCACAAACCCTTTCAACTTTTCTCTTGAGAGTAGAAAGTTGGATAAGAAGCCGAGAACTGCTATTAGGTAAGTTTACTTTTACTTGTCCTATTCAAGACATCAATAACAACTCCGTGCCGACTCATCCAATTCATCCCAAGGATCACATCTATATCCCGATCCTTCAATACTACCATACTAGTGGGAAAAGTATGCCCACCTAGATTTATAGGTATATCCCGTACCATTTCTTTAGTGCACATTCGCCCCCAGGCGATTTGTATAAAGAAATCCTTTTGGTTTCCACAAGAGGTATTTCATGATTCTTAACAAATGTACCATTGATGAATGAATGAGATGCACCGAGAATCAAAAAGCATAAGCTGGGGAAATTAGCAACAGGAAACGTACCCATCATGACAGCTCTCATTCGGAATTTCTCCGGCTTGAGTATAAAACACCTGTACCAACCTTCTTTTCATTTTTCCCCTTCGCACATTATGATTTCCAGGCTTGTTCTGATTCTGTTGCTGTGGTGGCGGTACATAAGCCCTGGGAGCATAAGAGATGTACTGCCTTGGATGCGGACAGTCCCTTGAATAATGGCCAGGCTTGCCACAATTATAGCATGGGAAAGTCTATGGCTGGGAATTTGGGCTTCGAATACCGGGGCATTCGGCATGTCGTGGATAAGGAAGAGTAGCGCGGGACGGACAAATGTGTCCGCCGGGCTTGGTCTTGTGGTGGACGGTAGTGATTACGAGGATGATAGATTATTTTTCGGGCGCTTTTGATTACCATAGGAAAATCCCGAAAACCCAGTTTTCTTCTTCTTTGATTCCCGATGCTTACGATTCTTTTCTTCAAAGGTGATAGCAATATTCACTGTCTCATGAAAAGTAGCATTAGGAGTTCCAGTCATCATCCTCTCAATTTTCGTTCGGACCCTAATGAAACATTCTTTCTTCTTGCGGTCGGTGTTAACATGATCGGGGGCATATTGGGACGAGATGATTGAACTTGCCAACATCCGCATAACCGACATATCACCTTGTTGGAGAGCTAGAAACTCATCAAGTTTGATACGCATAATACCCTCAGGAATATGATGAGCACGGAAACCCTCACGAAATTCAGCCCAAGTAATACGATGACCTTTAGGTTGTTCAGCAACAAAGTTAGCCCACCAAGTCCCAGCAGTGCCTCGCAGCTTGCCGTGGCCGCAAACAAAGGGCTTCGATGTCTCGTACATTCAATCAGCCCAAACTTACGTTTCCATAGTGCGGAGCCATTCATCCGCCTCCATGGGTTCATCTCGCCCGGTGAAAGCTCCGGTTTGGTTTTGGTAATTAATGACACTCAACGTTACTAATGCTTTGCTCTAAGTGTGGTTAGACACATAGCAACGTGACGGTGGATGATGGAGCATGGTGATCACGCTGATGAACATGAAGGATGTAAAGTGATCGAGCTCCGACGGAGGCCCATGGAGATCAAGGCAAAGGTATACTTGATAGGGCTTTCCGGTTTGGTGATCAAGACACTATAGAGAGTGTGATCACATTTAGGATCGATAACCGACTATCAAGAGGGGTTTCCTCGGTTCATTCGTGGTCCTAAGTGCCTCTAGTTGTGACTTTGCATGATGCATGAGAGGCTAACTAGAGAGCTAACACTTGTCGACGTGATCTTGAGAAGATACGCTAACTCCGTGCTTGAGAAGTGACCTACTCTGTGGAGTTAGCACCTTGGACAAAGTGGTTCGGAGATTGGATCGACGACGGTGCGACATCGAAGATCATACAAGAGGTGGACATCTTCAGTGGGCGCCGGACGCGGGCGTCGGACGCCGGCCGGAAGGGCCGGACGCGTCCGGCGCATCGAAGTCGGCGCTGGCCGGCCGGTTTGGGGCGCTTGATGAGTGCCGGACGTGGGCGTGGCGCGTCCGGCGGGTCCCCGGACGCGCACCAGAAACTTCCAGGATCGGGCGTTGCAGCAGGTGCTCGGTCGGACGCGCGGCGGACGCGGCCGCCAGACGCGTCCGGCGTGGTCTCGCGAGGGCTCGAGGTCGAGCTGCTGAAGGGCGCCAGACTCACGCGGCGGACGCCGAAGGTACACTGTTGAGCGTCCGGCGCTTGGTGACGTGGCCACTTCAAACTCCAACGGTCGGCTGGCCGCGGCGCGCTGAAGAGCGCCGGACGCGTCCGGCGGGCAGCGGCGGACGCGTCCGGCGCGTTGTAAAGTTGTCAGCCAAGGGGCAACGGCTCTATTTTGGACTTAGGTCTATAAATAGAAGGTTGGCCGGCTTGGGGAGGCTCTCTTCGCCACTTCTACACACTTGAGCATACTTTGAGCAAGAGAGACACTCCTCCACTCATCTCTTTGATTCCTTTGCTAATCTTGAGAGAGATTTGAGTGAGAACAAGTGATTTGCATTGAGAGTTGCATCTAGAGGCACTTGTTCATCGAGTGAGCTGCGGATTCTTGTTACTCTTCGGTGATTCCCGTCACCGTAGACGGTTTGGAGCGGTGGGTGGTGGTTGAGCTCGACTTGGTGATTGTTCGAGGCCACACCGGGTTCTTGTGAGGGTTCTTGATCCTTCCCCGCGGGAGTTCGTGAAAGGATACTCTAGTGGATTGCTCGTGGCTTGTGGATCCTTGTCTTGTGTGGAGATTGCGGCTCCCCATTGGGGTCTTTGGCACCGAGCCAATTGAGCGGGCAACTCACCAAGCAAGTGTATCGCCACAACGAGGAGTAGCTTGCCGGGAAGCAAGTGAACCTCGGTAAAAAATCATTGTGTTGATTCGTGATTGCCGAGGCTTCGACCTCCTTGTGCTTATGCTTGAGCTCTCTAGGTGATTGGCTTCTACACCGATGATTGGCTATCTTCTACTCTTCGCGGCGGTATAACATTCGATCATCTCTTTACTTTCCGCAAGGTAGAATTGCTTGTTGTGGTCGGTCGGGAACCACTCATTGTGTAGCTTAAATCCCGTGGGTAGAATTGCTTGGTTGGTTTCGGTGAACCGACATTGTGTAGCTTGATCACCGTTGTTGTGCGTGCAATTAAATTGAGTAGCCTTGCATGGTAGGACGGCTTGCATAGAGTAGTCGAAGCACTTGCTTTGCACATTTACCGCCTTGCTATCTAATTGGGTTGTCTAGTTTTATTGCTAGAATTTTTATTAGGCTATTCACCCCCCCTCTAGCCATTGTGACCTTTCACCTGGTGAAGACTGGAGGACGGGTGTCGGTGAAATCCACATATGTGGTTTCCTCTCTATTATTTCTGCCACGATTTCCATGTTGGACATTCTGATTCTGATTTTGAACCATCGTTGTGGTGGCATTCACTAAGGCTGCAATAGCTTCAGCCAAAGTGGGTGGAACAGGTGGCGGAAATGGAGCACCATTATCAGACATCTGTTTCATAAACAACCACACTTATTTACATAATTTATTGAACTAAACAAGCTGATGATACAGAAGTTTAACACACTTATGATACATTATTTTTGATACACAGTCTACTCATAGACTTATCAGTCCAACCCATACTAAGGTTTCATGAAAAGAAAGAGAAACTGCTATTTTACATAACTCTCTGTATCTTCAAACATCATCATCACTAGGGATCATTTGACCATCATCCCCATCACGACAATAGGGATCACATCCTCCTCTTCGGGATCTTCCTCGAGATTCCTCCATTACCTCTTCGGGATCTTCTTCATTCTCAAAATTTACCACATGGCCTTCTTCTGGCTCTTCTACTATGTCTTCTTCATTCTCATCTGGCATTGGAGCATCTTCATATTCATATTCAGAATCTATTACAAGTCCCAAATCATCTGTCTTTTGCTCGACGTTGATAATCGGGTCCAACGGACGAGCCATATGAGCACGATCAGCATTTATCTCATTTGTATAATCTTGCATGACTTGTATATACCCTTCCAGTTGAAGAATTTGATCCCTAGCTTCATCTTCACGCTGCCATGCATCATTTCTCATCTCCTTCATCATATTGAGTGACCTAACCGAAGCATCCCGGTCTCTAGTAACCTCGGCAAAGTTGTCTAGTCAACTTCTCAATCTCGAGAATCGGGGTAGGATTAGGATTACCGCTACTTGCTCCATCATTCCTTGGGGCTAGGCGATGTTTTGGAATTCCTTTAGAACCAGTCTTCTTCATCGGAGCCCATTGACCCTCAACCATCCTCTAATAGATAGAATAATAGATAAGAACGAGATGGATTGGGATCGAAGGTTAGCATGAATTGGATTGATACTACTTAACCCAAACCACTTTAAGAAGGAAGGTAATCTAAACAAGTTAATTAAACATGATGCATGAATCGAACTTACGATCTAAGCATAAAAGGTTTTTAAAGAAACACATACGTAAAGGTAACTTTTATAACATAGGGCAATATTATGCTACTCCATTACCATACTTTTACAATAAGAATAAAGATCGATTGAAAGAATCATAGATAAGGAATAAGCAATTTGGACCCAAAATAGTCAAGTTAGGTTTTTAATTGATCCAAAACCTTTTGAAGTTTTCGCAATGAATACTACAATAACTCTTTTAAATAATGATCCGGCTCTGATACCAGCTGTGGCAGAACCTTCTAAATAATATGGCCCACATGCATTTATCATTGTCTTAACAGACTTCTGATAGCAATGCATGTGTGCCATAAGACTTAAAAAGGATCTGTCGGGTAGATTCCCGAAACTTCCACGATTCTCCAAGCAGGATCAATCATTATAAAGAGACATTGCAGTATTACAACAGTTTATTCAAATAATATACATCAGAGTAAAATAGCGGAAGGATTACAATAACATAGGTTTACAAAGCATTTGATTCAAAACTTACAAACCATATGTTTAATTATTACAAACCATAATAGTAGTGGAGTAGCGGTAGATAGCTTAATTACACAACCAGACGATGAGCTCTGCCCAAGAGCCAAACACTCTACTCATCATCACTCTCCGCAACGACCGTCATACGGCGGGATGCGGTGCAAACCCGCTCCCGATGCTCACCCGCAACAAGGGTTCAACAAACCCTGAGTACAAAAGTACTCAACAAGACTAACCCGACGAAAAAGAGGGGTGAAGACTAAGAAATGCAGGTCAGAGGGACAAGGTAAGGCTTGCAAGAATCAATATTTTTGCGAAAAGCTTTTGAAAAACCAAGTTGTAAATTAACGGCTCTCTTGCCTTAGCTCAAGCCGATCAAATAACACCAATTAATACATAATCATTAATTAAGTAGTTACTACGATGATGAACACCAATCGAGTCTCCTTCTCCGAGAAGCACGGCGATTCGAATCCATTTATACCCAGTGGGACCTAGATCACGATATACCGGAGACTCTAACTCCGCCGCATACCGAGATCACATGATATACCGGGACAACAACCACAGCCATATATCAACCACAACACCCAGTGTGTGGATTTTCTAGGGTCTCGATATCACCAGTTCACCAACGGACGGTCCTTAGGGCATCAACAGACGGAAACACTACAGAGGGACTCCTTTCCCAATGCAAGTTAGCCGTCCGGACTCAAATTAATTACTAACAAAGTGATTCCAACAATAAAAGCCATTCTCATCTTTTTCATTCTTGACATTTTAAAAACATAACTAAATAAGCAGGGCTAAGCAATTCTACGCACTTTCTTAAACAGGTAATGAGGAATACGGAAATAAGACAGGTAATGCAATTGGTGGGTTTCACTCAACTCCTAGCCTTTAATGCAACAACTCAAAGGCGAGAGATAAAAACTTTATAAAATCAAGGTAAAGGTTTAATGCATCCGGGGCTTGCCTTGGTACTCGGGGTAGACGATCTACGGCTCTGGATTAACACCGGCTCCGAGTCTGCTCCTCTTTGATCTCTCGATTTGACAACGTTAAGCTCTCCGTTAACGAAAGCTACTCGATAATAACATGATATGATTTAACATGATGAAATAGTAACACATGATGCTTGAAGAACGTATAAATCAATCAATAAATTGAGTACAACTTTCCTTCACGAGAACGTCGCAACTAACGAAACTATCTAATAAAATAAATAAGTAGAAATAAATAATAAAACAAAATTTGTCAAAACAATTCCAAAAAAAATAAACTTAACTCCTCAGGCCCGAGAAGGCTAGAAAATAAATTTCATGATTTTTGGAACAATAAATAAATAACTAAAAATCAAGGAAGACTCATTTTTCAATTAAAAGAGCTAATTTTTGAACATAGCAAAAGTACTCAAAATAAATATTTTAAATTTTTCCTAGATAAAGAACACCATAAAGAACTTCTACAAAAATTTTCAGGATTTTTGGGGCTATAAACATTTCTCCATGAAAATAACAAATTGCATTACTATTCATCAAGACATAAAAGAATAAAACTAAAAGAAAAAGAAAAAGGTGACCTGGCCGAATTCGGCCCACTGGCCCAGCCGGCCCAGTCCGGCTTGGCGCGCGGGGAATCGGCCCGGCCTGGCTGCGCAAGCAGGCCAACCCACTAGCACAGGCGCAGGCCGGCCCAGGAGCGAAGGCAGGCCGGCCCACTCGGCCTGGCCGAGGCTTGGCCCAGGCGGTTTTGCAAAAAACGTCCCTGGAGTTTTACAAATTAGCAAACTGGCCCAGTCCACTATTCACTGAGTCACGCGACTTTACACCAAGCACCCTGGGTTTCTTCTAATTCTCCGAGTGTGGTCCCCGCGAGCTCCAACAGGCTCCCGGCGAACCGACCGGCTCGGACTCGCCGGCGGCGGGGTTCCGGCGGCGCTAAGGGGCTCTACACGACCCCTGGGCCACGGTGCACCCTCTGGACACCTAGACCCGACGACTGACTCAGCAGAGCAAGGCTCTAGGCGGCGGCGGACCAGAGCGACGGCGGCTCAACTGGGGAGCTCACCGGAGCGATTCCGGCGACGTTAGCGCAAGCAACAGCGGCAGCACGACGTCACGAACGCGAATGACCAACCAATTGACCCCGAGTAACAACGGACAACGACCTGACCCGCGTACCGGCGGACGTACACGGAACCATGGCGGCGACGGCCTTGTTCCGACCCGCGACAGGGCGGCCTGACCCTAATTGGCTACACTACTATACGCAGGAAGTCACCGCGACTCGGGTGCGCATGCTAAGAAGGACAGAGAGACGGTGGAGCTAGGAGCTCACCGAGATCGGAAGCGACGGGGATGGTGACCGGGCGCACTCCGACTGGCAAGATCGTGTCACAGCGATACCCTGTGCACCAAATTGGAAACCAAGGAGCGCATGAGCTGCAGCACATCAAGGCAAACACGACCATGTGGAAAATGAAGGAAATTAACCAACGACGGTGGTGCAATCGCGGGGCAACTCCACGGCGGCTCCGATGACCGGCGGGAAGAAGTTGACGGATTGACGGTGCTCTAAGCAGAATGGGAGGTCATGATCTTGCTCTATGGATGCACAAGGACGTGGCGAAGCTAGCGGTGCAGTCAATTTGGCTGGAGAATGAACACAATCGACGGCGAGGGGTGGCGGGTCTCAAGCTTGGCAATGGCGGCCGGCGGTTGAAGGAAGAAGAAGGAGGAAAAGCGGGGTTGGCTTCTCTATTTAAGGGATGATGGCGTCCCATGGATGGACGACACAATGACGAAGAAGCTGCGCGCGTCAAGGCGAGCTGGCGACGGCGCGGCAGGGCGGCATGGGCGCCGGCGGCCACCGCGACGGGAGGAATAGGGAGGAGAGATGAATGTGATGACGTCATCAAATACTGTAGCACAGAGACAGCTCAAAAGATTTGAAAATATCTCAAATTTTAAATAGAATCTGGGAAAACGCCAAAAGTAAAGTCCCCTTGATTTTTCCTACTCTACAACTTTGTCAAAAGGAGCATTTTGAAATTCTGAACAGAATTTTGAATTTTGAATCAAATTTGAAAATGAAAGCTTTAACCTAGAACAAACAATTGAAATATCTTTTGATTTTTCAATACAACTTGAAAATCTCCAAAAACATAAAATACTCAACTTTTCAAACTAAACATTTTCTCTATAAACAACTTTTCAAGATTTTGCATAGTTTTTGAAATCCAGTTTAAAAACCAAAGGGGGACAATTGTCGGAGAATGATATTTTCAAAATATTTTGAATTTCTCTAAGGAAACTTGAAAAACTTTGGAAAGCAAGTTTGATGCTCTCATCAAGACGCTCAATAAAGCTTTTTGGACCAACCCCAAATTCTCTATGGATTTTGAATTACCCAAAAGAGGGTGAAACGGGGTTTTCGGTAACTCAAAGTTTACACGAAGAGCACAATCAACCTATAAATTTAAACTCGTTTTAGTTGATGCACATCAAGGTGAACCTAATCATGGATGCTTTGCGATGCATTATTGTGACATGGCATGTTTTAGTTAATTAAACACCAGAGGTGTTACAGTCCTTCCCCCTTAAAGAAATCTCGCCCCGAGATTTAAAGCCTTGGGTTGAGTAATGGAAAAGGAAATGTGTCAAGAAAACACACTTCAACTAAGAACATAAGGAAAAGGGTTTTTACCTCTCACACTAGATTAGTTATAACTCATAGAGGGAATTATAACTTAGATAGAAGCATAGAATTCCGGAAAGTTTTCCAACAGATAATCTTCCGTCTCCCAAGTAGCTTCTTCCTCAGAATGTTTATTCCACTGTATCTTGTACCACTTAATTGTCCTGCTTCTAGTAACATGGTCTTTCTGGTCCAACACTCGAACAGGATACTCAGAATAAGTTAAGTCGGGTTCAAGTTCAATTCCTTCAACATCAACAACCTTATCAGTTACCAGAAAACATTTCTTGAGTTGTGATACATGGAACACATTGTGCACAGCTGACAATTGTTCAGGTAGTTTTAGACGATAGGCTAACTTCCCACATCGTTCTATGATCTGAAATGGCCCAATGTAACGAGGTGCTAACTTGCCTTTGACCCCAAATCGTGTGACGCCTTTCATTGGTGACACCTTTAAATACACATAATCTTCCTTATTAAACCATAACGGTTGACGCCTTTTGTCGCATAACTTTTACGGGGCGTGGATCGTGCCACTTTGATATTCTGTTGTATCGCTTCACTTTTTCTTGTTTCTTTGACAAGATCCACCCCAAAGAATCTTCTTTCCCCGAGGTTCGACCAATTCAATGGAGTTCTACATCTGCGGCCATACAATGCTTCAAATGGTGCCATCTTGATACTTTCACGATAACCGTTATTGTACGAGAACTCGCTAAAGGCAAACATTCATCCCATTTCTCTCGGAAAATTAAGAACACAAGCTCTCAACATATCTTCAAGTATTTGATTCACTCTTTCGATCGACCCCCGTCTCGAGGATGGTAAGCGGTACTATGCAAAAGATCGGTACCCATTGACTCATGTAATTGTTTTTAAATTATTCACAACCGGGTACCTCGTCGGACACTATAGTCTTAGGTACACCATGAAGTTTTATGATATGCTCAAAATACAATTTAGCATAACGCATTGTTGGATATGTTTCTTGCACTTTGGAATGAAGTGTGCAGATTTGGTAAGTCGGTCCACTATGACCCAGATTGAATCAAAACCTCTAGCCGTCTGGGTAGACCCACTATAAAATCCATACTAATATCCTCCCATTTCCAAGCTGGAATAGGTAATGGTTGAAGTTCTCCTATTTGTTTTCAAATGCACTGACTTTCACTTTCGACAAGTGTCGCACCGAGCCACATATCTAGCAATTTCAATCTTCATCTTGGTCCACCAAAATTTCTGCTTCAAATCATGATACATCTTATTACTTCCTGGATGAATAGACAATTTTGAGAGGTGTGCTTCATCAAGGATCTTTTGACGTAGTTCAGAAACTTTTGGTATGACCAACCGATCATTATACCATAACACATCTGCTTCATCAATGGTGAAACAAGAGACTTTTTCTCTTCTAACTTTCTTTTTGAGATGCTTAATTCCCTTGTCGCTTTTCTGAGCTGCAATAATTTGATCTTGGAGTGTTGACTCAACAGTAATATTAGATAAACTTCCTTGTTGCACCATTTCTATACCCAATCTTTCTAACTCATGACATAAAGAAATGTCCAGAGGTTTCTTTGTCAAGCAATTGCAATAACTCTTTCCGAGTGCATCGGCAACCACATTTGCTTTACCGGGATGGTAATGCAATTTCAAATCATAATCATTGATCAATTCTAACCATCTTCTCTGCCTCATATTCAGCTCATCTTGTGTAAAAATATACTTCAAACTCTTATGATCTCGTGTAAATATAACATTTATTACCCAATAGATAATGTCGCCAAATCTTGAGCATGAACAACGGTTGCTAATTCCAGATCATGAGTTGGATAATTCTCTTCATGTTTCTTCAAGCGTCGAGAAGCATAAGCAATAACTCTCCCTTCTTGCATCAAAGCACACCTCCAATACCAAGTACCCGAAGCATCACAATAAACATCAAATGATTTCTCAATATTTGGTGCAAAGACCGGAGCGAGTGGTCATTAACCTTTTCAATGTCCGAAAAGCCTCTTCACACTCGGTGACCAAACAAATTTAACATCATTCTTTAACAACTCAGTGATAGGTTTTGATATCTTGGAGAAATCAGGAATGAAACGACGGTAGTAACCCGCCATTCCCAGAAAACTGCGGACTTTGTGTACTGTCATCGGTGGTTCCCAATCAAGTATATCCTGAACCTTGCTAGGGTCAACAGCGACACCTTTTTCTGACAAAACATGTCCCAGAAATTTCACTTCTTTCGGCCAAAACTCACATTTACTAAACTTGGCATATAATTGATGATCTCTCAAACGTTGCAAAACAATTCTAAGATGTTCAGCATGCTCTTCTTCATTCTTAGAATACACCAAGATGTCATCAATAAATACCACTACAAATCTGTCAAGCTCGAGGCATGAAGACGGAATTCATAAGATAAGAGAAATGAGTGGTGCATTGGTAAGTCCAAAAGACATGACCAAATACTCATATAACCCATAACGAGTGGTAAAGGAGTCTTTGGAATATCTTCCGGGCGTATCTTGATTTGATGGTATCCAGATCGGAGATCAATCTTAGAAAACACCTTTGCTTTCGCTAATTGATCAAAAAGAAGATCAATGCGAGGTAGAGGATACTTGTTTTTGATAGTCACCTCATTCAAAGGACGATAATCAACACACATTCTCGAGTTTTGTCTTTCTTTTTCACAAATATTGCGGGACATCCCCAAGATGACTTGTCGTGCACGATAAAGCCTTTGTCAAGCAATTCTTGCAATTGCTTCTTGAGTTCTCGCTAACTCGGTGGTGCCATTCTATAAGCTCTTCTAGAAATTGGAGCGTACCAGGTTGCAACTCGATCACAAACTCTATATCTTTGTCGGGAGGTAACCCAGGCAAATCATCCGGAAACACGTCGGAAATTCCCTAACAACCGGTATATCCTTAATTTCCTTTCTTCGAAGTAGCACAAACCCTTTCAACTTTTCTCTTGAGAGTAGAAAGTTGGATAAGAAGCGAGAACTTGCTATTAGGTAAGTTTACTTTTCTTGTCCTATTCAAGACATCAATAACAACTCCGTGCCGACTCATCCAATTCATCCCAAGGATCACATCTATATCCTGATCCTTCAATACTACCATACTAGTGGGAAAAGTATGCCCACCTAGATTTATAGGTATATCCCGAACCATTTCTTTAGTGCACATTCGCCCCCAGCGATGTATAAAGAAATCCTTTTTGGTTTCCACAAGTAGGTATTTCATGATTCTTAACAAATGTACCATTGATGAATGAATGAGATGCACGAGAATCAAAAAGCATAGCTCAAGGGGAAATTAGCAACAGGAAACGTACCCATCATGACGGGCTCTCATTCTGGAATTTCTCCAGCTTGAGTATAAAACACTCTACTCACCTTCTTTTCATTTTTCCCCTTCTGCACATTATGATTTCCAGGCTTGTTCGATTCTCGTTTCGTGGTGGCGGTACATAAGCCCGGGAGCATAAGAGATGTCTTGCCTTGGATGCGGATAGTCCCTTGAATAATGGCGGAGCTTGCCACAATTATAGCATGGGAAAGTCTATGGTGGGAATTTGGGCTTCGAATACCGGGGCATTCGGAACATGTCGTGGATAAGGAAGAGTAACGGGACGGACAAATGTCTCGCCGGCCGGGCTTGGTACCGTGGTGGACGGTAAGGTGGACGGTAGTGATTCTGAGGATGATAGATTATTTTCTGGCGCTTTTGATTACCACCGGAAAATCCTGAAAACCCAGTTTTCTTCTTCTTTGATTCCTGATGCTTACGATTCTTTTCTTCAAAGGTGATAGCAATATTCACTGTCTCATGAAAAGTAGCATTAGGAGTTCCAGTCATCATCCTCTCAATTTTACTGTTCAGACCCCTAATGAAACATTCTTTCTTCTTGCGGTCAGTGTTAACATGATCAGGGGCATATTGGGACAGATGATTGAACTTGCCAACATACTGCATAACTGACATATCACCTTGTTGGAGAGCTAGAAACTCATCAAGTTTGATACGCATAATACCCTCAGGAATATGATGAGCACGGAAACCCTCACGAAATTCAGCCCAAGTAATACGATGACCTTCAGGTTGTTCAGCAACAAAGTTAGCCCACCAAGTCCCAGCAGTGCCTCGCAGTTGCTGTGCTGCAAACAGTGGCTTCTGATATTCTGTACATTCAATCAGCCCAAACTTCTGTTCTATAGTGCGGAGCCATTCATCTGCCTCCATGGGTTCATCTGCCCTGGTGAAAGCTCCGGTTTGGTTTTGGTAATTAATGACACTCAACGTTACTAATGCTTTGCTCTAAGTGTGGTTAGACACATAGCAACGTGACGGTGGATGATGGAGCATGGTGATCACGCTGATGAACATGAAGGATGTAAAGTGATCGAGCTCCGACGGAGGCCCATGGAGATCAAGGCAAAGGTATACTTGATAGGGCTTTCCGGTTTGGTGATCAAGACACTATAGAGAGTGTGATCACATTTAGGATCGATAACCGACTATCAAGAGGGGTTTCCTCGGTTCATTCGTGGTCCTAAGTGCCTCTAGTTGTGACTTTGCATGATGCATGAGAGGCTAACTAGAGAGCTAACACTTGTCGACGTGGTCTTGAGAAGATACGCTAACTCCGTGCTTGAGAAGTGACCTACTCTGTGGAGTTAGCACCTTGGACAAAGTGGTTCGGAGATTGGATCGACGACGGTGCGACATCGAAGATCATACAAGAGGTGGACATCTTCAGTGGGCGCGGACGCGGCGTCGGACGCCGGCCGAGGGCCGGACGCGTCCGGCGCATGCTGAAGTCGGCGCTGGGCTGGCTGTCTGGCGCAGTGAGTGCCGGACGCGGCTGTGGTGCGTCCGGCGGGTCCCCGGACGCGCACCAGAAACTTCCAGGATCGGGCGTTGCAGCAGGTGCTCGGTCGGACGCGCGGCGGACGCGGCCGCCAGACGCGTCCGGCGTGGTCTCGCGAGGGCTCGAGGTCGAGCTGCTGAAGGGCGCCAGACTCACGCGGCGGACGCCGAAGGTACACTGTTGAGCGTCCGGCGCTTGGTGACGTGGCCACTTCAAACTCCAACGGTCGGCTGGCCGCGGCGCGCTGAAGAGCGCCGGACGCGTCCGGCGGGCAGCGGCGGACGCGTCCGGCGCGTTGTAAAGTTGTCAGCCGAGGGGCAACGGCTCTATTTTGGACTTAGGTCTATAAATAGAAGGTTGGCCGGCTTGGGGAGGCTCTCTTCGCCACTTCTACACACTTGAGCATACTTTGAGCAAGAGAGACACTCCTCCACTCATCTCTTTGATTCCTTTGCTAATCTTGAGAGAGATTTGAGTGAGAACAAGTGATTTGCATTGAGAGTTGCATCTAGAGGCACTTGTTCATCGAGTGAGCTGCGGATTCTTGTTACTCTTCGGTGATTCCCGTCACCGTAGACGGTTTGGAGCGGTGGGTGGTGGTTGAGCTCGACTTGGTGATTGTTCGAGGCCACACCGGGTTCTTGTGAGGGTTCTTGATCCTTCCCCGCGGGAGTTCGTGAAAGGATACTCTAGTGGATTGCTCGTGGCTTGTGGATCCTTGTCTTGTGTGGAGATTGCGGCTCCCCATTGGGGTCTTTGGCACCGAGCCAATTGAGCGGGCAACTCACCAAGCAAGTGTATCGCCACAACGAGGAGTAGCTTGCCGGGAAGCAAGTGAACCTCGGTAAAAAATCATTGTGTTGATTCGTGATTGCCGAGGCTTCGACCTCCTTGTGCTTATGCTTGAGCTCTCTACGTGATTGGCTTCTACACCGGTGATTGGCTATCTTCTACTCTTCGCGGCGGTATAACATTCGATCATCTCTTTACTTTCCGCAAGGTAGAATTGCTTGTTGTGGTCGGTCGGGAACCACTCATTGTGTAGCTTAAATCCCGTGGGTAGAATTGCTTGGTTGGTTTCGGTGAACCGACATTGTGTAGCTTGATCACCGTTGTTGTGCGTGCAATTAAATTGAGTAGCCTTGCATGGTAGGACGGCTTGCATAGAGTAGTCGAAGCACTTGCTTTGCACATTTGCCGCCTTGCTATCTAATTGGGTTGTCTAGTTTTATTGCTAGAATTTTTATTAGGCTATTCACCCCCTCTAGCCATTGTGACCTTTCACCGGTGAAGGCGGAGGACGGGTGTCGGTGAAATCCACATATGTGGTTTCCTCTCTATTATTTCGCCACGATTTCCATGTTGGACATTCGATTCGATTTTGAACCATCGTTGTGGTGGCATTCACTAAGGCTGCAATAGCTTCGGCCAAAGTGGGTGGAGCAGTGGCGGAAATGGAGCACCGTTATCGACATCTGTTTCATAAACAACCACACTTATTTACATAATTTATTGAACTAAACAAGCCGATGATACGAAGTTTAACACACTTATGATACATTATTTTTGATACAGTCTACTCATAGACTTATCAGTCCAACCCATACTAAGGTTTCATGAAAAGAAAGAGAAACTGCTATTTTACATAACTCTCTGTATCTTCAAACATCATCATCACTAGGGACCATTTGACCATCATCCCCATCACTGACAATAGGGATCACATCCTCCTCTTCAGGATCTTCCTCAGATTCCTCCATTACCTCTTCAGGATCTTCTTCATTCTCAAAATTTACCACATGGCCTTCTTCTGGCTCTTCTACTATGTCTTCTTCATTCTCATCTGGCATTGGAGCATCTTCATATTCATATTCAGAATCTATTACAAGTCCCAAATCATCCTGTGCTGCCTGACGTTGATAATCAGGGTCCAACAGACGAGCCATATGAGCACGATCAGCATTTATCTCATTTGTATAATCTTGCATGACTTGTATATACCCTTCCAGTTGAAGAATTTGATCCCTAGCTTCATCTTCACGCTGCCATGCATCATTTCTCATCTCCTTCATCATATTGAGTGACCTAACTGAAGCATCCCGGTCTCTAGTAACCTCAGCAAGCTGTCTAGTCAACTTCTCAATCTCAGAATCAGGGGTAGGATTAGGATTACTGCTACTTGCTCCATCATTCCTTGGGGCTAGCTGATGTTTTGGAATTCCTTTAGAACCAGTCTTCTTCATCGGAGCCCATTGACCCTCAACCATCCTCTAATAGATAGAATAACGAGATAAGAACAAGATGGATTGGGATCGAAGGTTAGCATGAATTGGATTGATACTACTTAACCCAAACCACTTTAAGAAGGAAGGTAATCTAAACAAGTTAATTAAACATGATGCATGAATCGAACTTACGATCTAAGCATAAAAGGTTTTTAAAGAAACACATACGTAAAGGTAACTTTTATAACATAGGGCAATATTATGCTACTCCATTACCATACTTTTACAATAAGAATAAAGATCGATTGAAAGAATCATAGATAAGGAATAAGCAATTTGGACCCAAAATAGTCAAGTTAGGTTTTTAATTGATCCAAAACCTTTTGAAGTTTTCGCAATGAATACTACAATAACTCTTTTAAATAATGATCCGGCTCTGATACCAGCTGTGGCAGAACCTTCTAAATAATATGGCCCACATGCATTTATCATTTTCTTAACGAGACTTCGATAGCAATGCATGTGTGCCATAAGACTTAAAAATGATACGTCGGGTAGATTCCCGAAACTTCCACGATTCTCCAAGCGGGATCAATCATTATAAAGAGACATTGTAGTATTACAACAATTTATTTAAATAATATACATCGAGTAAAATAGCGGAAGGATTACAATAACATAGGTTTACAAAGCATTTGATTCAAAACTTACAAACCATATGTTTAATTATTACAAACCATAATAGTAGTGGAGTAGCGGTAGATAGCTTAATTACACAACCAGACGATGAGCTCTGCCCAAGAGCCAAACACTCTACTCGTCATCACTCTCCGCAACGACTGTCATACAGCAGGATGCAGTGCAAACCTGCTCCTGATGCTCACCTGCAACAAGGGTTCAACAAACCCTGAGTACAAAAGTACTCAACAAGACTAACCCGACGAAAAAGAGGGGTGAAGACTAAGAAATGCAGGTCAGAGGGACAAGGTAAGGCTTGCAAGAATCAATATTTTTGCAGAAAAGCTTTTGAAAAACCAAGTTGTAAATTAACAGCTCTCTTGCCTTAGCTCAAGCTGATCAAATAACACCAATTAATACATAATCATTAATTAAGTAGTTACTACGATGATGAACACCAATCGAGTCTCCTTCTCCGAGAAGCACGGCGATTCGAATCCATTTATACCCAGCTGGGACCTAGATCACTGATATACCGGAGACTCTAACTCCGCTGCATACCAGATCACATGATATACCGGGACAACAACCACAGCCATATATCAACCACAACACCCAGTGTGTGGATTTTCTAGGGTCTCGATATCACCAGTTCACCAACGGACGGTCCTTAGGGCATCAGAGACGGAAACACTACTGAGAGAGACTCCTTTCCCAATGCAAGTTAGCCGTCCGGACTCAAATTAATTACTAACAAAGTGATTCCAACAATAAAAGTCATTCTCATCTTTTTCATTCTTGACATTTTAAAAACATAACTAAATAAGCGGGGCTAAGCAATTCTACGCACTTTCTTAAACGGGTAATGAGGAATACGGAAATAAGACGGGTAATGCAATTGGTGGGTTTCACTCAACTCCTAGCCTTTAATGCAACAACTCAAAGCCGAGAGATAAAAACTTTATAAAATCAAGGTAAAGGTTTAATGCATCCGGGGCTTGCCTTGGTACTCGGGGTAGACGATCTCGGCTCCGGATTAACACGGCTCGAGTCTCCGCTCCTCTTTGATCTCTCGATTTGACAACGTTAAGCTCTCCGTTAACGAAAGCTACTCGATAATAACATGATATGATTTAACATGATGAAATAGTAACACATGATGCTTGAAGAACGTATAAATCAATCAATAAATTGAGTACAACTTTCCTTCACGAACGTCGCAACTAACGAAACTATCTAATAAAATAAATAAGTAGAAATAAATAATAAAACAAAATTTGTCAAAACAATTCCAAAAAAAATAAACTTAACTCCTCAGGCCCGAGAAGGCTAGAAAATAAATTTCATGATTTTTGGAACAATAAATAAATAACTAAAAATCAAGGAAGACTCATTTTTCAATTAAAAGAGCTAATTTTTGAACATAGCAAAAGTACTCAAAATAAATATTTTAAATTTTTCCTAGATAAAGAACACCATAAAGAACTTCTACAAAAATTTTCAGGATTTTTGGGGCTATAAACATTTCTCCATGAAAATAACAAATTGTATTACTATTCATCAAGACATAAAAGAATAAAACTAAAAGAAAAAGAAAAAGGTGACTGGCCGATTCGGCCACCGGCCCGGCCCAGTCCGCCTTGGCGCGCGGGGAATCGGCCCGGCCTGGCTGCGCAAGCAGGCCAACCCACTAGCACAGGCGCAGGCCGGCCCAGGAGCGAAGGCAGGCCGGCCCACTCGGCCTGGCCGAGGCTTGGCCCAGGCGGTTTTGCAAAAACGTCCCTGGAGTTTTACAAATTAGCAAACTGGCCCAGTCCACTATTCACTGAGTCACGCGACTTTACACCAAGCACCCTGGGTTTCTTCTAATTCTCCGAGTGTGGTCCCCGCGAGCTCCAACAGCTCCGGCGAACCGACCGGCTCGGACTCGCCCGGCGGGGGTTCCGGCGGCGCTAAGGGGCTCTACACGACCCCGGGCCACGGTGCACCCTCCGGACACCTAGACCCGACGGCCCGACTCGGCGAGCAAGGCTCTAGGCGGCGGACGAGCGACGGCGGCTCAACCGGGGAGCTCACCGGAGCGGTCCGGCGACGTTAGCGCAAGCAACGGCGCGGACGACGTCACGAACGCGAATGACCAACCAATTGACCCCGAGTAACAACGGACAACGACCGACCCGCGTGCCGCGGACGTACACGGAACCATGGCGGCGACGGCCATGTTCCGACCGCGACAGGCGGCGACCCTAATTGGCTACACTACTATACGCAGGAAGTCACCGCGACTCGGGTGCGCATGCTAAGAAGGACGGAGAGACGGTGGAGCTAGGAGCTCACCGAGATCGGAAGCGACGGGGATGGTGACCGGGCGCACTCCGGATCGGCAAGATCGTGTCACGCCGATACCCCTGTGCACCAAATTGGAAACCAAGGAGCGCATGAGCTGCAGCACATCAAGGCAAACACGACCATGTGGAAAATGAAGGAAATTAACCAACGACGGTGGTGCAATCGCGGGGCAACTCCACGGCGGCTCCGATGACCGGCGGGAAGAAGATGACGGATTGACGGTGCTCTAAAGCGAGAATGGGAGGTCATGATCTTGCTCTATGGATGCACAAGGACGTGGCGAAGCTAGCGGTGCGATCAATTTGGCCGGAGAATGAACACAATCGACGGTGAGGGTGGCGGGTCTCAAGCTTGGCAATGGCGGCGGCGGTTGAAGGAAGAAGAAGGAGGAAAAGCGGGGTTGGCTTCTCTATTTAAGGGATGATGGCGTCCCATGGATGGACGACACAATGACGAAGAAGCTGCGCGCGTCAAGGCGCAGAAGCGGCGACGGCGCGGCGAGGCGGCATGGGCGCGGCGGCCACCGCGACGGGAGGAATAGGGAGGAGAGATGAATGTGATGACGTCATCAAATACGTAGCACGAGACAGCTCAAAAGATTTGAAAATATCTCAAATTTTAAATAGAATGCAGGAAAACGCCAAAAGTAAAGTCCCCTTGATTTTTCCTACTCTACAACTTTGTCAAAAGGAGCATTTTGAAATTCTGAACAGAATTTTGAATTTTGAATCAAATTTGAAAATGAAAGCTTTAACCTAGAACAAACAATTGAAATATCTTTTGATTTTTCAATACAACTTGAAAATCTCCAAAAACATAAAATACTCAACTTTTCAAACTAAACATTTTCTATATAAACAACTTTTCAAGATTTTGCATAGTTTTTGAAATCCAGTTTAAAAACCAAAGGGGGACAATTGTCGGAGAATGATATTTTCAAAATATTTTGAATTTCTCTAAGGAAACTTGAAAAACTTTGGAAAGCAAGTTTGATGCTCTCATCAAGACGCTCAATAAAGCTTTTTGGACCAACCCCAAATTCTCTATGGATTTTGAATTACCCAAAAGAGGGTGAAACGGGGTTTTCGGTAACTCAAAGTTTACACGAAGAGCACAATCAATCTATAAATTTAAACTCGTTTTAGTTGATGCACATCAAGGTGAACCTAATCATGGATGCTTTGCGATGCATTATGATGACATGGCATGTTTTAGTTAATTAAACACCAGAGGTGTTACAGTGGCGGCTGGAGAGGGAGAAGCACGGGAATGGGATGAAACCCTAGCGTGCGGACAGGGGCCTTTATATAGGCGCGCCCCTGCCGGCAGCTTCCCGTTACGCCCTGTCCGGGAGGATGAACCTGGACAAGGTGGTTGGGAGTTGGCTGGCGGGCTGGCGGGGGCTAGGGTTTCTCGTTTAGCCGTTCAGGCTGGCTCCCTTGCAGCGGCTAGGGTTTGCCTGGTTTCCCGTTTAGCCGTTCAGGCTGGCTCCCTTGCGGCGGCTAGGGTTTGCCTTGGGCCAGTGACAAAAACTTTAGCCAAGCCGGCCACGCCCACGCCCGCGCCACGGCACGGCACGGCACGGCCCGGCGCACGCTGGCGGCGCGGCTCGCGCGCGTGTGGCTCCCGGGTTCTCCTTCTCAACTTGTCTATGAGAGCATCCCAATACTCACTATTTAAGTTGATTACCCTCTTAGTGATTAATCCATTTGGTACTAATCACTTTAGCACCTAACACTAATTGTGGGCCTTTGAGGTTTATTGAATTATTAGATTAAATAAATGGGCTTGGCCCAATAATTCTAACAATCCCCACCAAACATCAAAGGTACACAGTTAATGCCTTCGGGTCTGAACTCGTTTGATATACCGGTGTTTCGATGGAGACCTGTTAAGTTGAACTTCCATCTAGAATAGGGGCTTACACTCATTCACAACTGATCAATAGACTATGCCTTGAATTGACAGTTTTGTGCGAAGTGAGGTTCACTCAAATTCTTAACTGATACCAGGCTGCCTTGAGCATCCCCTCGGGTGGAGCATATAAGTCAAACTCCGTGCCTTCTCGTGAGCATCTAGAGATCACCCAAACCTCATAGACTGGGACCAGCAGTCTAACTCACATAGGTGTGTTCCTTCTAGGATGTCCTATAGGCCGACATCCTTGCTTTTATAAGCCACTCGGATCACATTAAGGCATATGCCATCTCGCCTTACTGACTTGGAAAAGAAGTGCATTTCCAAAAGATAGGGACCTTTGTCAAGGGTCTTTTCCCTCGGTCTACTCATAGCTTGTTTCACCACTCTAATTCACGGGATCTCCGATCACATAGAGCAGTTACCACTATAGCAAACTTTAAGTGGGTCTCGGCCCCATCTCGACCGATGCACCGTCTATCACGTTACGTGACGCCCCTTGGTGAACCGATCCGCAGATTCTTAGACGTGTGGACATAGTCCAACGATATCACTCGGAGTTTCTCAATTTTCGACGTAGACTTTAAGCGCCGCTTTACATGCCTTGTGGTCTTCGGGTTATACTTAGAACCGTTAACTTTGATTATCACGGTTTGATTATCACGGTTCATGGAGATGGCGGGCACGGGTTTTTCAACCACCGGCAAATCCATCGGGAGTTCCCGAAGCCATTCGGCTTCAACGTGGCGGTGTCTAGTGCCGCAAGTTCCCGCTTCCATAGTTGACCTCGTGATGATGGTCTCGCTTGCAAGACTTCCAGAAACAAACACCACCCCCAAGGGTAAACGCATACCCACCGGTGGCTTTTAACTCGTCGGCATCGAGATATCCAATTTGCATCATCGAAAACCCTCCGGTACCTTTGGGTACTCGGTGTAGTGAATGCCATAACTTGCGGTTGCCATTAAATACCGCATTACTCTCTCAAGAGCTTGCCAATGATCATCTCCGGGGTTTGATACAAACCGGCTCAACTTGCTCACGGCATATGAGATGTCGAGGTCTTGTTGCACCGGCTAAGTACATTAGTGAACCAATGATTTGGGAGTACCTCGGTTGGTCTCTCATGATCCTTTTGTTCTTTCTCGAATTAGGCTTGGATCATAGGGAGTGGACACGGGTTTGTCCACGTAGCCAAAGCGACTTAGAATCTTTTCCACATAGTGGGATTGCAAAAGGGTAACCCCACCATTTTCTCCCTTTAGTAGCTTGATGTTTAAGATCACATCGCCCACTCCCAAATCTTTCATATCAAAGTTCTTAGACGAAAGTCCTTGACTTCCTCAATCACATTGAGGTTCGTGCCAAATATTAATATGTCATCCACATATAGGCACAGGATTACTCCTTCTCCCCCACCGAAGCGGTAGTAGACACATTTATCAGCCTCATTGGCAACAAAGCCTGCTGATGTCATGGTCTTATCGAACTTTTCGTGCCATTGTTTACGAGCTTGTTTTAGGCCATACAAAGACTTCAATAATTTACACACCTTCCCTTTTTGACCTTCTACTACGAAACCATCAGGCTGATCCATGTAGATCTCCTCATCTAACTCTCCATTTAGGAAAGCCGTCTTCACGTCCATTTGATGAACGAGAAGACCATGGGACGCAACCAGGGCAAGTAGTACTCTGATTGTAGTCAATCGAGCCACTGGTGAGTATGTATCAAAGAAGTCCTCGCCTTTCTTTTGGGTATAACCCTTGGCCACAAGCCTAGCCTTGTATTTTTCAATCATACCATCAGGCCTAAGCTTTTTCCTGAACGCCCATTTACATCCTACAGGTTTGCACCCGTACGGACGATCAATCACTTCCCAAGTTCCGTTAGACATAATTGAGTCCATCTCACTCCGTATCGCTTCCTTCCAATAGTCAGCGTCGGGAGAGGAAAATGCCTCTTTGCGGTCGTTGGGGTGTCATCCACGAGGTATATGGTAAAGTCATCACCAAAGGATTTTGCAATCTCGGGTCTCTTACTCTTTCGAGTGACTCCATCATTTTCCTCCTCGGGACTTTCGGTGTTGGGTTGTTCGTGCACTCCACCGGCACAAAAGTATCGGGAGCATCGGGAGGTCCCTCACTAGATGTGCTCGGTACATTCCCTCTCATAGGGAACTCATTCTCGAAGAATGTCGCATCTCTCGGACTCAAATATTCCGCCGACCCTCATGTCGGGGACTCAGATTCCACAATTAAAAATCTATAGCCTACGCTATTCATTGCGTATTCAAGAAAGACACAATCTACAGTCTTTGGCCCAAGCTTGCGCTTCTTGTTGATTGGCACATTCGCTTTGGCCAAGCAACCCCAAGTGTGCAGGTATGAAAGAGTTAACCTCTTCTTTTCTCATTCCTCGAATGGTGTTTTCTCTTTATTCTTTGTGGGGACTCTATTCGGGACATGACTCGCAATCAATATAGCCTCACCCCACCATTCCTTGGAAAGTCCCGAGTTGTCTAACATGGCGTTAACCAAATCGGTTAGAGTGCGGTTTTTTCTTTCGGCAATCCCATTGGATTGGGGGGAGAATGGAGGCGTCCTCTCATGAATAATTCCATGTTCCTCGCAACGAGATCGAATTCTTTTGAAAAGTATTCACCCCCACGATCGGATCGCAACCGTTTGATTTTCTTCTCGAGTTGATTTTCAACTTCGGCTTTATAGATTTTAAAATAGTGTAATGCTTCATCTTTAGTGTTTAACAAGTACACGTAGCAAAATCTAGTGCTATCATCGATGAGTGTCATGAAATATCTCTTGCCACCTTTGGTCAACACGCCATTCATCTCGCACAAATCAGAACGAATGAGGTCTAGTGGTGCCGTGTTCCTCGCCTCTTTCACAGCCTTGTGAGGCTTGCGAGGTTGTTTTGCTTGCACACAAGCATGGCACTTAGAACCTTGGACCAAATCGAATTTAAGGATTAAACTCATTTTAGCTAAGCGTGTCATACATCCAACATTAATATGGCAAAGTCGAGAATGCCAAATATTACAATCATCATCATGTCTCACATGGTTCACGACATTATTATTACAAGAATCTATCAAAGAAAAGCGGAACAAGCCTCCGCTCTCATAGCCCTTACCAACAAATGTTCCATATCTCGATACGACACACTTATTGGACTCAAAAGCAAGCTTAAAACCATCCCTACACAATAGGGACCCGCCGACGAGATTCTTCTTTATGGAGGGGACATGCCGCACGTTCACCGCACGGTCTTTCCCAGTAAACTTCGATTGACCGTGCCAACACCATGAGCCGCATGAGAGTCGTTTCCCATCGCCAGGGGAGGAACCTCGTCCTTCCCGGTACACGTAAAACAAAGAGCGGTCAAAGACATACATGAATATTAGCCCCCGTGTCAATCCACCAATCGGAGAGAGACAAACCGAAAGAACGTTGGTAAATAATTACCATACCTGCATCCTCCGGCTTCACTAACAACCATGTTGGATCGCGTCTTCTTCGTGTGTGTCCGCTTGTCCTTGCGGTCCGGGCACTCCTTTGCCCAATGAGCATTGCTCCCGCACAAATAGCAAACGCCACTCTTTTCGCTCTTTTCCTTGTTGGCCTTCTTCTTGAAAGCCCGAGCTTGAGGCTTGAAAGCATTCTTGTTTTGCTTCCGTTTCCTCTTGCGGGAGGTCGAGGGTCCCTCTTTTGCACCAAATTGGCGCTAGAGCCTCCCTCGACGTGCACTTTCTTGCCACGTGTGTCTTTTGCCCTCGCATTGTCCTCAACACTTAGAGAAGCAACAAGATCAGCCACGAACTCTTGCCTCCGTGCTTTAGAGAAGTGGCAAAGTCCCTCCAAGTAGGTGGCGGCTTAGCGATAATACCGCCGGCCACAAACTTGTCGGGCACTCACACTTGTTGTTCTCAAGCTCCTTGGCTAGCGCCGTATCTCATGAGCTTGTTCTACCACGTAACGGTCATCGACCATCTTGTAGTCATAGAACCGCTCCATGATGTACAGCTCACCGCGCCGTCGAACCCCGAACTTGGCCTCGCGGTGTATCCCACATGTCCTTGCCCGTAGGCATGTCCATGTACAAGTGGTATCATACCCTCATCTATGACGCTAATGAGCGACGCCTTGAGCAGTTATCCGCCTACGTAACTTGCTCTCTTCCTCGGGAGAAAGAGGCGGTTCCGTGCGCCTTCCCCGACGGCGTGGTCGCGGCGCATAGCGGTAAGCCACAACATGCAACGGGACCGCCATATCTTATAGTTGGATCCACCATCCTTCAAGGGTGGTGGCCTCATGGATGCAAAGCAAAGCTAGCGAGATGAAAATGACCTATCAAGTTTTTGGATTGTTGGATATTTAGTCATTTTACACCATGCATTAATCCGTAAATACGATAAGCAAAATACCGACTCAAGTATAATGCAAGCGATCGCTTCATATGTGCTACCGATATTACTAGCATAGCTAAACATGCCTATTATTACAAAGAGCAACAACATAAAGTATAACAAGTAGCATTAAGTGGTTTCGGTTTATACCCCGGCGTGGCACTCCCGGTACCCGCGGATAGTGAACCACTCGCGTCCATGTCTTCGCCGCGCCTACGACGGTGTTGTTGTCGATGATGTCGTCGTCGGCAGCCAGCAGGAGTCCGCCTAGTGCTCACAGCATAGCCCGCAAGCGTGAACAAGAAGCGGCGTCGCGCACGTACGGCGCTCCCCAAAAAACTTGATTTTCCGCCTACCGGCGAGGGTACGCTTGACGGGAGAAGTTCCGAGAGGCTCGCTACCTGAGACCTCGTGCGCGCAGAGGCTGGGAGATGCGCAGAGCAACTCGAGCTCGGGAAGAAAGGTGGCGGCCGGAGAGGGAGAAGCACGGAAATGGGATGAAACCCTAGCGTGCGGACAGGGGCCTTTATATAGGCGCGCCCCTGCCGGCAGCTTCCCGTTACGCCCTGTCCGGGAGGATGAACCTGTACAAGGTGGTTGGGAGTTGGCTGGCGTGCTGGCGGCGGCTAGGGTTTGCCTTGGGCCGAGGCCCAGTGACAAAAACTTTAGCCAAGCCCGCCGGCCCATGTTCAGACTGGCTCCCTTGCGGCGGCTAGGGTTTGCCTTGGGCCGAGGCCCAGTGACAAAAACTTTAGCCAAGCCCGCCGGCCCGTCGCGCGCGTGTGGCTCCCAGGTTCTCCTTCTGAACTTGTCTATGAGAGCATCTCAATACTCACTATTTAAGTTGATTACCCTCTTAGTGATTAATCCATTTGGTACTAATCACTTTAGCACCTAACACTAATTGTGGGCCTTTGAGGTTTATTGAATTATTAGATTAAATAAATGGGCTTGGCCCAATAATTCTAACAGTAAATAGCAGATCAGCCATTGTCTCGACGCCAATCAATACTTTTTTGTGTGTGTTCGGAGTTGCAACGATAAGTTAGTGTCAATTTCATTCTGGAAAATTTAATTTGGACAGGTGATGTATTAGTTTTCTGTGGATGGTGGATAACTGGGGATATACCAAGATAGTTTAGCTTCCAGGTCAATTGTAATCATCGGCTCTGACGATTTTTCTATAATACCTCCAATCTGTGCTTTGCCGTGACAGACAGAACAGCTGAACTTGCAGTAAACAAACCAAATATGCGACACAGACACCACGGTCGTTTGTCTTGTTATTACACGGACCATGGTGCCTATAAAAGCCCAGTCATCCATTCGACGAAACCACACACCGCGGCCACAAAAATTACAAACTAACACTAGCAGCAGCAGCGCCCATAGCAACCAGAAGCATGGCAAGGCTGTTCCTGGCGTGCATGGTTCTGCTCGGCCTCGCAATGGCGGCGGCGATGAGGCCGGCGACGACGAGGACGGCCGGCGCCGTGCCGCTTGACGACTGCAACGAGGACCTGCAGAACCTGATAAACAACTGCCAGTCCTACGTTCAGTTCCCCGGATAACCCCAAGATCCCGCCATCGGCGAACTGCTGCAGCGTGATCCAGAAGGTGAACATACCGTGCCTCTGCTCCAAGGTCACCCCGACGGTGGAGACGATCATCTCCATGGACAAGGTCGTCTATGTCGCTAAGTACTGCGGCAGGCCCCTTAAGCCTGGCTCCAACTGCGGAAGTAAGTAGCCCTACTGTACATTTGTGACAATAAAAAGCTTATATATACCACATCTGACATCTGACTTGAGATTGTTGTGCTTGTTTTTTTGAAGGCTATCACGTTCCTGGTGCGCTTGCTTAATGCTCGTGTATTGATCCACTATGATGTACGCATCTGTGCAAATTTCGTCCCTGCCTGAACACGTGCTGCGTACATCCTCTCTACATTCGGCGAAGAGACTTTATGTCAGACTGTCTCATAAATAAGTTTGTATATGCGTTGCATTTATACTTGTATTATGCTATATACTTTGTACTCTGTTTCCTGTTATTTTTATTCAATAAAATCCTGTAAAAAGAAGTGATCCTAGTCCTCTGTTTCTTACCCTCTTCTCTTCTCTACTCCTCTTCGCTATGATCTCTAATTCTAATATTAAAGACAGGAAAGTTTCTTAGTCCATCATTGTCAAAACCGCCTGAGGTAACTCATGCAATCTCTCTCGATCCCTATGAGTTAGAGTAGCGTATCCAAAAACGGTGCGATATTCAATTCCAAAATGAATTAGAATACAAAGAGTTTCCACGGCCTGGAACTTTTTCTCGTATCCATATGAGTCAGAGCAGCAACCATGTTACAGAGTCTGATCCCAAAACGAATTAGAATACATGACACAATTATTGATAAATCTGTCTACCTCATGTAACCATATGAGTTAGAACAGCACACGCATAAGAATAGAACACAGTCGACTTTGAGACGAAATAAAAACAAGATGTAATTGTTGCATAAATCTCCAAGCCACATGTGTTGTATTGATGATCATGCAACAAGTTGTGTTTCCCACTCTTACACAGGGGCACAGTCACCATGAAAAATTTTTAGTTGGGGCAAAATCTAACAAGAGAATGAACCAAGAAGACATCTTATTCACAACGTACCGCGTACTTTGAGTCACTTTTAGTTGCAAATCTTTATGAATTTGGACTCAAAGAGCATCTCCAACAATTTTCTATTATTTACTTGGCAAATCTTGTTATTTGCCAACTCTCAAAAAAATACATGAGTAAAAAAAGAGCTCTTCTCTAAAAATTTGGCATATTTAACTTGCTAAAATAAAAAAAATCAGCTCACAAACCCTTGGTTCATGATAAAGATTAAAAAAATTTACTTCTGTAATGAGGACCCTACACTTTTTACTAACTAATTGATCATATATCTAAAAGTTTTCTCTCTCTAACAAACTTACATTAGGAACCCCGAGAAAGAAATAAAATTATGTTTTCCTTTCTTATGCCTCTTCTCGTACGGGACGTCGTCGTCCGTGGGCACAATCACCATGTGAGAACTGGGCTGGGCCTAATAACCTGTGCTTTGGTAGTGTAACCGATGAAGAGATTTTTTTTTTAACCACAGAAAGGAAATTCACTCCCTATCTCCCATAGGGAGTTTAACCCAGCACCTATAAAGTGCCACTGAGGGGCTCTAGCCCAGTTGGACCAGAGGCTCGTTGGCAATTCTCAATTCTCTTTATATAAACCAAAAAGAGAAAATATTCTATGTTGACTCAAGATTACCACATTATTTTAGACTAACCAGAACTGTTACATATAGATATTTGTCTCTTTGATTAGGGGTGGACAAAATACCGTTGAAACGGATTAATTGAACATATTTAGTAAAAAAAACTTATTGTACCAAAATTATTGTGGTCTGTTTGGTGAAGACTTCGGTATTGTTAAGTGATCAAGGATTTATAAGTAAGTGTTGTAAACCAAATTAACTGTTGATTTAACCAAATTTATTTATGTCTATTACGTCAAATAGTAAAATTATGCTCATCCGTATATATTTAAATATATATATATATATCCAAATTTGATTAATATTTAGCAAAAGCCCAAATTCTTTACGCCTTTGACGAAAGAACATCACCTACGGTCGTATCTATAGTCTAAAATATACCTTTTGTTTTCCAAAAGATATAGGTGAAGTGCCACTGTCTTCACTTTTATATCAGCATTTCTTATACTCGTTCACGTTCCGCACTCAAAACAAATTAATAAGATATATAGTTTTTAAATATCCACATGTCTGCCTTGTATTATATTTATTTTTCTTTTAAGACGTGAATATAGAAGTCCTAGTTGTAAGGCCGGCCGCGCCACTCTGGTCAAATCGACCTTGTCCGACATACCGGTTCATCTCTCCATCTGCTGCGCCCTCTCCAAACGCGCCATTGACGACATTGACGCGGCAAGACGGGGTTTTCTCTGGGCCGGCAAGGAGAAGGCCTCGGGCGGCCAGTGCGCCCTTGCCTGGCCGGTTGCTTGCTCACCCAAGGAGCTGGGAGGGCTTGGCATACCGGATTTGCGGCTCCTAGGCATGGCGCTTCGCCTGAGGTGGGAGTGGGCAGCTCGCTCCGACCCGAGCGTTCTGTGGGCAGGGCTGCCACTCAGGACAGAGCGGGTGGTCTCCCGACATGTTCGGTGCCTCGACGACCGTGACCATCGGGAACGGGAGGATGGCACGCCCGGACCGACCGGTGGAGGGCCGAGGGCAGGTTATGCAACCCGGCTCCGGACGTTTACCGCTCGGTGCCGCTAAGGTTTCGGCGACGCTCGGTCCATGACGCGCCTGTTGGACAACCGGTGGGCTTGGGATACGAGGCGGGTTCCTCGCAGCTGTTCATCACACGGTTTGTGGTTGTGGACCATGCTCGAGGACACGCAGCTTGACCCCCTTCAAGACGATCGTCTCGGATGGATTTGGACAGCGACGGGGAATACTCCGGTTCGTCGGCGTACGGAGCTTTCTTCGTGGGCGGGACCACCTTGAGGGGCGCCAAGAGCTCGGAAGACCTCGCACCGCCCAAAGGTGAAATTCTTCGGACGGGCGGCCGCACGGCCGCCTTTGGACGGCCGAGCGTCGGAAGCGGCACGGCTTGCAGCTCAGGGCGACGATCGCGGCGCCCTGTGCCTACAAGAGCCGGAAGAGTTCCACCATCTCCCGCCGGCGTGCGTGTTCTCCGAGAGGTATGGCACAGGATTTTCGCACTGGCCGGCCTCGGCCACCTCACTCCGGCGCAGGAGGACCGCCTCGACGGCTGGTGGCTTTCCACCAGGGAAGCCTTCGCCACAGACACTCGCCGTGGTTTCGACTCCCTCGTCCCGCCGGTAACGTGGATGATTTGGAAGGAGCGCAACGGGAGAACGTTCGAGGAGTTTCGACCGCGCCGGCCCTTCGGTTCAGCGCATCAAAGACGAGGCTGGCTGCTGGGTTTCGCCGGCTTCGGGGACCGGCGCCATTCGGGCGGTGGCACTCCAGCCTTAGGACCGTTCTCTTTAGCTTTGGGCAAATTTAGTTTAGCGCGGAAGTACAACCCTCAAAGCTCCGCCGTTTAGCCGGCGCCTTCTGTAAGTGTCTTGTCCAGGGATCGGGGGGCACCTCGCCCTTCGGTCTCCCGGATAGTGTATCAAAAACTCTATCTTCTTCTTAATGAGACACGTGCCAAGAGCACGACTTCGAAAAAAATAGAAGTCCTAGTTGTTTACACTTGCCTATATATAGTAGCACTAGTTTTGATATTTATCTCTCTAGATTGACACATGCATATCATACAAATGTCAATATAGCACATGTCTCACATGAAACCGTATAGAATGCAACATAAAATTAATATTTGCCTATATAGCTCAACTCCACACCATATAAACCCAGGGTAGTACTAGTTTTGATATTTGTCTGACATGCAGCTCTAGATTGACACATGTATAGCATATAATGTCAATATGGCACATACAGTAGTATTTTTGACACTTGTATAACATGTAACATAAATATTACCATTTGTCCATATAGCTTAACTCCACTCCATATAGACCCAGAGGTAGTAGCACTACTTTTAACACTTGTCTGACATGCAGCTCTAGATTGACACATGTGTATAGCATATAATGTCAATATGACACCTGTCTCACATACAACAGTAATTTTGACACTTGTATAACATGCAACATAAATATTGACATCTTTCCATATACTTGACTCCACACGAAATCAAATTGGGTGACCCCTCCTCACCATATCTATATAAACCGAGGTGCTACTCTAAAATAACTCATATCACAATACAATTATTTTAGTAACCTTCAATAGGCACCCCCTTCAGAACTAGTAAACATGGCAAAACTTGTGAGCTTGTTCTTAGTCCTCTCTTTTGTAGTAGCCATGTCCATCGTAGGCTCTCAGGCCGATGGAGACTGTGAGAATGACCTCCAAAACCTGATAAGTCAATGCAAGCAGTATGTGATGTTTCCAGCGAATCCAAAGGTTCCTCCTTCAAATGGTTGTTGTGGTGTCGTCGAGACGGCAAATGTTCCTTGCCTGTGCTCCAAGGTCACCAAAGAAGTTGAGAAGGTCTTGTGCATGGAGAAGGTTGTGTATATTGCTGAGCAATGCAAGAGGCCATTTTCGCATGGCTTCCAATGTGGAAGTAAGTGGCCTATGCTTTTATTTACGTGTGTATAGTGTAAATTGTGAACTTCATATGTGCTATTTTATTAACTATCCATGGTATTTCTATTAATTTAAATTAACTATTTTACAGGCTACACAGTTCCTACAAAATGAACATATCACAAGAGGGAAGTGCTGAACGTAGCCCTTAGTTCTCAACAGCCATATCCGGTCTACCTTCCAATGGTTGTACAATGTGAGGTTATGTTGAGACTAATGTGAGGTGTAAGAGCTCTATTCACATAATAAAGCATGAAAGCCTTCTCCACAAATTTCATGATTGCTCAAGAACTGATTTGTGATCCATATTTTCACGGATAGGAACAGAAAAATAAATTAGGTGATAGAATTTTTTTATATATCTTTATATATAAAAACCACATAAAAGTGTTCGGGGGCACGGATGTACTGTAATCCCAAAGCCAAGAATATACGGGGAAAAAAATATACGAGGATTGTATTGGATTGGATCGAGCAAGGAGATAGGAAAGAAGAGAACCGATAGTTCAATCGTGTCTGCCAAAAGCAGAAGGCTGGGCTTTACCTAAAACCCACACCATCACGCGTACTCCTCCGTCGCATTGAGTTTGTCACCCTAGGTTCCGTGCCATCTTGTTTAATCATTCGTCTTATTCAATTTTTTTATATAAATATAATTTATTTTATTACGACTTATTTTATCAATGAAGATACTTAAATATTGATTATATTGATTGACTTATTTTATTATTTGTTTAAAATTTTTGAATAAGACGACAAAAGATGAAGTCAAAAGTCAAACGTCAAACTCCATGGGACGGAGGGAGTACAGATTATCAATGCCATGAATCGTCACCGGCGTGACTAGGACTCTAGGATTAAAGACCCAAAGGCGACTTTTGATTCAGGGTTTTAGTCGCGGCTATTTTTAGACCCGAAACTAAAAAATAATTTAGTCCCGGTTGATAGCTTTAATAAGGCTCCTACAAAGTTCGTGCAACAACTTTTGCATACAGAGGACAAGAAGACAACCTTTAGTTTTGGTTGGTACCTAAAACCAGGATTAAAGTCATACTCTAGTCCCGGTTACAGCTACTAAGAGCATCTCCAAGGGCTTTGCAAATAGACTTTTGCATTGCCCAATTTGCAAAAAGATTAGAAAACACCCCTCCAATGGTTTTGCAAATGAGATTTGCAATTTGATAAACTTTGCAAATAGAGGTTGAGGTTTTTGCATATATGCAAACCTCCTCCGCTTTGCATCCGGGCCTCGCGACGATTTCGGCCGCCACGTAGGACTCGCCGCGCGGACTCCCTCCACTCGCCGCGAAACACCTTCCTACGCCATCTGTGACGTCCCTGTCTCTTCACGTCCTTCCCTTCACGTTCTTCCCTTGGAGACCCGACGGAGCCCGCGGCGGCGCGTCCACGAACGACGGAGCCCGCGGCGGCGGGTCCACGAACGACGGAGCGTCCATGAACCGGTGGCGGCGCTCCGACGGAGCCTCGCACATGACGCACGAACGACGACGCACGCGAACGACGACGCACGCCGGACGAAGGACGACGCACGCGCCCGGGCGACCGGGCGGTTTGGGCGGGCTTACGCCCACGTCCACGAACGACGACGGACGGTTTGACGTGGTGAGCGGGCGACCCGGCGGCGACGAAGGCGCGAAGACCGGCGACGGAAAGCACACACGCGCGAAATATTTTTGGGGGAGGCCGAAGGAATGGCGCGCGAGGAAAAATTTCAGGAAAAATTGTGGGGACTTGATCAAAATGCAAAACGGTTGGAAATCACACCTTTGAAACTTTGCAAATTCATTTGGGACTTTGCAAATACCCTCAAATGCAAAACTAAAAATACAAAGCCCTTGTAGACCCACGCTATTCGGGCGCGCGTGCGCTGTCTCAATTGCCGGCGCGCACATCTCTTAAGAGTAACGTCTAAGTCCGTCCCGTCCTTTCCCTTTTGTCCCTTTTTCGTCGTTTCCTGTCCGCAGCCGCCTCGTCGGGGAAGAGGAATTTTAAAATAATTCAAAACAGTGCTTTGGTTTCTCTTTCCCCCTTTCCGCACGCCCATTCCCCTTTCTCCCCACTCAATGCCGTTGGAATTCCTCGTTGGACCGGCGATTTTCTCCCACTCAACGCGCCGGGCGGATCCCTCTCGCCGCCGCGTCCCGCGCCGGCGGATTCGAGGACTCCCCCGTCGTCTCCTCGTGCTTGCGCGCCCCGTGCGCAGGTCGGCGGCGGGGATTTCTGCGTCGCGGACGGTGTCAAATTGGAGCGCGGAGCACGTCGCCCCGCTTCGTCGGCTTTTCGTAGGATTTTCGTCGACGTCGGCGAGGTTTCCAGTGACGTAGTGGTGAAGGTACGTCTCAGTGTGCGTTACTCAGATTTTGGGAGAAATTGTGGGAAAAATACGATTCGATGTGGAGGTGGTCTCGATTTTTGAGGTGGATTCGATTTTTCGGGGGGCTAGATCGATTTTGGGGCGGATTTTGTCGGTGTGTCTACGTCTCGATTTTGGGTGGATTTTGGGGATTCAAGTCGAGTTCCGGCTTGCCGACGGGGGAGCGCGGGTCTCGCGGGTGGTGTTGGGACGGCGGTTTGCGTATCCGGCGGCCTCTACGCGAGAGGCCCCCATCGACGTGGAGGTGAAGGTCCGTCGTCACCTCGCGCAGCCTTCGATTTGGGGGCAGATTTGTGTCGTCACGGCCTCGATTTTGAGGCAGACGGATGTGGAATCGAGCGGGCTGCGGGGAGCCGGGGCCCCAACGATTCGCCACCCATCGAGATCCGGCGGTCCTAGTCACGACCGGGACGACTAGCGGTCGCGCAATGCGAGGACATCGACGCGTTACCGATGACCGCCTCCAACGACTCCAGCTCCTTCAGGTAGGCACCATTGCCCCATCCGCCTACCCTCCGTTCGCTGATTTGCTTGGATCCGTGGGCTAGGTGAAAGGGGATCGAGTGCTCCTTGCATTTGATGACCGAGATTGATACAGGATGCAAGGTTCACTGTTTGTCATGTAGTTGCTCGAGACGAAAATTTTAGTCTAAACCATTTCATTCAATTCGTTTCTACGCTACTCATGGGCTCATGGTGTGTGCCATCGGCTATAGTTTATTGATCTAGCATTATATTATTATTGTGCTAAAGCTGTGCCAAGTTCAGAAGCCAGATGGATGGAGATGGATAGGTGACTTTTGGAATCAACTTCTGTCATTTATGATTTTGCGAGATACTTGTATTCATGCATGTAGAATTATGCACATATAGAGTCCAACGGTCATGGAAGAGGCATGTTGCCTTACTAGTATTTCTTAGAAAAATACTCTAAAGCTTATATTGGAGACTTGGTGTTTATCTCGAATAGTATGTTTTTGCGATTACTGCCTAGAACAGTTTGGGCTTTAATTTGGAACTTGATTATTCGTTTCATAATGGAATGATGATGGGTTTTCCTTTTCAGGAACATACTTTTGATAGAACATATCCTCACCAACCAATTTATCTGTTATGAATAATAAAATAATGATTCTGCAGCTTATCCTTCATATAAAGGATGTACCTAATTGTTGTTTTAAGGGTTTTTTTTGGATTGAATCATTCCTGGGGTTGTTGATTGAACCATTCCTGAAAATATCAGCATGGTAGTTGAATCTTCCCTTGAATGTTGTTCAATAGTACAAGGTGACCACATGATTTTTTGGAAACTATTGACAACTTGAAATGCCAAATCTTTTTCTTGATGCTAGTTTGATGTCCAGAATATATGTTCTGATTGTGCGACTGTGATTGTGATTGTGCGACTGTACTTATCTGCTTTTCACGCAAGCCTATGTTGTACTATATTGATCACAGTCGCACAATCACACTCATTATCTATGCATGCTGACACAAGCTTTGGTATTTTCTAATTTTGTAATAATAGCTTTTGCTTGAACACAAGTTTATGATGTGATCTAGTGCTTCAAGTATTATATGATTGAGTACAAAATAACAAGTAGATTTTACTTTTTAACATGGATAATGGTGCTTTTACCGGGGAGGAATCAGGCCGCCCCTTGCCAAAGTTTGGTGAATGGGATGTCGACATTCTAATTCACAAATACAGATTTACTGTTATATTTAACAAAGATGGAGATGAGAAGGGTGGGAATGGACAAGACAGTAACTCACCTTCTAAGGACACCAAGACGAAGAGGGTGGAATCTTATGCTGCAAAGACAAGCACGGTATGTTTTTTCATAAGTTGTATCCATTCTCTTCTTCGAACTCCACCTAATGATGAGTTAACACCAATTTCATCTCTTAAACCTATGATCACCCCTTTCTGCTCCAGGCAAGAGGTCCCCCTCCCTAGAGGCTGCACTCTCCCGGTTTTCGCCCGATTTGCTGTCTCTCGAGCAACAAAGAGGCCAGATCCGGCAACCCACACAAGCATGGCGAGGGGTGGCTCTAGTGTGGCCTACATGAACACCTCGAGGGCAGCTCCGATGGCATGCTTCATTAGCAGCAATCGCGGCTTCGGAGGCCTGCATGCTAGCAAGGTGAGGACAACTCTGATTGCTTTATTCCTGGGAGGGGAGCAAAGGCTCCTGTAGATTAGTGTTATTAGGAGGATCAATCTTTGTTCCTTTTGTTTTTGGTTAAATACATGTTGCTTTATGGCTGCCGGATTTTAGCATGGTTAATTCTATTCATGATATATATTGTGCTGAACAAGTGTATCAAGGTCATGGCACTAATCAAACCAGTAGAGGATGATAGTAGCAGGCGCTACAAAAATTAGGAGCTAGACTAACTTATGTTTCTTTTATGTTACAACTGAAACCTTCTTAGTTGCGTTTAAAGTTCCACCTGTAGCCCTTGACATTTGTTAAGGTGCAATGATTTCAAGTTTGACACTGATGAAGCATGTGCATAATTTCCCTACGGTTTAGGTGCACATTACATTGACAACAGCCTCAGACCCAATGAGTTGCTGCATGATTCTTGTTATTTCTGTAATGCTTCATTGGCTTGATTAAAACTCACACTAATTAATTCATGCTTTTTTTTTTTGTTTTATTATATTTGGTCAAAGAGCATAAAGAGGTAGCTTGGATGGCATGGCATACTCTATTTCTATATGGCTACCCTCAATTTGTTAGCATATGACCATAATGTGTTTCTTTTGAATTATCCATCGAGCTTAAAACTTCATTTCTTTTTTCTTTAACTTCAATACATTTTTCCAATTTATCTGTCTACTTGATAGCATAGATGGCATTCTCTGATTCCTTGGCAGCTTCTGTATTTGTGTCTTTCTTCTAAGTTGGCTTCTGTATTTCAGTGCACACTCTCAAAATGGAATCAATCAAAGAGATAAGGGTCATGAAAGAATTCAGAAGCAATCAACTTAGCTAGACATGATGGTAATAATATTTTAGACTGTGCTGACTTGTTTGTTTTACTTTTGAAATTCAAAAGCTGGAGTTCTTGAGATTCCTATGCGTATATCGGTCTTTAAAAATCATTTTTCTTGTATGAATATCAACTTGAAAATGTTTTTTACTACCCTGTATCCCTAGTAAATTTCTTCTCTCATGTCAATTCAAATAAGAGCAGTTTACACTGTCATAGTGTTGTTTTTTGCAAGAATTATTTAAGCATATTATTTCTTTGCATACAACCACACCATTCTAAAATTATTGCATGATCCAATGCTGTATAAGTGATAGTTGATGAAGTCAAAGAGCTACATCATTGCAAGAGAAGGAGCAGCCCATAAGGAGCACAGGGGAGGAAGGATTGGTCACATAGGAGGGCGATTTCCTAGGGTGCCAAGGAGGTGGCTTTGAGAGTGGCGGAGGCACAAGTTCCCACACTTTAGAGAAGGCAGCCAAATCCAGAGCAAGAAATACATAACTGGTCAGTGAGACTTCCATCTCTTAAATAGTTTTACTAATTGATTGGAGATGGGCCTATTTGTGCCGCAACTTTTAACCATCCAACTATAATGAGTATTAACTGTTATGAACTGAATTGACTCGTTTGCTCCATTTCATTGTTCCTTCTTTAAGTGAGTGAATCCCATTACTTGTTCATGTAGATTGTTCTCTCAAAGGTCTCAAATCCACATGTTTTCTTTCCACCATTGGGTTACTCCATTTTAGTTTGACAATCTATTTCAGAGAAAGAGAGGTGATGCTAATATGTTTTTAATTTTAGTTTTAGTATTTATTTTTCAACACATGACTGAACCTGTAAAGTATATTACACCAGCCAAATGTGATCTTTAATAGACTCCTTTGTTCAAAACACAGTCATAACGACATATTGGCCATGAAACTAGAACATGGATTGATAGTACAAAGTTTATAAATTCGAAGTGTAGAGTTTTAAACCTACAAGAATAAAGATTTATACTATGTTAGATCAAAACATTAAATCTAGCAGTATCAAGTTTCTAATGTGATAGTTTAAAGTTCATAAATTCGAGTGTACAATTTTAAACCTAGCAGTATAAAGTTTGTATAATGTGATAGTTCATATTCTAAATCTAGCAACACAAAGTTTTTAAGTTTATAAATTATGAGTGTAGAGTTTTATTGCTGCTATCAAATTAGCTAGATTGCAATAGTAGGCCATCGTGGATTAGGCCGGCAACAACTTTTGTTTACATTTTGATTAGTTAATGCCTCCATTTTCTCTGCCTTAACAAAGAAGTGTGTTAGTTAAAAGGGATAATTTGAAGATTGCCATTATAAATGGGAAGAAAAAAATATGAAGATACAGAAATTGGATGTTGTAGACAATGGGGCTTTTTAGAGTATTATAATTAGGATATTTATGTATACGGTAATTTCGTATGAGAGAAGTGGAGCTGATCTAGCTTGTCTGTCTTAAGTTGTGGTTGTGCCAAACAAATTTGTTTGTTTCTCCTTATCTGTTTCGTCAGAATACCATTGCCTGGCGGACCAATTGCATGTTTGTGACTTTTCCACACTACAAGTGCAAATCGCTGTGGCCATTTGTCACTTGCTATTCATGTCAAGCTGCAATTTCTATCACTAGCTACTGCTTCGTACCGTGATGCATGCTGCTCAAATGTTTTGCCTAGTGTTGCATGCTTCCGCTTATAACGAGCATGGATGAAGTTCCCAGATAAGAGCTTACACACAAACAATTCTTTGCTATATAAATTATATTTGATCAAATACCTTTCTTCTGCTTATAATTCAACGCATTGTGTGTTTCAATGTGACATTTTCAAGATTCATGAATTATTGACTTACCTGCAATTTTGTAGGTCGATGATCTATGGGAACATGTGAAAAAAGTGTGCATGCAAATAAGATTGAATTGATTATTTTCTTGCGCTTTACTGAGGTATATTCTGATCCTAACAGTCTGGTCCTAATATTTTTTTGTGTGATGTTACTGTTACTAAGATACTTCTCTTACTAGGATATTTTTTCTTTACTGTCTTTGGTTTCTATAATGAAATAAATGATTTTACAATAAGCTAGATACAATTGACACTAGTAGTACATAAGAATACTTGGATCCTTTACCAAGTAGAGTCGGTGTGTAAATTTTTCAACCTAGTAGTACAAAGTTTCATAGTTTCAAATTTTTGAATCTATCAGTCCAAAGTTAGTAATATCATAGTTCAAATTTTATTAATTCAAGTTTAAACCCTAAACCTAATAGTATGTGATAGTTAAAAGTTTTGAACCTAGAAGTATAAAGTTTGTAATGCCATAGTTCAGATTTTAAGTGCAAAGTTTGAGCTAGCCTTACAAATTTTATAATGTGATAGTTTAAAATTTTTGAACCTAGCAAAACAAAACTTGCAATGTGATAGTTTAAAATTTATAAATTTGGAGTGTAAAGCTTTCAAACTAGCAATATAAAGTTTGTAATGTGATAGTTTAAAATTTATAAATTCTGAGTGTAAAGCTTTCAAACTAGCAATATAAAGTTTATAATGTGGTAGTTCAAAGTTTTATAAATTCTTAGTGTAAACTTTTAAAACTAGTAATACAATGTTTGTAATGTAATAGTTTAATATTCTGAACCTAGCAGTACAAAGTTTTGAACCTAATAATTCAAAGTTTATAATGGGTTAGTTTAAAGTTTCGAACCAGGAATTACAAAGGTTGTATTATAATAGTTAAAAGTTCAAAGTTTTGAATCTAACATTATAAAGTTTGTAGTGTAGTAGTTCAAAGTTTATAAATTCTAATAAAGTTTTGAACGTAACAATACAAAGTTTATATTGTGTTAATTCAAAGTTTTCAACCGAGGAGTGCAAAGTTTGTAGTTTGAAGTTAATAGAGCTTGGAACCTAATAATACAAAGTTTATAATTTAATAGTTCAAAGTATTGAACCTAGCAGTACAAAGTCTATAAATTATCTGTGTAAATTTTGATCCTAGCAGTGCAATGTTTATAATATGTTGGTTCAAAGTTTTGAACATAACGATACAAATTTTGTAATTTAACATTTAAGTTTGTAAGTTTTTGAATTTATACACATGTCGTACATACACAAATATAAAGTTTGATATAACTGCATGCATTTTTAATTTGTTTAACTTTGTCTTTTTTTCAGGATATGACAATTATTTAGCACTGAAAATAGAAGCAACATGTTCTTTATATTAGCTATCTGTAAAAGCCATATGAACCTTGAACTATTGTCACCCTTGCAAATGAAAGCTTTTGGCTCAGTTTATGATGTTATATGCAATTTTGCGGTCTACAGGTGTAGGAAGATGCTCAAGAGTTTTTAAGTTTTTCACTGGATAGAATGCATGATGAGTTGCTGAAGGAGTAACGACAATGGTTCGAGATCAAGACGGTATGGTTTTTCTTCTCCGATGAGGATGCTTGAGAGACAGTTGGTCAAAAGAACGAATCTAGGGCAGCTACGTAGAGTGTTGTGAAAGCTACAGGTAATTTTTTCTTGTGCTATGAGAGAAGTCAGATTTTTCTATAAAGAATTGAATATCTATCTAGGTATATATCTTTTGAATGAACCTCGGAAAGTTGTGCTTTTGAATGAACTTGGAAAGTTGTGCTTTTCTAGTTTTTCTTGATTTGTTATGTCCATGTCATGCTTAATATTCTCATAAGTCGAGTTTGCATGGTTACCTTTGGTTTGAACCGAAATGGGGCAGTGTTTTCCCATTCGACAACCAGTTTGTTTCCTCGTGGACCATGGTTGTCATGCGATGAAAGGACATCTCGGATTGACTTTATGTTCAGGATTAAACTGGACTTTTCTAATACTGATCTAGAACTTTTGTTTATAAGACATGCATTCGTCATGTCTATTTATCTTACACAAGTCCTTATCCTTCTGAACATGATGACCCACATCTCCGTTAAAGCAACCAGAAATACGAGCCTTAGCTTTACCACAATCGACCAAGATCATAGTTTCTGTTGGAGCATGAAGAACTTTTCTTCCTTCAATCCCGAGACTGAATGTTTTTATGTAACTAACCATGAAATGGCCTCTAGTATAAAGCTTTAAGTGTTCAGGTATAAAGTTTAAAATGTTGTGGTACAAAGTTTTAAGTGTTGTGGTATAAAGTTTCTGAATTTTAGAAATAAAGTTTGACAACAAGTTTTTAAATTTTAAAAACTTATGTCTCCCCGTGTAACTAGCAAGAAATTCAGTTGAACCAAAATTAAGTAACAGATACTTTTGAAACACTAGGAGTCAATCGACCATGATGCTAAATAAACTAGCTAACACCTTAAGGGAAGTAAAAGATCCGTTAGCCATGAACAAGTCCTCGCAAGCATCGCCCAGTTGACGAAAAGCAAAAATGGAACCCACTATATATCGTGAGGCAACAAATAGAACTTTTGTACAATTTTTTGCTAACAAGTTTTGGTGTCTTTCCGGTTAACAGAGAGGTTCAATTATTTTACAAGACACCAAGACTAGGCTTGAAAAAGAAAATTGAACAAATATTTTGAATCCATCAATTCTAGGTATGTGCCTTTTTGCTTTTTACCCCTTGCCCGATGCCCCATAACATGCTTTTTATTTTATGATGTGCTCTCGGTCGGTGTCACATGCGCTAGGGTTCCAATCCACACAAATTGGATGGCTTTTTGCTTCACAAGCGGTATAGTAGGCTGGCTGATGTAGTAGAAGCATAACTAAGCTGCTAGAAAATGTAACTGGTCTACTCAATTTGGATCAAATGCCTACATATGCAAAGAATTAGATTCTGTCATCCTTTTGCTATCTATCTTAGATTCATGTTGAAATTGAGGAAAAAGGGATAGTAGCTATGTACACAAGGTGTGCCTTCTACCAAAATATGGTGTGACTCTAGAAGAGCTAGCTAAATCCCCAATATCAAGGAGCACCCCTAGAAGTGACATTGACTTTATTTTTCAGATATATAAAGTTCATAGTATGCCAGTACAAAGTTTGGAATGAGCTAGTTCGAATTTCTTTGAACTTAGGTGTAGCGATTTGAAATCACAAAGTTTGAAACCTAGTAGTACAAAGTTTATAATGTGAAATCTCAAAGCTTTTAACTAATATTACAAACTTTATAATATCATAGTTAAAGTTTTAAAACTAGTAGTAAAAGTTTATAACATGAAATACCAAAATTTTGAACCTAGTAGTATTATAAAGTTTATAATTGATAATTTAAAGTTTTGAACTTATCAATACAAAGTTTGTAGTATGGTAGTCCAATGTCTTTTGAATCTAGCCGTATAATGTTTATAGTGTATTTACACAAAGTGTGTAATGTAACAATCTTTTTCGAAGAAGAAAAAAATCATACCATGGTACTCTAAAGTCCCCAGCCAAAATTGTGCACAGTTTTGTACCTTTTTCAATCTATACTTTTTTTTATCATACAACCCACTATGTGTCTCTTATTAACACATTGTTTTTGTAGGTCAAAGAAAGCTGCAAATAATGAAATCTAACACAGTGATATCAACAACGAAACCAGAGCACAATTTGAAGAAAGCATATTTAAATGTAAGAGAAATGAATTCCTATGAAATGTTTTGTTTGTTTTTTCCTGAAACGAAACCAGAGCACACATTGTTTGTTTTTTCCTATGAAACAATCTATTGATCCACCTACTGTGAAATTCAGATGGTCAAGTAATCGTCTCAAGTTTGTTCAGTTATAAAAAATGCGCTCCCTATGATTTATCCTTTGCCATTTCTGATTGTTAGTAGATCGCAGTTACTTTTGTGGTCTACAGTCTGCTTGGTCTTTGTACTTTTGATCAAGATCATTACAAGTTTATATTTTTAATCATGAGATTTCCTTCTTTTTCAGGAATATTAAAGAGTGAGGAATATTCATTATTATCTAGTCTTCAAGGAAACCGAAGCATTTTTCTATTTATGTTTTTTTTAGAAATCCAAAGATGTCACAAAACAAATTGTATTTGGTTTTTATCATAAAGATATATGCTTTGTTAAAACAATGTTTTTTTACTTCCACTTTCATATGAATGTGAAACCATCCCCGCCCTGTTATTTTACCCACAAACCCGCTTTCCCAAAGAGAAAATTATAGCTTGTAGACTTTATTTTTCTGGCCCAATGATGCTCGACAGAGAAACCAGAAAAAATATTTGGCCCAATGAATCTAGACACGAGAACCGTAAAACAATACTACCCGCAAAAAAATGAACAAAAAAATCTTGGCCATTGAGAAACAGACAAGGAAAAGCCCAGACGGAGAAACAGGACACCGGGGGTGGATCGGTGCGCGCCGCTATTGGTCCTAGCGCGCGCGTGCCGCTATGGCTTGTAGCGCGCGCGCGCCGGGCAGTTGCCCCTTGTAGATGCTCTAACCAAGGATAAATCGTTAGTTTGTTGGTGGATCCAACCGGGAATAAAGTAGACTTTTAGTCCGTGGAACCACAAACGGAGTAAATCCCAGCTCCGCCCACTCCGGCCCCAAACAGCCATTTGTCTCCCCATTCCACAGCCGTATTGAGGACAAAAATAAATATCTCCATCCTTATCCTCTCTCACCTGCCCACATTCCAGATTGTCCTGTATGGACAATCCCGATTGAAAAACGGGATAATAGAGGGTTTTCAACCGGGACTAAAAGTCAATCCTCTACTAGTGGTGGCCGCTGCAGCGATACATGTGCACCGTGGCCGGGAGCACAGCATAGCTCACGCACAGTGCTAAACACCTGCGCACCCATAAGCTCGGCTTCGCCCCCAAAAGGGGACTGGTGCCCGATCTGAACACGGCAGTGCTTGAGTATACAACTTACAAACAATAAAGAGATCTTTCTACTGACAAGCCAATCAGTAATATTTACACTAATGTAGGAAATGAAATGCTTCAATAAACACCGACCAGGGGATACATAACATAATATATAGGAGCTGTCTACCTATAACATGAGTGAAATATGCCTTATTTTCACCCAGTGAAAGTAGAGCAATTTCATGAATTTTACAAAGGTGCAAATTCGAGTGACAAAAAAGGACATTCACTCGAATTTTGTCAACCCGAAAAACAAAAGAAGATAAATTAAAAACATACAGAAAAATTCTGAATATAGCCAAATTAAACAGATTTTTTATTATGAAGTGAAGATTTGAAAAGGTTTAAAAATAGTGCAAAAAAATTCTGAATATTTTGAAAATTAAGCAGATTTTTATTATGAAGGGAAGATTTGAAAAGGCTTTAAAACACTGCAAAAAAAAAATTCTGAATATTTCCAAATTAAAAAGATTTGGGAAAAATAAGACTAAAATAAAAAATAGTAGATACAAATGAGGAAAATAAAATTTACACTTCAGTGAGAAATTTACATCAACAAATGACTACAAAAACCATATTCAGAATTAATCAAATTACTAGGAATAGAGGGAAAAATGATAGATAAAAACAAGGAATCACTCACAAAAATAAGGGCAAATATTACAAATTTGAGATTTACATTCCTAAAAAATAATTTACACCACTCATATGTAAAATTTACAGCAAAAGAAAAACAATGTAAATTTAGTACAACTTAACTGTCTGATTGTAAAGACCGTGTCTAATGACCCCTAAGTATGAATCAACAAATTTACACCAGTTATATGTACAACTTACAGCAAGAAAAACAATGTAAATTTAGTACAAACTTAACTGTAAGCCCAAAACTACTTACCCCGAAGCCCCCTAAATATGAATCTTCTCTTCATATAGCATTGTTTGAACAAATATATCAAAATATGCATCTCCATGTGTTCTCTACAACCTTGCATAGTCACACACACATGATCAGGTCTTAGAAAACGACTACTAGACTCTTAGGAACAACGACAAAGAGCTAAGTAGCAGCCTGTTGTCCACCTTCGCTCCTAGGAAGAGCACGTCGAATCCTCCCCACTATTATTATTAGTCTTATTACAAAGACCCCGAACGACAACAAATGATTGGAAATCACAACGAAGAAAATGCTTACGATCATTCCAGCATGTGGCTCCCTTGATCATGGTTTCTAGCTAGTTCTTCCCAATTCCAACAGGAGAAGATAACATCCTGCAGCTGCAACCAATCTCAATCGATGCATCCAAACACATCGACTACAGTTCACTATTGCTCTAGTATCCAAGAAAAGATGCAGCAGCAGCTTGTGAAGCAGCTCTAGCACCAAAAAGATGCGGCACATCTGCCATACGACCACTAAAAAATCCAAAGGTGTATTGGGATCTTGTCCAAGCTCCAAAGACGAAAATCACAGCACAGAATTGTGGTAGGGATAGAAGTTAAACTTATATTCAAGGTGGCGGGGAAAATATGGTTTTATCTAATCGGTAAAAAAAAATCACAGCTATCCCTATTTAACTCTTGTCTAATCTAATGGATGCTCAGGTAACAGATGCATGGGTAAAATCACAATTATATTGTTCTCAATATAGGTAAATCCTTCATGCCTCCAAACTTGATGAGATCTTGGATAAGACCCACGACATTGCATGTGCAGAAAAGTTGATCACTGCGACAACTGCTAGCTCTAATGAGCCTCTTAAGAATTTCCAAATATTACATGTGACATCATGAAAATCCAAATACACAAAAACAAGAATGCACTATACATGCTGACCTTGTTGTTGAAGTTCCATCTGTCATTGTCGTAAAATGTCCTCTCCATTCCCCTTTTAAGCTGAATATAAGACAATAAAAAGTTTGTTTATTGGCTAAAAACATACAGCTCTAAATTGGAAAATAGTTCTACAGATAACAGAGAGAGTGCACAGACAAAAAAAATTACAAGCTTAAGTGCCCAAAGACACAGATAGAGACACTCATGCACAGACACACAAACACATGGGACAGAGTCACTGCAGCACTATAAACAAAATCTGCCCACAGACAGACAGACACAAGTCGCTAGTCAGTGATGGGTTTGTTGAATACAGAGACATAGATTATATGACAGCAAATAACGAATTTGGCACAGACAGTAGTCAGTGATGAGGTTTCAGCAATGTTGAACCAAAGTCAAATAAACAGGGAAAAGGTTCTTGTAAAAATGTTGACATTCTCAATATAGTACCTATCCACGACAATCTTTACAAAAGGCACACTGCTAACAACCTGCAAAGGGAGTTACAAAATAGAGAGTAACATCAATGCATCAAAACTGAAATTAGATAAAAAAAAAAAAAGGAGAACATGATGTAGATCACAAAGGAACTAAAATGAGCATATCTCTAGCATTTCATTTGAAAAACACCCCTTTCAACATTAACAACTATAAAGAGAAGATAAATATTCAATAATTAATAATACATATATGCATTTCAGTTACCTATTTGAAAACTAGTACTAACAAATGCCTATTGCCCTACATGCCGTAAATAAACTGAAAACAAGGGTACATAAAACAAAACTTTACCACTAATAGAGTGCAATTTACACATTACAGAATAAATGTGGTACAAGGTAAATTAACAATATAACCTAATACCCACCCAATTATACCTAAGTATCAAATCAGTATAGACATGACATATAATTCAACTACATTAGGATGTTACACTAGTTTGTGAAAACCGAAAGCACACCCCACGAGGTCTACACACCTACAAAAAAGCAGGACACTACTACTACTCCTACTACTTAAGAAGAACATAAATTTGGGCCTAAAATGGGAAATAAAGGCACAGGAATGGAAATTTAGACAAAAAAATACTAAGGCAGGGGCTGCAACATTAACACTTTATCACCATCACAAAAAACTAGATTGAACACTACCCCTAGCTCCCTAGAACTGAACAAAAGAACTAAAGGGAATCACTTCATGCAGCAGCAGATTGAGATCAGCTTGATACAACAATGCTTGAAACCCCTAAATCTATATCTAAAAGAACAAATTTCATATACAGTATAGAGCCAAAAGATATCTGAATTAGGATGGCCAATCAGAAAAGAACCAAGACCACAGGACACAATGCATGTGTTTCTAGTTCAGACCATACATCTATGCATCTATGTAACACAAAAATAGACTGAAAAATAGACCATGCATCTATGAAACAAACTGAAAATTGACAAAAATAAACTATACAGATTCAATCGCAACACCTCTAAATATAGGCAACCTGACTAGATTAGACAAGAAGGAAACATACCTCTACAAATAGGTAGGAAGATTCGCAGGATGCACATCAGCCACCAGCACATGAGATCCCGCCGAAAAATCCACCAGAAATGGAGGAGCAGCAACAGACGCAACAACAAATCGCCGGCACCACATGCGAACAAAAAAAATCGCCGCCACCAAAAACAGAGGAAACATGAACAAGGAGAAGTTGAAACGTCAAACAGGATCACATCGAAATGGGGATCACATCGAGGCCGGGAATACGAGCTCACCTTCACGATGATTGATACATGCTGCCGTCCCTCCTCCCGTCCGACAACCGCCCGTTCTACCGTTCCGGCCGACCCTCAACACGTCCGACAAACGCCCCCGTACGTCGGTCGGCCGCCCGCCTACTCAACTCCCCTGCGAGCGCAAACGAGGACATCAACATCGAAGCACGACACAAGAGACAAACCTCCATGGATCTAACACGAACAAGAGACGAGATGGCGGAGGAAATCACAAACCCTAGCTCATCACCCCCGTCGCTGCGTCGCCGCTCACGAACTCCGGGAAGAAGAAGAGACGAGATGGGAGAGGAAATGGGGAGACGGATGCGAAGCAACAAAAGAATTGAGTTCGGCGCCGACATCATGGACCCACATGTCATACAAATGGCTGAGACAAACAAAGTGAACGCATCGGATCGAGTCAACCAAAGATCCAACGGCAAATTCGAGTGACGGTAACCAGGAATTCACTCGAGTAAGAAAAGATTTTCCCAATATATAGCTCGAAAGTATTAAGTTTTTCCATGGGTTATCATCTTACATGCGTAGTTCGGATAATCGAAGGACGGACAATCTCGCGATGTGAGAAACACGACACATCGTACCGGCTCCAACGGCATCAAACCACAAGTTCTCTTGACCAAAATAACGAATCCGACACTTTGTACAAAACACGACACGACACCTAAGTATATGAAATACGAGCTATAAACTTGTGCGGGTTGCTTCTTCAAGCACCATAATAGAAGTAACCTCCCAAGTTACTTCTTCAAGCACCGAGGCACGACTTTATTATACCCATAAATGAGAACCATCACATATCCTCCGGGCCATCGCTCGGCGAGGATGCGAGGTATGCCACGATCCATTTCGTACCCATGAAGGCCCTCCACACGGATCATCTGCGCGTCATGGCTCGCTTGCTTCTCAACGGACCGTGTGATAAGGTTCGAGCATACACCTCGCTTCTCGGCGGCGGTGTCCCCGGCCAGCCCCCGAAGAACACGATCCCACTCTTCTCACGGAACCACCTCGGCTTCAAGCGTGATTAAATCGGCGGGCAAGGATTGTCCTACGGATTGATTCGATCTCATGGGTGGCGTCGTGGCGAAGGTGGTTATGCGTATGGCGATGCGATCGGCCTTAAGTGGGTCAAGCCCGGATGGTGCGAGCCAATCCTCTGGTGAAAAACCGAGCAACGCGTTTTGATGTCGAAGATGTCAATATTTGTTGTCATGTATGTGCGTGTACTTGTAATATAGAGGTATATGAGGGACCAAAATGTAATTGTGTAATGAGATAAGGAAAAGGTACCGGAATAGAACGATTATTCCCCAAAATTCTACATGGAGGAGCTAGGTTTGGCGATGGCGGATTCCTTGCTCCATCCGGTCGGCAGCGGCACGGCGGCGACCTGCTTGTGCGGTGAAGAAGAGAGGCGGTGGTGAGGTCGCTGC